>VMOF01000001.1:1225651-1673151 GCA_011764245.1 Trialeurodes vaporariorum
TCATTCAAAAACCTGAGTTCATAACCTCATATTATCCCTACTCACCTCTATGGCCATAGGTCTTTGGAGTTTAGCGAGGATCTCTCTAAGGTTATAACCCGTTGCCGAGTACCGTACCCCTCTATGGTTATAAGTCTTCTGCGAAAACCTCTCTGTGGTTATATAGCTCGTTGGCGATGATCCCTCTGTGGTTGTAACTCGTTGTCAAAAACCTATTCATGATTTTGTCTCGTTGGCAAATACCCGCAATTACCCACCTATATGGTTATAACCCGTTGACGAGTACTCCTCTATGGTTATAGATCTTTTCGGAAAACCCCTGCTCTATGGTTATAGGTCTATGGTTATATAACCCGTTGACGAGTACCCCTCTATGGTTATAGATCTTTTCGGAAAACCCCTGCTCTATGGTTATATAACCCGTTGACGAGTACCCATTTATGGTCATAGGTCTTTGGCGAAGACCCCTCTCAATGATTAAAGCCCGTTGGCGGAGACCCAACTCACCCAAAAATCCATTGCGTTTGGCAACGCTGCGCCACAATGCTCCACTCCTACTACGTCACTCCTTAATTTACGATTTAGCGCAACCGTGCGACACTTGCGCGATACGATGCAATCGCGACGGGGACCCGCAAGTTTTGAGTGTTGCAGCGTGGTCGCTGTAAGGGGCAGCGAGGAAAACCTGCGGAACGGTAAATGGGTAACGGGGTGAGAGTGAGTGAAGAGGGAACTCTTCTGTTTACTTACTCTGAGCAAACGTCGCGCGTCGCGGTCTCTGGTCCGTCGGTCGCGGGTCGCGGGTCGGTCGTTCGTCTCTCGACTTATATTGTTTGATCAGCCAGAATTATTGACGGAGCGTGACGTCATTTTGAGTGGGCTCCGGGAGAAGGTAGCGGTACGGTATATAGGTAGGGCATCGGCGGGTGTACTGCTACTGCTACGCAAGGTAACTCTTTCGTTTTATTGGCAGGGAGGGAGGATGGGTCGGTCGGGGGCAGAAAGTCGGCGAGGTTTAGGTTTGTATTATTTTCCGAGGAAACGAACATTGTTTAAACAATTTGCTGATCGTCGCTTCATTTAAGCTACCGCGCGAATGCGGGATCAGACGGATTTTCCGACGTAGCTTCATCCTTCCTCCGTCCACTCTAATTCAGAACAAACCTCCCCCTCTCACCTTCCCACCCGCTCACCTGAGTGGCTTGTATTTGTAGGAAATATATGTACCTATTAATGGACGGTCTCCGCCTTTAAATGAAAATGACTGGTCAGAGAACCGATGAAACACAAGGGAGCTTCTCTGGACTATGGATGGGAGCCAATGATTCTATTTTCATCATCACGACAAACGTTTTGCGGATCTTTAATGGCTAATTCCTTCGGTGATGCAACCATTTAATACAAAGATTATAGATTTGAGCAGTTTCAAAGCCATTTGTCTTACTTCTAAACCGATATTGATGTGATCTTCGATTCAAAGAGTAAAATCACCAATGGGAGTATTTCGATAAGGCCTCACAACATACGCATGTATAATCTTCAATTTATCCGGTTGAATAACCGGTGGATTGGAGAGTGCGATTAAAAATCACGCGGAAGCGCAGATTTATAGGAGGGAGCACTTTCCATGTTTTCTGGAACAATTTTTTCTAGAGAAAAAGTAAAGATAATGGCCGTAACCAGGATTTTTTTTTTTCGGGGGTGGCAACAACTGTAGACTTTTTTTCGGAGCTGGCTGCACTGCAGGTGCCCCTTCCTTTCCTCCTGTATTTCATTTTATTCTCAATTTTTTACCCTTTTTCTGACATTTGGGAGGAGGGCTGTTGCCACATCAGCCACCCCCAGGGCCCGGGCTATGGCCGCATGGTAATGGGTCTGTTGCAAACTTTTGCTACAACAATTAAGAGTGTTTACTGTTTAATCTAATGTAAAATCGCCTGAAAAGTCCATTGGTGACATCAGAAAGTCATAAGATGCACTAATAAACTCACAAGAGGCGTTTAATAAAATCCAAGATGGCGGATAAATATCGAGCAATTTGTATGCATGCACCACGAACATCCAAGGATAGCCAACCTCACAATATCCATCACAACCAATCACAACGTAAACAAACACTTAACCTCTACCTCCAGTGAGGTTGTCAAAGTTGGCCAACCTTGGATGCTCACGGTGCATACATATAGATTGCTCGATATTTCTCCGCCATATTGGATTTCATTAAACGCCTCTTGTGAGTTTATTATTGCATTTTATGATTTTCTGATGCCACCAATAGACTTTTCAGGTGATTTTACATTATTTAGATTATACACTCTTAATCGTTGTAGCAAAAGTTTGCAACAGACCCATTAAAGACTATTGTTTGACTAAGTGATTCTTCGTCGGCGCAATTTCGTTGAGAGCATCGGTTTTTTATTTAGATTTTCGCATTGTAAATTGAATCCACTGGCCTGTCCTTAAAACTTCGTAGAAAATTGTAGAGTTTTCAGTTATTCAAATCATCCGTATTCAACTGATCCCAGTTTCGTAGGCAGGCCCGTCACATCTAACTCCCAGGCCCTGGTACCAACTGGGCTTTCGGGCCCCCTTTTGGTGGGTCCTGGGTAGGGGTTCTAGGGGGGGTATGGGGGGCTTTAAGGTTCTCCCAAGAGAAATTTTTCGTGATTTCTCTGACTAACTACCATTTTCAGCTATTTCAAATTGGTAATTGTAAATTAAACCAATGCGTTATAAAAAATTTGAACAGCTCCAAGCGTAAATTTTAAAATTGAGGAAAAGAAGAGAAATCATTTAAAAATTAGAAAAGAAGAGACATTTTTAGAAAATGAGAAAAGGAGAAGTTTACTTGTAAAACATTTTGGTAATAAAAACGGAAAAGACAGAGATAGTGGTTATATATAATGAGGTTTTTGATCAACTGCATAACTATATTACCTTACCTTTAAGAGTTTAAAAATGCTTTTCTGGCCTTCCTCGCAGCAAACTGATCAATGATATTGCTGAAATCTACTGTTAATGCTAATTCGTGCCTTTTAGCCATTTTAGCCATTCGTGCTAAAATGTCTTCGAAACGAATTCCTGACTGCTGATAAGGAGCCGGAGTCGCCATCGGCGGTGTAACACAAACACAGGTTTTTATTGAGCACTGAGATAGTAAGATCTGCGCCATCATCGACTCATTGCTTTTCAACAAGACTTGTCTCGCTAAAATTCTGTGCCGGATCGGCGAAGGCCCGGCCCGCTAGAACAGTTTTTCATATTCTTAACAGAAAAATGAGACTTTTAGTCAGGCTGCCGCGCCGGGCCCCTCTGACGCCCGGGCCCTGGACCTGTGGGTCCCTTGTCCCCCCCCCTATAAGACGGGCCTGTTCGTAGGAGTGAATTAAAATTTATAGATATTGTGGTATTTTTGATAATTAGAATAATTGTCCATGTTTATCTGATCACGGATTCGTCGGAACGAATATGATCACTTTTCAATCCCGCTTAAAAACATGCTAAGAGGAGGGAGAGGAGGATTGAACTCTCGTCAAAATAAAGCACGCCCGAGAGGGTAGCAACGAAAAATCGTAAACAGCAAAGGAAAAAAAATAATAATAATTAGCAACGAGAACGACGCAAGAAACGTCCCTTTTCTCTCCTCCTTAATTGTTACTGAAGTAAATGGTGTTGCTTTGCTCGACTTAGAGCTTGCCGGAGTCAGACAAAGTAACTAATTGAATTTTAATTTGAAATTAACGCAAAAGACAGGACCAGGAGAGGCCCAAGAGGGGTAGGGGTAGGGTGTAACATTCGACACGACAAGACACGCGAATAAAACGCAAATACAACGGGAGAGACGTTTCGAATTCAATTCCAAACACTCTTTCTCCCGAACAAAGAAAACGAAAAACGAGAACAAATAAGAGAGGGAGAGAGAGAGAGAGAGAGAGAGAGAGAGAGAGAGAGAGAGAGAGAGATCTTGACATAAAGAGAGAGGGGTGGGAGAGAGAGAGAGAGAGAGAGAGAGGGGGGACAGAGAAAGGGACAGAGAAAGATATATATGAAGAGAGAAACATAGATGTATAGAAAGAAGGAAGAGAAAAGAGAGGGTGAAGAGAAGAGAGAGAGAGAAGAGAGAGAGAGAGAGAGGAGAGAGATCTTGACAAAAAGAGAGAGGGGTGGAGAGAGAGAGAGAGAGAGAGAGGGGGGGACAGAGAAAGGGACAGAGAAAGATATATATGAAGAGAGAAACATAGATGTATAGAAAGAAGGAGAGAGAAAATGAGAGAGGGTGAGAGAGAGAGAGAGAGAGAGAGAGAGAGAGAGAGAGAGAGAGAGATCTTGACATAAAGAGAGAGGGGTGGAGAGAGAGAGAGAGAGAGAGGGGGGACAGAGAAAGGGACAGAGAAAGATATATATGAAGAGAGAAACATAGATGTATAGAAAGAAGGAGAGAGAAAATGAGAGAGGGTGAGAGAGAAAGAGGGAGAGAGAGAGGTTCAATTAAAACACACTTTCGTTAGACATGTCGCTTGGAGCCCCGATTCAGGGCTTGGAGGTAAAAGAGTGTTTATGAGATGAGCCATCATGAGCGAGCCTCGAGAAATGAATCATTAGGCCGAGTCATCAGCATCATTACCGTCATCATCATTGAATTATTCGGGGATCGAGAGGGGTTTGAAGGGGGGGGGGGTAAAAAGACAAAACCGGGATATTTATGACTCTGTAGAGGACGAAACAAATAAACAATAACTACCGCAGCACGCGAGACCGAGGGGTTGGAATCTCCCCGACCTGAACGCACAGTGGGGGACAAAGTTTCTTCAATTTCGAACAACTGGATCATAAAGGAGGAGAAAGCTAAACAAATTGATAAATCTACGAGCAAACAGAGGAATACTATAATAAACATATTATGATGAATTAAAAATTAATGGTGACGACAACCTTTAACATCACATAAGAGAAATGTGATATTGGTATATGATATAAATAGTATGAGTAATATGTTGGTATAATTGGTATTTATATTTGTATATGAATGAGAAAAAAATTGCTCCTAGAAAGGGCCAGAATTCTTAAAAAAGAAAAGCTTTAGAAATAAAATCCTGATTGTTTTCAGTATTCTGACCCACTTAAAAAAACAGAGTTCTCCTGAAAACTGTCAGAATTTCTTTTTGGGAACTTTTTATTCGAAATCCAGCCATTTTTAATAAAATATTATGCTCCGTGTGATTTTGGGGTTCAAAAAAACAACAAAATGAACAGATCGTCCTACAATTTGTCCCAATTGTAGGTATCAGAGCCGCTTTCTGTATATTCAATGGTATTTTTCAATTCACCGATTTGACTGGTTCCACACCGATTGACCGAAAGATTACACTGCTCAGTTCAGTTTATATACGACTGTAATGCATGGAAACACTTCAACTTCTCAATCGATGGAGTCATTGCCTTAAATTATCAAAATATCGCGGGCGGCAATCTTCTTTTCTTAAAATGAGTGGCAGATACTTCGCCGGTTATAAAAATTACAAATGTGAGTATTTTTGTGTGTACCTTAGACAAATTGATTTGAATTGTGTGATCTTTTGGTCAACTGGTAGAAGCATCGGTAAGTTGAAAAATTCCACCAAAAATACACAAAATGAAATGCACAATGAACACATAACGCTGTTGTTTGGTTTTGAATGCAGTTCTGAATCGAATTAAATCATGTTTATACCTAAATACACCTTTGAAATTCATAAGTCAATATGATTAAGGAAATATTAGTTATTGTGATAAAAAAATTGCCTTTAACGTAGAGTTTGTTCCATTAGACCACTAAGACGACATCTGAAGCTCAAAATATACGAGATTAAACTTGTATACATCGACGAAAAATAAGCGGCTTTTGCAATAATCGTGATGCAGTTGGAACAAATAATGTATGTATCAGTCAAGAAGTACTGCAACCGGTTCTAGAAATCCTGAAATCAGTAATCTTTATTTTCAATTGGTTATTGGCTTATTGAATGCCGTTTAATTAGCTTATTGAATACCGTTTAATATCGGCAAAACGACCGATCTGCTGACTGCCTTCAACATATGTTGCATATCCGACAAGATCGTCTGAACTATCGCACCGTGCGGTGTCGCGCGGTCCGATCTTCCGTGCCGCTATCCGGTCCGCGGAGGACCAATTTGTTTCGATAAGACACGGTCCATGAGTTTCAATAATAATTGTCCTCGGCGGAGGGGAGGGAAACATCTACGCGAACGAGCATTGAAATGCTAGTGCGCGTCAATCAATTAGTTCCACGAGAGGCCTGACTGGCTTTCGCTGCGGAGTCGGTCGCGTCTCGGCGGAGGAATATCATCATCCTCGATCCGCCTCTAATCAACGCAGTTTAAGAACAATCTGTCTTTTGGGAGCGGGGGGGTGAGGAGAGATCGCGAACAAATCTATATTGTTACGATTATTTGACCCCTTTCTGAGGGCCAGCAGGGTAGGGCGTCGCGTCAGTATTGAAGAGGGGCTGAGGGAGGGGTGAGAGGGGGATATAGACTCCGGACTTTGCCCCCCCCCCCTCCGTAGTGATACCCTCACTGCGCTCAACGAGCCAGGCAACGCGCCCTTGCCTGCCCCCATCCCTTCTCTACGCCCTCCGCCCCCCCCCTTGCCATAACTCTGGCTATTCTTTTATCTTGCCAATTGTCAAAGGGGTGACATCTGTTGAGTCTGAGGCTGGATTATCTTGCCCGCCCAGCTCGAGTGCAATGTTGCCAGCCCGGCTTTGTTTCAGGTTCCTTTTTCAAAGTCAATTGTTTCCCCTTTGACTCTCATATTATTGAGTAATAGAGACCTCACGAAGACCGCGTACGTTTACTTTAATAAAGGCGGTTTAGGTTAGGGCTCAGTCGAGACAGGTTTGAGTATTTTTTCCTCGCCCTTAGTCCATTTATGAACTTTGTTTATATGAGTTAGAAAAAGAAATAGAGAAAGAGGCCAGCCATCATGCGTGACTTTGAACTTATTTTTGCGATTTTTTTTTCAAAATATGTGTTGAAATGGGCAGAGAGTCAGAGGAGGACATTTCTATAGGTCCGCCTCTGGAGCTTATGATTTTCATTACATACAGTCTCCCAGCACCCGGAACACTCTCTGAAGCCGTTCATTTCTGAGGTCAATCTTAATGGTAACTTTCATTTCGTTTGTTCCTCCTCTCTCTCCCCCTCCCTTTCAAAAAAATATGGCAACCCTTAGTTTCAAAACTTTTCATATACCTACAGTTTTTCTGCCAAAAATTTTATAAAGCTGTGTCTTTTGCATTTCATCGCTTTTGTACTCACGCTTTCTTGGGAGGGGTTCGTACCAGTGGCGTAGTTAAAATTTTGTTGGGGGGGGGGGGTCGTAGTTGAATTTTTAGGGGTCAACGTTTTATGGGACTTAGAAATGATGTCTTTAAATTTTTGAGGGTCATCAATTTCCGTCGATGAAGGGCTAAGGGCTATTTTTCCGTGTTAACTGGTTTGGGGGACGAGGAGGGGCGTTGATTTGATCACCCTGATCCCCCCTAGTTACGCTATGGTTTATATACAAAGAGAAAGATCATTCTATCTTTCAAAAAACAATAAACCACTGTAGTTGATTTTCTGCATATTCCTATAGATGATTCCATTCATAAATCGTTTGATAGAGGAAAAATACTGCCAAGACAGAGCAGATCAGTCATCAATGGGGGGTAAAAAGGGACGCGTGGCAACACTGTCCAGCTGAGGAGTCGGATCAAATGATGCTTAAACCACCACAGTACCGCGCCAGTGCGCCTCGATCAAAGGGTAAGTGTTACAACATGAAAATGTATTCATTTCGATCCTCGCCTCCTCCTCGTTGTCGTTTAGCCCGGTAATTTAAAAGTAATTTCCTTTCGACAATGTAATCATGGGATTACCTCCCCGAATTTGCGTTCAGCCTTTCCTCCTCCCCCTCTTCCTCCTCTGGCCTTCCTTTTTCTCCTCTTTTTTTTCGGAAAAAGGCTCCTTTTAACCGCTGTTATAGCTCTCAGGGCCCCCGGCCCCCAAAGCCTCTGAACTAACTCACTCGTCTCTTCTCGTATGCGGTGTGTAATGGACCGCGAAGGGGCCTCTGCCTCCGGGCGGCCAACTCGGGACGCGGAATTTTCGCCAGCTAGGAGCACCCCCCCCCCCCCATTCCAGTTCAAAAAGGAGGTGACTCGCAATTTAATTACGCAGCGGCGTTTTTCAAAGGTCTCTTATATGAAACCGCACTTGTTCGCCGCTGCTGTAGAGTTTAAAAAACTTTTCCCGTATTTTTTTAAGATGATCCGCGAGATTGATCAAGGAAAACCTTTTGACAACCCTCAGCTCTCAGCTCGCAGCCCACAGCCCACAGCACCGCAACCCACGACAAGGGGTCTATTATCATATTTCCTCTCTCTCTCCTTCTGTATCTGTTTCATGCGTTTCTCTTTTTGGTCGTTTGAGTTAACCCATTCTTGCTTCCCTCCGGAGGGAGGGGAAAGAGGGAAAGAATGTTGATACAAAAGTTGCGATCTCCGGGTCGAAATCGATTACCGGCGATGCCGTTAGATGTCGCCATCAAGGGCAAATTGTTGGTTTGAAAGAGTTAATGTCAAAATTCGGAGAACTCGTGGACAAGGGCCTTACACGTATAATGTATATAGCCAGCTTATAATATTGACATCTATGGTGGTTTAGTGATGCGAGGCCTTTCTTAGAACGAATAACTTTACTCAGAAAAAAGGGAGGAGGTATCTTTCAAAATAACTTTTTGTATTTGCAGGGTTCGCTATAAAATTCAACATAGCAAAAGGAGACAAAAGTGTTGCCCATATTTACTCAGCTTACGTAGGTTTGATAAGTATTGAGCCATAATTTTTTTTTTTGTAGAAGTCGCCTTAACTTTTCAGAAAGGATATGGTAGAGCTCTATATAAAAATTCACTGGGATAATTCATATGGGGATATACGAGTACATTATGGGTTTCCATATTTTCAATGTAAATGTCACACCCCCGAATGTGTAATTGCCCAGCCAGAAGATGCTAACACGCGGGTGGCCCGATCCTTGGAATGAAGGAGTTCGGTGAGAAAATGTACTAAAAAATCTTGCTTCATAGAATGGAATAGGTATATCGTCCAATGGTAATTATAATTGATGGGTTATTTCCTTCGTCATTGTGCAACGATTCAAAGTACTTTTTCATAGCACTGTTCAAATATCACTTATTTTTCATTTTCAATCCAAAATTAAGGATAATTTTATCAATAACTACTTGTACAACCTCTCTTGATCAATTCAAAAACTTAAGATTGCCCGTTCTGCGCAAATAGAGATGTTTTTATGACTGCAACTTGTATACATATTTTTCATTAGACAAACGTGGCAAAGCAGTCATAGTTTTGTCCATTCCGCGGAGTGGGCAATTACGCACAAATTATTTTCTCAAGAAACTTCTTTCGGGTATTTTTTTTTTTTTTTTTTTTTTTTTTTTTTGCAAGATTTTAGAAAGGTGGACAAGATTTTGGTGAGATCACACATATCTTTAAAATGTTGTCAAAGTCTTGCTTTATATCTGGGCGGGAACATTTAATTCGTTGTGTTTTGTTTTTCCACATTGTTTGTCGCTGGGTCGTATAGGTATGTGCGCTCGCTATAGCCGTGGCGTACGGATTGTTACATTTCTGAATTCCTGTAACCTGGATTCAGGAGTTTGGAGTGTTTGATTGGGTCGGATTGGGCTTTGATTAAAAACGAATGACGGGTAAAGCAGGGGGGCCGGGGGGGGGGGGGGTCGTCATTCACTCGCAGCTCGGATTAAGTGCTGTATTTGTTCGCGAGAAAGGATTACCTTCAATAACAACACCAACATTAACAACGGTGTGGACTGTGGAGAGGGGGTTGGAGGTTGGGGTAGGAGGGGGTAGTAGAGAGGATACCTAGGACGTATGTGTGTAGGAAAAGCACAGGGGCTTCGTGGTGCAAAACACCGCGCCGTGCATAGGTTTATCTCGCTCGATGAATGTTGAGAGGTGTTAACGGTGAACGTTGGAGGGCATCTATTAATCATGGCACCGATGAGAGTATTGTTCAAACGTTGCCAAAACTTACACCCTGGAAACCTGATAATTTTTCGTTCAATCGCTGAGGGTACTCTAAAGTTGAATCAAATGGAAGTTACGTAACGCTGCTCTAGTGCTCTCCAACCTCGCGCGAGAAATCAGCAACATTCGAATCGACCTCTCTGGTGACTATAAAATAATATATGAAGCAAGGAATGGAGAGTGGACATTTCTGCAAGGTTGCCAAGTAAAACGGAATATCACGATGTTTATACATTGTTTTGATTTTCAATTAATATGGGTTAACCCTTCACTGCATGGGATTTTTTTTTTCAACCAAAACTGGATTTTTCGATTCATTAAGTGGTCACATATATGGGAAAAATAGCAAAAAAAAATAATTAGACAGTTTTTCGGTGAAAATTCTCATTTTTCCATTTTTGTCTTGTTTTTTACAAGTGCTATAACACCATAAGAAATGGCGAGAGACAAAAAAAAAAAAAAAAATCAAAATTTTCAAAAAAATAAGAATTTTTTCCTTTAATTAGATTTTTCAAAGAGCAAATGCCAGAAGCTTAGTACCTAAAAATAATGAAATTGGGGTTGAATTGGATACGGGGACAAATTTTCCCCCAACCATGATTTCTTTTCTTAAATGCATTATAATGAGTGCTGGTGGTCTTTTGAAAAATGTTTGCGCCCCTTTTTATGTTTTCTTATAATGTGACACTGGTGATACAATTTGGAATAAGTCAAAATATACATTACAATGTCTGATATAGGGCTTTTTACATCATGTATCACCAGTGATACACTATGCAGTGTAGGGTTAAAGGCAGACTTTTGCAACAGCGTTATAGAGGGTCCATTTTCATATACATAGCGTGAAAATCACATTGAACGCATCTGAAAGTCTCAAAATCCACCACTCGTTTCAAGATAAACCCAAGATGGATGTCATACGAGTGAGTCACAATGGAGGAGCGAGTCCCATTTAATTTATAGTTTCTCTGTTATGAATCACTTTTTTCAGCAAGGAAAGTTGGGATTTGATGGGACCCATTGTGACTCGCTGAAGAGTGCCATGCATCTTGAAATTTAGTTTAAAACGTATCTATTGAGTTTGATTTCAAATTTGGAACTTTTCCGTGCTTCCAACGTTATTTTCAAGTGATTTTGCTTAAGATTATACCCTCTCTATTTCTAGCTGAAGCAAAAGTTTGCAACATAAACCCATTCTACCCACTGCTGTGGTTTAAGAAGAATCCGCAAATCTTCAGGATTTAGGGCCGATTTCGGCTATTAAAGTCCGCAAACCGATCGGCTAACGTCTAATTACTGATAAAAATGAGGTTATTATAAGGGATATGTAGACTAATCATCCTTCTAATAACAATCAATCTTATAAGTCGCGAAAAATTCTACTAATAGAACATCAAACTTCGATACTTGAACCAACTCTCTTCACCGATAGTCTGAATTTATTTCGTCGATTACGTTAAGCTCTGGTGACCAAAATCATTAAAAGACGGACAAGGCTCACTTTTAATTTATCCGTTCCTTTTTTTCACCAGGTTAATTTTTTATTCACTACATCAACTCTTTATTAAGCTTTAAAAGCTTTTATATTTTAAGTAAATCCTCATACAGAATTCAAAGCATCTTGTGGCTTATAGAAAATCGTGGTTGTACAAGTATTATACATCTATGATGTTAGTGATTTTAACCGTTCCTACAGAAAAAAATGTCACGTAACTAAACCATTTTTTTATTTTTTTTTTTTTTTTTTTTAAATTGCGTGAATTGGTTTGCTTGATTTTGCAAACGAATTATGTTATAGTTTAACACGGAAAGAAAGAGAAACATAAATCATAAACACAGTCATAAATTGGTCAAAATTTTATGGAATTCTAGTTTCATACCTCAAAAATTAGCAGGCTAGTCAAGATCTATGTCTTGGCGTAGAAATCATTTCAATATCTTCATTATAAAAAAAAAAAAAAAAAAAAAAAAAAGTTACTTTTGGTTAAATATTTATATCTTGACCATGCCCCTATGCCTCCCCCACTCACCATTCTCTTGGGCCAACTTTTAAAAAAAGCGGCTTTATTCGGACTCTTGAAGCAACCCTCAAAATATCTCATGATCCGGCTTCAGGATCAAAAACCCTCGTCCTTCGGTCAGATTTTAAATTCAGAATTCAACTCAAATTTTCAATACGTTTACCATAAAATACCGGCGCAGCAAGTGCACCAAAAAGTTGCTCTATCCGCAGCTCGCGCAGCCCGCGTCACGACTCACCGCGAGCGACGCAGTCGAAGGAAACGAATTGGAGTATTCAGCTCATCTTTGCTTCCCGCAACTATTCCGACTCGCCGGATATGGTGTTGCATACCCAGCGGATTGAAGGAATTTTTATTGCTACAACGTTCGCTCGGCATTTGCTCTTTTTTCTCACGAACCTATTTTACAAAATCGTTGTTTCCATGTCCTTTACGACTTTCGTAGTATGTTGCTTTCACAGTTTCACAACTGTTTTCCGTCGTACAATTGGCAATATTCTATATTTCTTTTAAGATGAATATAATCGATATTAAAGCAAAGGTTTCAGAAACTCACCGTTAGGATAACCTTGAAGCGATCATGATGACGACTATTGACAAAGCCGAGGGATTATCAGTGGTGGATCCAACGGTTGAGGTTGAAAGAGGGGGCTGAGGGAGCCATAGCCCCCGTTTGGACCCTTGCCCCCCTCAACAAATTTCTAAATCTAGCATCAGGTGCTATCACGTGATACGTACCGTGTTTACCCTTTAAAAAATGGTGAATCGGTATGATTGCGAGAGAAGCATCTTGCAACTTTCCTGTAAATTACATTTTTCCTGTTAGTCATTATTTTTAAGGGGCAGCTAAGCAACTAGCGCAGCGAAAACTTAAGGGTTGCCCTGTTTCAATGCGTTTATTTCATGCAAACAATTTCAAAATTTTTAGTGGCGGTAAGGAGATTTTTTATTTTATTTTTTTTTATTTTTTTTTTTTTTTTTTATTTATACAAATAAAATTGTAAAAATAAATGAAAACCGTGATAAATACCGTGATAATTATTTGAATTACTAACCAACGCACTAAGGTCTGAGATCAAGTAAAAAAAGTGGCCAAAAATGAATGAAAAAAACTTTTGACAAAACATCGTTTTCGACCTTAAGCTTTAATTTAAAACTTTCCAATCACATTTCTAGATTTAAATTACTTGTTAATGTGTTATCTATTATTAAAATTGGTCTTAAAAGTTTACAAAAGATGATAAATTGATGAAAACTTCACTTTCTAACTTTTGGCCACTTTTTGACGTTTTCTGACCATCGTGCAACGTTGCCTATTCGGCATCAGTGTATGCTTATATGAATCGCGGACAAATCTTTTCAACGCGAGGACACAATTGACAGGGACTAGAGAGGACGAGGTGAGAGGTACAGGACGGACAGGCATCAAAAAGCGTCAAGGGATGAGCGAGTAAACATGGAACGAGTGTCGTAAAACGATGGAAGAGGTGGCCGGGGGTGGGGGAGGGTAACTATTGCGGAATCCCTGACGAATCAAAAGAATCGCGTTTGAGCCTCCCTGAACTCTGCCCTCTCCCCCTCGTCCCTTGGGCCCCTCGGAAACACCCCTCTGCCCCCCGCGTAAATCGACATGAGCGAAAATAAATAATTATGATGGGGTTTAAAACCGGGTTGGTTGGCGCTGGCGCTAGTTTACGTATCTCATAGTGCGAGTCTACAAAATCAATCACTCTCTCCGCTTTTACTCTTGTCGCGCTGGTCAAGCGAGAACACAGTGGGGATGACCTTCAAAAGGTTTGCTACACCATGAAAGGTAATAAAATTTGCTCCACAGTGACCCCCTTTTTCTTTTTCCTCTCTTTACTTTCCCTACCTTCCCCTCTTTCCCCCTTTTTTAGCCAAATGAGGGGGGGGGTGCGATCGCTCCCTTCGCTTCCTCCTTATATCCTCCAATGACTCCCCTTTTGTCACCCACTCATTCGACCGCCATCTTGTAATTTTGTTACATACATTTATTTAGTTGGTGAGTGGTTTCTGGTGTTCGAAACGTTATTTTCGAGAAACAATCATACAGTACACATATATAGTCCACAAAACTGAACTTCACAGGAAAACCGAAAAAGTGGTTTAAAAAGAGATAAGTAATTGTTTTAAAATTTTAACAAATATTTTTTTAACGGGATGACACGAGCTTAATTTTTGGCACTCATTGTCAGATGCAAATATTATGATTTCCGACGTGCCTCTGTTAATGGAACGCTTTTGCGTATTAAAAAAAAATAAAAATTAAAAAAAATGAAATTAAAAAAAATTATAATAAAAATGGGATTATATTTACGTTTCTGCATCTATAGAGCGTTGCAAATATTTTATGATCATAATTTTTTTCAATAACCAGTGACATAACCTCTAAAATTGCACGTTTCCTGTTTTCTATTTCAGACTGCAATCCTTGAATCCTCCCCCCCCTATTTTTTTTTTTACATTTCACTATGTATACTGCGGCCTAGCTTAAGTCATCTCCTATACGAAATCACTGTGCGCTGTTTCGTTCGAATACTTTTGACCCCTGTTTTGTTTCAAGCTCTGAAAAATTTGGGGGCGGCAGCGATGAGTTCCAGATGGGGGACGAAGGGGGGTGACCAGAACCTATTAATTCTGTTTTTAAGTGCTTTCCTCACTTCCTCCCTCCCCCGTTCATCCCTCTTCGCCCAAGCCTCCTATCCATGGTATAGCCCACCACTGACCCTCCTCAACGCCTGACCGGTGACCGATGCCAACCGCCGAACGTGGTCACGATCGTCCTTCCGTTCCGCTGTTTGTTTTAATTATGTCACTCGCGCAAAATTCCATTTCCCATTTTGATTAGTTATTGTTACCTTCGAGTGTTGCACAGAGGAGCATTAAATTGAAACGACCCTCGTTTAAATCTCCCGATTTCGAATTATCGCCCGTTTTTTAAACAGATCCTGTAATTATCACGATGTGGAACGATCAGAAAAAAAAGAAGAAGAAAAAAAAAACCCCACCACTGTTGGTAGGTACGGTAAACGTTTGAACGTTGTCAGATATGCAGAGTGCCTTCTTCATTTTTCATGTAACCGTATATACTGCGCGTCAGTTACTTCCAAGAAATAATACAACGATTGTACATGTAATCGTACGTGTTACACATATCAGACTTTTTAGACAATTGAGCCTGGGAAACTTTTATAGGTCTGTGGCTTACTTGGTCACTTACTCCATAGAAATTCATACAAGGTTCACTTGCCATTCGGGGCGAAAACATCAAAGATTTCAATCCAATAGATGACGCCGATGACGGCATTGTCAATAGAGATTCTGCACGTTGCAGGCACATACACGATCAATAAGGAGCTCTTGCAAGGTTTTGCTGTAGACAAATGGAACATCAATCCCAATGTAAAATGCTGCGAAAATAACGATGAGACAGTTAAAAAAGTCTAAAACTCACTCCTCGCAGAGAAAATTTCACTTGAAATTTCGGGTGACCACCCTTGCATGTATGCACCAACCTTGGATTCGGACCCCAAACATAAAGAACAGGACATGAAATTAAGTGCCGTCCTCCTTGTTTACTACGCAACGTAGAACTTTTCTGCAGTTATCACCGTGCTCCTTGTGACAAAATGTGTATGAATGGACCTTTTTTATTCCTTCAAATTTACTTTCTGAAAGCAAATTCATTAATCTCATTGTTCAAATTCGTAGGTTATGTTCTTTTGTTTGGGGTCCAAATCCGAGATTGGTGCGTACATGCAAGGGTAGTCACCCGAAATTTCAAGTTAAGTTTTCTCTGCGAGGAGTGAGTTTTAGACTTTTTCAATGGTCTCATCGTTATTTCCACAGCATTTTATATTGGAATTGGTACTCCATTTGCCTACAGCAAAACCGTACAAGAGCTCCATTCTTATGTAATATTCTGCGGAAATAACGATGAAACCACATTAAAAAAGTATAAAACGCAAATCCTTGCAAAGAAAACTTAGCTAAAAATTCAAGCGAACACCCATGCATGTTTGCTCTAAGTACGTTTCTCATCCCAAACAATAAAGCATAAGCTCCGAATTAGAACAAGAATACAATTTCATTAGGTTTTTAAACAGTTAACTTTAAGGTTGATTCTTGCACAGATTTTTTTGCTAGAAATTAACACAACAAAAAAGTTCTAAGTTGCGTTGAAAGCGATACTACCGACTACGGCACTAAGTTCGATGCACTAATAACGTCATTTTCATAAGACTTAATGGAAATTCAAAGTCACTGTTTACAATTCAAATGCAACAGTTGCATGGCTTCAATTTAGAGGTTCAAGAATATGAGACACTTTTTTAAGAAAAAATAATTCTCTTTCAATCCTCACAATTTTTTTTTAAATAAGTTTTAATGAGATTTGGTATCGTTGTTACAGAAGAGGAGCGATTTTAATAAACTCTTTTATTTTGGAGGGTTCGGAATATGCATTGCTATCCAAAAATGCCAAATATTTAACTAGGTTCGTAACATAATTTTTTATTGCAACTATGACACTCACATTCTCCGTGGAGTATATTCAACGAAGTTTCCTTTAAGTGAAGTGAGTATACCGCATAAGAGCGATGAAAAGGATTACGTCATAAACTCTCTAAGACGCTCGAGTCCAGGAGAAAGAATCCAGATTTAGCTATTTCAAAATCATTTAGGATAATTCTACAAAACTCCGCAGTCAACTGTAAAATGATTGCCTTAAGCCTTCCAATCGTTTATGTCTTTCGAACTATGCAATCACTTTCTTTGCATTATATTGTGACTGGAGAATTTTAAACAAACGATCAACGGGTTTTCATAGATACCAAACGTCAAATCTACGCCGAATCGTTTTTATTGCGGTACAATATAACGGGACTTCATAGAACGAAGTTTACTGTGTAGCACACTATATACAGGGTGTATCAAAAAAGATAAAACTGCGCAATGGATCTGTTACATACTTCTGCAATAGCGTTATAATAAATAAGAGTTGATTCGGGTATTCGGGTTGATTCGGTTGATTCGGGGTATTCGGATATTTCGGGCAAACCTCGTGAAAATCATATTGAGAGCATGAAATAGTCTTAAAGCCCAGTCATAAACCCACAAAAGGCGTTTTTTAGAACAGCTTAAGATGGTGGTTAAAAGGGCGAATGAAACCTGCTTGCAAGCACCACGAGCACCAAAAGCTGGCCGATGACGGCAGTTCATAATGTTGGTCAGAAAGTAAACAAAACTTCTTACTTCTTCATAGTATAATTACATTTCGAGTCATTTTGTGTGTTTTCTCCAGTACATTTTACTTTCTCGTTATTGTTCGTGATAATTATGGACACTATGGTGATGGTGAGTATGCGTTCTGTATCGATTTGCCGGAATTCTGAAAAGGAAACGCCGGGCAAGTACCAACTTTGTCGAGAACTGTTGTCGGACATTTTTGCTGCTCGTGGTACATACATGTAGGATTGATTGGCCCTTTCATCCGCCATATTGGGCTTTCATTATGACGCCTTTTGAGGGGATTGTGAGTGGATTTTGAAACCATGTGATTTTCGCGCGATTTTAGACCCGCCTTATCTATAACGCTGTAGCAAAAGTATATGCAAAAGACTCAATTTCTCGGAAATAGCTGAGCAGGTATCGAAGAAAAGTCAGACTTGAGGATCATAATCTGATTGAAGGGAACACATTTTCTGGGGGACATTATTTCCCTTCAAAAATATCAAAATATCAGACTTGTCGTCCCCTGCCGTTTTTCGTTAACTCAAGCCGTGGCTGAAAAAATTGCATCGGTGAAAACTTTTTTTTTTTTTTTTAAACACCCTGTAGTTCAGCTCTAGCTATACAATGTGTTTACAATCACTGATACCACACATTAGAGTACATAATCTCTCGTTGTTGGGATTCGTTTATTGCCCCCAGCGATGAGATTCCGTTCCATTCCATTTTTTTATTTTTCGCTCTTGTTTGGTTTTTTGATAAACTTGACAGATAATAGCATAGATGAGGACATAATAAAACCATCTATGCATGGCAGGAATAAAAAAAATGAAGTGGAACGCAATGTTACTTTGATATTTATTTTAACGTAGGTTTTCCCTCAAACTATTTTGAAGGATGCGATTTTGCTCGCGATAACCGCGGGAATAATATACTGATTTCATTGAACGACGTAACTTTAGAAAAATAGGCAGGGGCAGGGGAGGCAATTGCCCCCCCCCCAAGGATTTTCAATGTGGCCGAAAAATCAAGTCAGAGAACGGCAGAGGAATTTAGAAGGAATTCTGAAAGAAATTCAGAACTTGCGAACGATGAGAATTCGCCGCTACCCCGTTCTCCGTTGAAAAAAAAAGGTAATTTAAATAGCCGAAAATGGCCAAAAATCAATTTTCAACGAACAACGATCCCTATTATATGAGGATTAATTTCTTTTTTAAAGGTGCATGGCCAAAAAAAAAAAAAAAAAAAAAGGTCATCAAAATTTTTGGTGAGCTTTGCCCCCCCCCCCAAGGAAAATCTGAAATGGCGCCCCTGAAAATAGGATTAATGGGATTTAAGGACATCTAAGCTTTTTTTTTTTTTTTTTTTTTTTTTTAAGAACGCACAAAAAATATCCTTTAATGGGTCTGTTGCGTAATTTCGCTACAGTACAATTCTCCCGATAAGATTTTCCTTCAATGTCGCCTTTCCGTTTATATCTAGAGTTTTATTTCAGGTATTCGAAAACATGTCTTCTTGTTTTTGTTTTGTTTTGTGTTGTTTTGTATTGTTTTTTGTTTGTTTTTAAGTTGTAACCTGGTTTCAAGCGAAAGAATGCATGCCGGCACGCGCTCACGCTCACAGCTTCATTTATCTCACAATGATAACCAAATCGATTCAAAAATTGGTTTATGACTCGTGGCACTCCCACGCTTTACTGCCGGGGTGCGACATGGATTCTTCAAGATTCATGTTGCCATGTTGTCCAAACAAATCGTGAGCAAGCTATAACAGAGTATATAGCTTCACATTGATTTAAAGGAGTGAACTCACCGATTTTATTGCCTTTTTTCGTTCATTCTCCCCCCCCTCCCTCTTCCTCAAATCATTTAAACTCCTAGCAACATTCAGTATGGCATTCACCCCACTCATCGGAGGAAGGGAGGTTAGGGGGCAGAAAATAGTAATTAACACGAATCGAAAAATCCGAGGGAAAACGCTTCACTCCTTATACGATGAAGGAAGGAGTTTCATGAGGAGGAGCAGGAGAGGGAGAGGAAGAAAGAGGAACTAGGAGAGGGAGGTGAGGTAAGGAACCATTTAAGGGGCTTCGGGAAAGGGTATGAGATAAGAGATCAAGAGGCGCAAATGGAGGGGGGAAGAGGGGCAAAGGAATTAATTTGAAGATGCTGAAAGCCAAGGATTTGTCACGGAGCTTGGGCGCTGAGCGTTGCTGGTTGCTTCGTTTGCATGCTGATGAGTGCGAAGTTGCCAATTAACCCGCGCAAATGTGTCTTATCTGTGTGTATTTGATTCAATGCTTGTTTCCTCATTTAATAATTTATGTATTAAATAGAGAATACAAAAGATTGATTAGAACGATGCATTTTAATTGTTAGCAAATTGTGGCTCGTGCAATTTGAAAACAGGTGTTTTTTCCTACTTTGAATTTAGGCGAAACAAATGCTTTTTGAAATAGGTGTCAGCCTCTCCAAGAGGTGATTATTTTACCTCAGTTTAATTGGTGAAATTTCATAAAATGATTGCCAAATTACACGAACCGCTTTCACAGCTATAGAGGGCCGATTAACGCCAAAAACCATATATTTTGTCATCCTACTTTTCTCTTCTATATATTGTTTCCTTTTGTAACTAGGAGAGAACTTTTACATACATTAACTTATTTTATAGGTTCAATGGGTCTGTTGCATACTTTTGCTACATCAATATAACTCATTGTTTCAAACGTAAAATTCGGCGAAAATAACGATGCGCACAATAAAAACGTTCAAAATCCACTCATTAACTCAGAAAATACCTTTCATTTCAAACAACCCGCGCTACACTAGACACTATATCACCCACTTATAACTACATAGACGGAACCATCTCGTTTTTGTAAACATGAACAGAACTTGCAAACATTGGAATGTTTCGTTTATATGCGTACATTTCTTATATTATTTTGTAATCTTTGATGAACCGAAAAGACCAGACAGCAAATGTAGCTTATATTTCACGTATTAATAAAGAAATTCCATCATTTTGTAGTTACGATGATGTTTACTTATGCACGCGGTGGTTCCATCTATGTAGTTATGAGTCGCTGATATAGTGTCTAGTGTAGCGCGGGTTGTTTGAAATGGAAGGTATTTTCTGAGTTAATGAGTGGATTTTGAACGTTTTTAATGTGCGCATCGTGATTTTCGCCGAATTTTACATGAGAATCAAGGTTCTATATTGTTGTAGCAAAAGTATGCAACAGACCCATTAGACCTTCGCATGTTAATCATTTACTTTTAGGGGTGGGAGGGAGCGGGACTCGTCTCGAGTGGCAAATCGCAGAGACAAAAAGGGATTTCCTATTAATACATTTTCAGCAAAGGGTGGCCAAATCGCAGTCTTTATACGGACGTCTCGTTTTGGGAACTCTGCTCTGCAGGACGATTCCGCTGTTTTGAACAACGCAAGACGAGAAGCGGGATTTTATTGGTTTAAATGGCGTCACGTGACTATGCAAAAGCGATTTGGCTAGCTGAAGGATATACGAAATCTTGTTTACACTCGGTAACATGACGCCGTTTAAACCAATGGGATTTAATCGATTTACGCTATTTCGTCTCGTGTCGCCCAACAGAATGGAATCGGCCGACTTGTTACGTATTTGCGAGGAAGGTAGAGACAACATACATATACAAGAGACCAGACTCTATCTTGCTCATGTTGAAATGGGGCTATTGCACACTTTTGCAATAAGCGATTTAATAGTCAAATATGGCGTAAAAACCTCAAAAAATAACGATGGCGGCACTAAAAACTTCCAAAATCCACTCCTAAACTCAACAAACGCAGTTATTTGCGGGAGCGTAATGGTGGCTGAAGGCACTAACAATGGGAGATTCCCATCTAACAATTCTGAAACTCCATCAAGAAGTGACCAATAAGAGACTACTTTCATTTGACACCGGTGTCACTTGGTGTTGCGGTACCATTCATCGGATGTGGATCATCACTCTGATGACTAATTACTCTGTGAATCATATTTGTCAGCATAGAAAGAGTGACGAAATTAAGATAGGAATCTCCCATTGTTAGTGCCTTCGGCCACCATTACGCTCGCGCAAATAACTGCGTTTATTGAGTTTAGGAGTGGATTTTGGAAGTTTTTAGTGCCGCCATCGTTATTTTTTTAGGTTTTTACGCCATAATCGACTATTAAATCGCTTATAGCAAAATTGTGCAATAGCCCCATTGGGTAGCAGCTTTTTATTTCGGAGTCTCCAAAACAACAAAAATGTTCAACTGGACCATACGTTGGCTGATGAGCAAAGATGCTGAGGTCATGAGTCTATGAGAGCAAAGCATCGGAGCTTTGTCGTTCGTCATCGGTGAACGTAAATAGTCCAGTTGGATGTTGCTCCCTGTTACTCTGTCGAGTCCCCGAAGAAAAAAGTTAGTTACCCCTTGATAGGCTGCTGCGAGGTCTCTATAGCAGACCTGCCGTTTTGCGTAGATATAATTAATTATATTTTTCAATTCACCGATGATTCCACAGGCTGAGAAAAGATTTCACGGTCCAGTTCAGTGTATGACGGTACAGGTACAGCAGGAAAATACTCGCATCTGTAATCTTTTCTCAATCGGTGGAAACACTGTTAATTTACATTAAAATATCCGCAAGGTTTTAAAGTCAAAGTTATCGACGACTCCACCGGTTGAGAAAAGATTACAGATGCGAGTGCTTTCATGCATTACAGTCATGCACTGAGCTGAACTATATGTAATCTTTTCGCAATCGGTGGAAACATCGGTGAATTGAAAAATGTCATTATTTATACGTAAGACGGCATTTCTGCGCTCTAGTCTATCTTGTCTGTGGTATACATCTTCACATGGGAGAAGAACAAAAATTGGCAGTTTTCGGGCCGCCATGCGCCACCGGAAAGTTCAGCTGTCGCTGCTCCAAGCGACAACGTCGGAAAAAGCGCAAGATTCTTTGATATAATTATCACTCTCCGGGATGTGATATGAATACTTAATAGGAGTTTATCGAGGGAGGAAGGATAAGGAACTCGACTGGGTCGTCCTCTCATTCTTGTGATAGGACAAAGCAGAGCGCAGAGAGTGCAGTTCCGACCAACCAGAGCTCGAGACCTGACGTAGTGCCTCGATTGCGCAATTAAAATCCTTTACCATTCATCAAGTAGACCCCTCGCCCCCTCCCGGTTCTACCCCCGCTTTCCTCTTGTTGTGTCTTGGTTTGATCAGTTCCGAGAATTCCTATCCCTTTCTCCTGACTCTTGCATAATCTTGTCTAAGGAGTGTTTCGCACTCTGCACTGGAATATTTGCTGAAATAAACCGGGTCTGCATATTGTCAGTGAGAAAAAAAAAAAAAGGTTATTTGAACTGATTTTACACGGAAAAAAAAGATTAGCGAAAATAACCATACGGATACCTGATTTTGGCACCGGCTAGATGTTATGGTAAACTTGACGAGAAGTATGGTACATTTACCGATACTTTGAGTAAATTCGGCATGCAATCAGGTAACATCACCTAGTACCTAGTCAAAACGTAGTATACTTCTGGTTAACATTACCATAACATCTAGCAGGTGCCAAAATCAGGTATCCGTATGGTTATTTTTACCGTAGTTTTTTTTTCCGTGTAGGTTTGTATGGCGCGCTTAAATTATCGGTTCGAGAAAGTGAAGTTATCAGTCATGAGCACTGAACTTTAGTTAAGAGTACGGAATACTTCAGTAAGTAGGACTAATACTATGACGCAAATTTCGTCCCTAGTTAGGACTCCGATATTCTTAACTGAAGTTTAGTTCTCTTAACCGAAAATTTCAGTTATGCATGGCGTTTCATATTCGCAGAGTGGGAGCAATGGGTTTTGAATGCTACGCGAGTTCCGTCACAGCTGATTGTAACCGATGCTCTTTGCTGGTCAAGTTTTGACTTTTGTACATAACATCGCATTTCAACCGTATATTTGTATCTAACACACTTTTTACCTTGTTTAATTATTTTTAAATTATACTTTCGTGTCTCACCACGCACTCATAATTTCTTTGTCCTCAGATGTGATCAAATTCGGTATCAGCCGACTCGTAGACAAGCCCGATGACGATGACGATAGGGACTCATCGTGGGAGAGGTTCAAGCGGATCGCCTCAGCCGCAGCAGCCAACAACATCAACAACAACAATAACTCAACAAAACACGTCAACAGGAATGACGTGACGACAATGACGGAGAATGGAGGAGGAGCGGTCGAATGTCACAGCCCTGCATCGTCATCCCGTCACGATGTTCGAACCCCCGTCTCCGCGTCACCCCCCTCATCACCGTCACCGGAACTAGACGTCGAGGACGTCGAAGACAGCCCACCCGCGTCACCGATCGACGTCACTATGAGAACCCCCTCGCCCTCGCCTCGACGGCGGCGATCATTATCACGCTCACCCTCACGATCAAGGTCACGATCGCCTTCACCACCACCAAAGAAATTCTCTTCCTCTGAGAAATCTCCATTCAGCATGTCGGCGCTACTCAAACCGGATCTCCACCGTCGATCAGACCGGAAGTCGACGGAGGATGGAGGCGGATATCCGGCAGCACCTCATCCTCCGGGTGGTTTCTCGGAGACCATCTCGGTAACCAGGTCGTTTCTGTACCCCGGACTCCCTTTCTCGAACCTCTTTCTCCGAGCGGGAAGTGATAGCAAGCCTGATTTAGCAAATTCCTCGTCAAATTCTCCGCATGGTTTAATACCTAGGCACTTTTTAAGTCCGAATTTCGGGCTACCCAACGGTCTGTACCCCTCGTCGATGATAACGGCCGCGAGTAAAGACGAGCTACTCGACGCCAATAGGAATTTACTCACCGGTAATTTGTACTTAAGTCTAGGAGCTGCCGCGGCTGCCATGGTCAATTCACCCGCCAATAGTTTAGCAGGTATGTTGTACATTTTGACGTATATTTCTACAACAGAAAAGAGCATTTATTGTTTGCAAGATTTACCATCATGATACTCGATTTTGCTGTCTACCCGCGAAGATGGTTAACTTGACCTGACTTCGGGTTTAATGGAACAGCTTTCAGGTATAAGTAGACTATTTTCATCTGTTCCATTTACTCCGATGTTTTGTCTGAATTTACCATCTTCGCGCGTGGGCACCACCATCTAATGTCATGACGGCGAATCTTGCTAGTCACTTTTTTCTGTAAATGGGCAGTGATGTTGCTGGCAGTGGCGGAGCGTGCATTTTGGCAACGATGTATAAGATTGCTGATTTCATGGTGTAAGTTTTCCGTTTCAATCAATGCAATATACGGAGCTTTATCCGAAATCTGGAAACACTACTTAAGGAGCTGCTGCAAATTTCACTGCTGATGATTGGGATAACCGTTACCGAGCAGAAATCATTTTTACTGACCAAATAGAAAGCAAAGCAGTAACGTGATGGGAGGGAGGGGTGGGAGGGAGGGGCGAAAGGGGCACTGCAGAAAAATTGTAAGAAACTGTGAGGAGGGGGAATTATACGTCTTTTGTAAATCAATTGAGCAGGAAGACATTTTTTCAATTTAAAAAAATGAGGGTGGGTGAAAATACATTACCCTATGAAGGAGGATGTCTGACAACCAACGGTATCTAATTATCATCTTACTATCTCAGGAATTGATACTTGGAGAAAAATTTCTTGTTGGAATTGCGGAACGTATTATTAAGAAATAACTAATGAGAAATTCCTTTTAAAATGACCAGCATTCTCACTAACTTAATTCGTTCTCGTAAATGATTAAAATGTTCGATTGGGTCCATGAGAATTATGATGGTTTCAAAGGGAGCTTCGCTTTAAATGTGAGAATTTCAATAATTTTAAAATAATTTTTGTCATGGATCATATTTAACAATAAATTCCCGGAGTAGAGCTGTAGCTCATATTTCGTGACAAAAGTCAGTTCACAATACCCCTATTTTTATCTACCATTTTTTTGTGCATCTTCCTGTATTAATCTACCTTGATAGACGATAGTATACAACTAAGAAGTAACATTCTGTTTTCTTTTCGGCAGGTTTACACGGCGAGAGCAATGGTGGATTTTCACTCTCCGAAGGTCACCCACAGTCCCCAGTCACCTCTGAGTTTCTCCGACTCCGCCGCCATTTTCTCTCCGGGGCCGCAGTTGCCGTCACCGGAGGGAACGGAGGGGCGGGTTCGGGGGATCTTTCGTCACATTCGCCGTCCGTCGACTCCTACCAGAGCGCCGCCGGAATCCACCACCACCACCATCACCATTTACTCATGAACGGTGGCGGGGGCGGGGGTGAAGGGGGAGGCTCAATTTACTCATGTATCAAATGCGAGAAGATGTTTCCGACCTCGCATGGACTCGAGGTCCACGCAAGGAGATCCCATAACGGGAAGCGACCTTTCGCCTGCGAGATATGCAACAAGACGTTCGGAGCTGAAGTCAGTTTAAGTCAACACAGGTGAGTCAATCATCATACCATGTCCTATCGGCGAATTAAAGATCGTCGCGAGATTTTCACGAGTTAAGTTTGGCCTTGAAACTTGAAAAATTTGTTGGAACCCCCATGGGCGTCATTTAGGGGGGGGGGGGGGGCTGGGGGCAATTCCCCCCCCCCAAAGGATTTGAAGTCGGGCTCAAAAACTGGCACGAAGTATATTGATGAGCAAAGAAAAAATATTTTTGCCCCCAAAAGACGGCTCTTTGGCTCTAAAATTTTGTTGATGAGCAAAAAAAAAGGTTATCCGATTTTTTAGCCCCCTACAAGCCGAAAATTATAATGATGAGCAAAAAAAAAGAAAAAAAAAAGGTCATAAGATATTTTGCCCCCCCCCCCAGCCGAACTTGAAATGACGCCTCTGGGAACCCCCCAATACCCCCCAAGGGACTGTTGGAGGCTTCTGAAAATATCACAAAATAAAAAGTTGGGGTCAATACCTTACCTGACTATCGTGTTTCAAATCATTTTGTTCAGTAGTTTGCTAGAAAAACAAGGTTATAGATTTAAGAGGTATGCTCATCTGACTTCACGCTACAAATCCAGAAGCGCGCAGTTCAAAATCACTGCAGACAAGATGGCCGACAAAAGCAGAAAACACGGCGCTCACTCGGGGGACTCCGAGTAAACACGGCAACTCACTCACTTCACTCAAGCGACTCCGAGTCAGTGGCGGCTCGTGCAATCTGGCAACCGTGCACTTTTGCCATTTAAACGTATGCAAAAAGATCGATACAAGGTGAGGCGCTGCGCCTCACCAAGTAATCGATTATTTTACACAGTTTTAAATGGAGGAAATCCATTGTTACCACATTGCACGAGCCGCCGCTGCTCCGAGTATAGCCCAATGTTTTCTGCTGTGTCAGCCATCTTGTCTACAGTGATTTTGAATTGCGCGCCACAGGATTTGTGGCGCGAAGTCAGATGAGCATACCTCTTTAATCTATAACATTGGGGACACCTTTGGGTACTCAAAGAGTTGGGGCTCTTGCAAACTTTTGCTACAGAGGATTGGAGAGTTGATTCTTGCATAAAAACCTGGGTAAAAACGACGATGAGTTCACTAAAAAAATTACGAAATTCACTCTTAGAATCGGACTTAATGGCAGAGAGACGCAGGTATCATGGGAGATTCCTATATAAATTGAGACATACCTCTGTGTTTCCGTAGAGAAAGTGACATAATAGACGGGAATCTTCCATGATACCTGCGTCGAACTGTCATTATGAACTTGCTGTTATAGCAGTTACGTGAGTTTGTTACTGAATTTTAGACTTTCTCAGAGTGCTTTTCGTTTTTTTCTCTTGTTTTTACATTAGAGAGGACCATTCATTTGCTCACAGCAAAAGTTTGCAAGAGCCCTATTGTAAGTATGAATTTAGGTGAAGAGATTTCGCATGGAGACAGCTATGGAGAAGGTTCTAGAGGCTAGAGCAGAGTGTTGATATCTTATAGTATATCGTGACTTTGTTTTAATTACAGGTGGCTCTGCTGCAGGCGGTCGGTGCACGCGACGGAGAAAGTGTTCGAATGCAAGCAGTGCGGGAAAACCTTCAAAAGATCTTCAACTTTATCCACACATCTACTCATTCATTCAGATACGAGGCCGTACCCGTGCGCATTTTGCGGCAAACGCTTCCACCAAAAATCTGACATGAAAAAACACACTTATATCCACACGGGTAAGTTGTCAATTTTATCACTCGAATAATTGTCTTAGTGCTCGTTTTCAGAACAACAAAATGCTGCTTTTCTGCAACAAAATGAAAAACAAAAAACCAAAGAAAACAAAAATGAAAATGGTGGACTTTCCGAAGAGAAGGAAGGCCAGGTTTCTATCGGAAAGAGCCACCCTAAAGAATAACATGTACTCGGTGGCGTCGCGTGCAATTTGGCAACGATGTATTCTATCCATTTAAACTCATGTTAAAGATCGAATTCAGGGGGTGCACAATGCACAAGGAAAATTCAATATATTTAATGAGTTTAAATGGAGCAGTTGCATTGTTGCCAGATGGCACGCGACGCCACTGCATGTACTCGATCATCGACTCGATGGCATTGCAATACGATCGTTCACAATCAGCCTGCCGGAGAAGAAAATCCTCGTTAAAACGACCGAACTATAATAAATTATGGACTAATATAAAGTCCTTTTAAAGTTACCAGAATGTTTGTAGATTCAACAATACATTCTGTTGCATTAAACAAACGTCCGATGAATCAGAGATACTTCTGGTACAGTTTTAAAAGGAATTTCTTACAAGTCTGTAATTTATAAAACTTCCGTAATATCAACGATAATTTTTTTCTCCGTGCGTAGAAAGATTCTCAATAATTGGGTTTTTAAATCCTTTAAAACTTCGTCTCGTTTTGCTCCGATATGCCGGACAAATTCTGTTCTTGCCAAAACAAAAAATAACAAAAAGAACCAAAAAAAAAAAGTGCCTTTAAAAACTAGGAATAAGCATAGGACGCGTATTTCAGTTGAGAACTGAAAAACAACTGTCAGGAAGTTATTCAAAACGGGTGGGGGGGGACGTCTTTAATAAAAGGGCACAACCACGTACGCGTTGAGAGGAGGCGCAGAGAGGGAGAGAGACAAACTAAACGTGACCAGTCGTGGTGGGACAGAACAGCGAGAAGGGAAAAGAAACACTTTTCACAAACCGTTTTTCATTTTGCAATAACACAGCGACGTCCTCACCCCCCCCCCCCCACCTCCCGGACGACTTTGCTATTTGCATTCCGGTGACAATCTGACCTTTTCGTTTTCGCACGGGTTTCTTTTCCCCTTTCTTCTCCTCCTCTCTCTATTTTTCCTGGTGAAAATTTGTTGAAGTGTGTTTTTCACGAGGACACAGAAAAATACCCACCATTATTTTAATATATCATGAAGCGAGTGGCAGAAGAACACTCTAGCTTTTTTGCGAGATAGTATTTGATGAAGCATTTGTATGGCTTTTCCTCTTTCTTTGTGGAAAAAAAAAATAAAATATATGACCGAAAATACTTTGCGATATAAATTAGAAATCCATGTTATATTATTTCCTTACGACGATAAGATAACAAGCGCATTTTTATGAAACTCGTTAAAATTATGTAAACATCTTTACGAAATGGGCTCTTGACATTACTTCGGTTTACATAGGATACTTACAAAAATGAACTGTGAGAAAAAGTTTTTAGCAAAATGGGCAGATTGAATGATTAAATAAACACCGGAAAGAAATTGTGATAGTTCTGCGATTAGAAATCATAACTGAAAAATCGAGACTTTTTTATGCCAAAAATTCTACTCGAAATCACCAGAAATCATTTTTAACATGCAAGAAATTCTGGTCAATTTCTGGCATGGAAGAATTTTGTTTCCTTCTTCACAAGAATTTTCGTACAGAAATATCTTAATTTTTTTTCGGGGCTACCTCATTTTTCGCACTGCAGTGCCGTTTTCGCCAGAAATTTTTCTCTCACAATCAGTGAATGCGGTTGATTCGATAAAAAAAAACAAAAAAAAAAAAACAAAAAAAAAAAACAAAACAACAAAACAACAAAACAACAAAAAGGCATATAAGATTACAAAATATGAAAAGTCACTCCTTCATTAATTTCTTTAATGACAGCGGATTAGACTTTTCTCTCTTTCGTCATTCTCTTTCTTCTTCTGTAAATTATACCGCAACCAAACAAAATACTAGTGAAGGAAATATGAAATTAATTAATGGAAATAATAATGAGTTGAATTAAAGTTGAAATCGTGAGAGTTCTGAAGAAGTTATAAATCTTAAGGGGGAAGCGGAAGGTTCTTGGATGAGTGAAAGGTTTGTTGAATTAAAGTTACTAAATCTGCGAGAGTTAAAATGAGCTTGTAAAGGAAGCCAGTCCTCACCTTACCTTACTCCCAGAACGTCGAATTGCGAGGGAAGAAAATGTGTTTTAAGGAATGTAAAATTCGAGAGGAGAACAAAGGGGAAGACTGCTCTTAGAATATTATATCCGTGGAATGGCTTGTGAAAAATCGTCTCTGCAGCGCTCATTCGAACCGTAAGGACGTTGTTTTTTCTCAAAGGACCTCTCACAAAGGAGGTTTTTGGGTGTCAAAGTTGGGAGGGAGGCTTCTTCCTTATTTATAAATTACTTTATTTATTCTTTTTTTATAATATAATAACTGACGCAATTTGAGCTACCAAACTAAAATTTTACGTTGAATTTTGAGGTGAATCATTTGAACCTTAATTTACATTTTACATATACATGCAGGCGCATGTATAAAGCCCTGTAAAGTTTGTTTCAGATGAATAGGCGGACTTTGACTGACAAAATCATCGAAATTTTTCCGAAAGAGGCCGATAAGGGCCAAAATTGCCCCTCCCCTTAAAACCCTTTTAAATCCCGGAATTTTTTACGCTTATTATTGATAGTTCTAGTGCCAGAAATGACTCTCCCAGCGTTTGAGGGATTTCTGAAGTTCAAATCGAGCAGAGTATCCCCCTAAAATCAGGGGGTCTTTTGTTCAATTTCGTCGGAAAGGAAACTCTAAACTCGATGAAATTCGGTAGCCCAGGCGTAATTTTATGCGTATTTTTCGATTTTTGACCTCAGAATGTTACTGGATAAATTTAAGGGGGATTTTGAGGCCTTTCAACCCTTTCGATCCCATTTTTCCCATATTTTTTGCTGTAAGTCGAAAATTTGTCGGCTGACCTACCTTTTTTTCACGTGAATCGACAGCCAAAGGTAGACGCATGTACCAACTGCCGCTAACGTCCTGTCGGATATTTTTAGTTATAATATTTGAGATAAAGTTAAAGTTTGTTCTGTTTCATTTCGATATGACATTCGAACCGTGATGGCTAACCAAAGTAAAAAAAAAAAAAACGGGAGCGTTCCTTTATGGTTCATTGTGTTTTTCTGAGTTCCGATTGAACAAATCAGCGCATATAATCTCTAAATATCGAATATAGTAATCCTTTTCTTATGGGCAAATCCTGGATTTTAATTTGACTGAGTCAAGTCGGGAGACTTGCTCGGGTGGAGCGAAATGATGAAAGAAAAATCAAAGCATTTGATACGCGGATTAAAATCCAAGTCACGAGATTCAAGTAAAGTGACGCCTCTGAAAGGCATTCAATGAGTCATCCCGCCTCTCCTCTCTCCACCACCGTGACTCCTCTGCGCCGTACCGCGGCCGCTTCTGCAATCAGCCAGTCAGAGATGAATAAAACGCACGCCCACAGCCGCAGATCCGCTCGAGCTTGAGGGGGGGGGGATCCTCTGGCTCTCGATAGGTAGCGGCAGGAGGGGGAAGGGTAGAGGGGAGTATTTCGAGTATATAGGCGCTGACAGAGATTAATAGAGACTCGGGGGGTCGGTATTAATTGCGCGAGGAGGCTCTTTGAATTATTTACTAATTACTCGCGCCCCCCGGCCCCTAGCCTCTGCTGCACTGCAACCCGCTCGGCACTCCATTCGCTGGCTCTGGCTAACTTGATAACTCCCGGCTTGATTTACTGACATCGAGGAATCGAGGAGAGGTTGGCATGTTTGCTTCTCCGCGATTCCTGCCTCTCTGTTTTAGTCCTTCTCCATGTTAACAGTTAACCTTGTTTTGCTCTCTATATGCAAAAAGCATAGCATCTCTGCTTTGAGTGAAAACCTTACTTAAACTTAACAACGAGCGTTCAAAGCTGAAGCCTCGGCTGAAATCAAAATTTGTTTCTCTCTCAGCAGAACATCATGAAAAATACTCTGAGACCACTATTTTATCATTCTAAAACTGATTTAAGATGTTCTTGCACATTCAGAGCTAGCTTGATATCAAATATTACAAATTGAAGTTATGCTCTGGGAGCTCTTTTTAGCAGCTGACCCGCTCAGTGCTTCGATAGTAACAATTCAATCAGTATGTTTTGAAATCGATTTCTGGCTGTGCAAAAATATCTGTTATCAGTAATTGAACGACGACAAATTACTGGTCTTGAAGTATTTTTCATGGTTTTCTATCTTGAGAGACGCAGATGCCAATTTTAACAGTGGCTGCGTGGCTTTACAAAGACCCGACTTTACAAAGGATCAGTTTCGGTATTTTTTCTACACCGAAACTGGTATACAGCTAAACTGTTTGATGATTTTTTTCATCGAGTTTCGCGAACGAAATACACAATCTGGGCTCAAGCAATTGTTGGTACTCCTATCAATGATGAATCACGAGCAAGCTTTAAATCCTTGCAACTGATTGGTCGAGACGCAATCACCAGCGCTCGGTTTACAGTCGACTTGAGAACCAACATTTTTCTGGTCTTCGGCTCCTGCGACCGTATATATGTACAAGGAGAAAAATTTCTGATTGAAATTACGGAACGTAGGAAGAAATTGGTGTAAAAAGCAACTCCGTTTAAAATAATAAGAATTATTGATTCAACCAGAATTCTTATCGATCCAACGATTCTTTCTTGTGATTCTTCTGAATCATCAGCACGTTCAATGGGTCTGTTGCACACTTCGGCTACAGCGTTTTAAAGTATCAATTCCTATGTAAAAAGCCGAGAAAATAACAATGGCAGCACCAGAAAACACTAAAATTCAGAATTAAACTCACAAATTGCGAAAAACACAAGACACTATTCACCCCTGTATCTTTCCACCACGTGCACGATATTTCGCGAAATTAGCGCGGCACATTCAAATAATCACGGCCAACTGTCATCACAGCTGACTTCATAAACAAATGAACAATTCGAATTCTTACGTTTCAATATACCCTCAATTCCTCACAAAAGGTTGTGAAAGGTACGGAAACGGATATTTGTGTCGAAAACTTATCAAAGTGAAACAATAACACACAGAATTCGAACAGATGCCGTCAGTGTTTACTGTTTATTTGTTTATATGAAGTCAGCTGTGATGACAGTCGGTCGTGATTATTTGAATGTGCCGTGCTAATTTCGCGAAATATCGTGCACGTGGTGGAAAGATACAGGGGTGAATAGTGTCTAGTGTTTTTCGCAATTTGTGAGTTTAATACTGAGCTTTAGTGTTTTCTGATGCTGCCATTGTTATTTTCTCGGCTTTTTACATAGGAATTGATACTTTAAAACGCTGTAGCCGAAGTGTGCAACAGACCCATTGGACCAATGATACACGTAATTCTGGTTGAGCCAATAAGAATTCTCATTACTTTAAAAGGGAATTTCTTTTTACCCCAATTTCTTCCTACGTTCCGTAATTTCAATCAGAAATTTTTTTCTCCGAGTATCCGAGAAGCGATTGCAAATTATCTGATTATAATCGATTTGGGTTTATTCTCTGCAGTTTGACTCTTTTTTGGGTTTACAGATTTTATAAGATTTTTTTCGTTTTTACGGCCGAAAAAATGCATCCTTTATGAAAAGATACCCGCGTGACCGACCGGTTATTAAAGTAAAACTTTATTTTTGAGCTAGTTTTTTTTTTCTCTCCCAACACACACTACAGAGGGCTGTGAATTATCGTGACGAACAAATTGAACGAAGCAAATATTAATAAGGCTGCGCCCGTGGAAGCACGTGGGAGAAAATCCAAGACCTTAAAACCTCCTCCTACCCATAATAGTATGTTTCAAGAGTAGCACTTCAGCCATGCATAATTCTTTTTACTACTTTTCGTGACTTACGCGTGGTGTGATTGAATGAAAGTGAACAATTGAATGACTTCTTCATAGAAAAATATGCCTAGTGGGTATACCCGATATACGTGTATTTTTAAAATATTCATACCAGTGAATAGGGAAACGCGTTTCATCCCCATAACATAATATGAAACTTTTGCAAGCTTCTGCTGTAGGCAAATGCACTATTAATTCTGATGTGAAATGCTGCAAAAATAACTAGAACGTCTAAAACTCACTCCTCGCAGAGAAAACTCAGCTCGAAATTCAGATGCGGACCACCCGTGTATGACTTGGGCACTATAAGCACGTTTCTTACCTTCAAACAAAAGAACAGTATATGGTAAGTATATGAACAGAGTGCCGTCTTTCTTGATCACTGTGTACGCAACATAGACAATTTTTGTTCGTATAGAGATCGTTTCAGAAGTGCAGGCGCACCTAAACCATAATCTTTGGCGAATTTTTAATTTCCATTCCTTCTAATCAAAACAAAACACGCCTCTTTTGATTTTAAAGCGTTCCTCAATGAAAAGCGAACGCTCAAAATAATTTTCATTTTGCTACAGGAGAAATAATGTTGAAAAATTTCAAAGATTATTATCGGTCCAGGTGCGCCTACACTTCTGAAACGACTTTACCACCGTGTTCCTCTTCACGAAATCTGATAGAATCAACCTGCTAATTTATATTTACCGTTTACATACCAAATGCTAGAATCTTATTATTACAATTTGTATATAGATTATGTTCTTCTGTTTTGGGTGCGAGACGTACGTAGGTATAATGCACACTTACATATGCATAAGTGGCCCATCTGAACTTTCTTTTTGTTTTTTCTACGAGGAGTGAGTTTTTTTTTTTTTTTTTTTTTTTTGTTTTTTTGTTTTGTTTTTTTTTTTTGTGGCCTCGTCTTTATACTCGTATTTTAGCAGCATTTTACAACAAAATTCATAGTTCATTTGCCTACAGTAAAACCTTGCAAGATCCCCATTGGAGACATTGCCTTTATGCAACAATAATTACTTTTTGCGCGTCGTTACTATATTTAATGTCTCTGTACAATTAGAGAAATGATTGCATACCATGTTATTAATTTTGAGTTTTCATTGACAGATGAAATTCATCCATAAACATAAAACTCTCATTGAAGCAAACTCCATCTTTCAATATCCCTTCAAAACTGCCTTGGTTCTGTTATCTCCTCCTCATACTTATTTGCATTTCCCCTGTGAAATACTCTCATGTTGTTTCAAAATATGTCATCCTGTCAAAGGCACTCACAAAATAAAAAAGAAAATATTTCGAGAAAGGGGAGAAAAAGTACTTACTCCAAGGACGTTTTAATTGCGATTGTGTCCTAAAAAACAGGGAGTAATTAAAGAGAAAAAAAAGAGGGAAAGAAACCTAGATGTTGACCTAAAAGGACTGTTATTAGGTTTTCCCCCCGAAGAATCATAAAAAGTTCGTTTTTTGTCGACTAAATGAAAAAATTCCAGCGCATAACAATTACCCTCTCCTTCTCACTATCGCTCTTTTTTTCCTACCATCTTACAGTGGAGTGAGACTCGTAAAAAAATCGGATATCGAAATTGATGAGTATAGTCCCAGTTGGAGAAACTACTTGCAAAGTCGCTGAAAACAAATATTTGTAAAAAATATTACATTTATCTACCTTTAGAAATAGTTTTTAACGTGTGTTCCACTTTATCTTACTTTAGCTTCTTTTTACGGAAATATAGGAAGACTATATATTTTATGACCATCAAATCAAAATTTCTGACCCACTTAGCGCCTCATTCCAGTCGCAGTGCAAGTTACAACCTCCACTACATGACAGCTAAACAGTAAAATAAGACAAAGCAGACAAATATAATTTTACTAAAACAAAAAAAAGAGGCCAAAGAAAATGACTTTTAAAAAGAAAAAGTAATGATGGTATACATATAGTGGAAAGAGGCGTTTTACAATTGAAGAATTTCACGTTTAATCTTTCTCTTTCTTGTGCCATTTTTTACCGTTTGTGAAATATATAATGTCAAACACTATAGCTTAAAATAGAAAAAAAAGGATGTAGAGTAAAAAAGGCGGATCCCCGTAATTGACTTTTCAGCCCCTGTTTTTTAATTTTTTTTTTTTTTTTCCGCAGATTAAAATTCAATTAGTTCCCTCTCAGTTTGTTAAACGGGTTTGTGGAGAGTAATGGGCGCAGGTTCCAGAATTAAATAGCACCCACATTTTCCGAGTTTTCCATTAGCGATTCATGTCAAACTTATAATGTCTATGAATTTGCTCGGACAGCATATGATATTACGTCCAATTAATTACCAAGACTATATAATATTTGATGGACTTGGACTGTATTTGATACTATTATTCACTACTTTCCGAAGGCGCAATGCAATATACAGCTAACACTGAGGTTACAATCGAAGCTCAAACTACCATAATGCTCACAGCATAGTCAGTTCTAAAATAAGTAGTTAAAGTTGGTATCTTTCGAATTTGCGCAATTAAAGAGTGCATGTCGATCGGACGGCTAGCGCGGCGCTTACCCATGCCCCGACTTACCTTTTGCGTCGTATGAGCGCTGACTTTTCCACCCTCTATGCCGATTTTTTCACTTAAAATGCGCATCGTCGCACTGTAAAAATGAAATCTTCATTGGAGGTTTTCCAACCTGACTCTTTCAAAAATATTGTTAATTCTCATCGACAACATGAAAGAGCGACTGCTAAGTCCGCCCCTTTTGGGGTACTCACGGATCTTTTCGAAACATGTCTCAAAATAATGATACCTATGATGGCCTGATACTTCGGTGAAAATATTAGCTGGAGTTCTCGCTTGGTCCCCGAGATATAGTCCCTCCCCCAAGTTCCTCCCTAAAAATCGAATTTCTCGTAAAAATCGTAGGAATTTGCACCGATTTCCTTGAAAAATGAGATTTGGTGGTATACTTACACGTTCTTTACATTTTTGGGTCAGTTTTTAGGGGGGGGGGGTAATTTTTTTTTATTTTGCGTGTGCTTAAAGTCGCTGAATTTGTAAAAATAGGTAAACATTATAAAACATATTTGAAAAGAGCGTAAGAAAAATGAAGATCTTGGATGGGATTGGTTTTTTCCGTCCGATCGATATATTTCGAGATAATCGATCTCAAAGTTCACAAGTTGTGCCGGCGCCGTGCCACTGCGTTCAAGACATCGGATGTACATAACTCGAACACAACTTGTGAGCTTTGAGATCGATTATCTCGAAATATATCGATCGGACGGAAAAAACCAATCACATTTAAGTTCTTCATTTTTTTACGTTCTTTTCAAATAAGTGGACAGTTTTTTTCCTCATTCCTTCCTCTCCTTTCTCATTCTCAACATTCTTATTTGCCTTGGCACCCTAATGCTTTGCGCCCCTCTCCTACACCGAGAGAATTAATTTTTTTAATCCAAGGTGCATTTCGTTTGTGTTAAAGGAACTGCACAGTGAGATATTGACTGAGGGTAAATTCCTTTGTATAATCCAAGGAAAATGTATGCTACAGTTGAAAGATTCCTTGTTGTGACAGTGATTCTCTTTCATGCAATCAGAACTTATTTCGCGCAAGGAAAACTGTCTCAATAAGTAAACGTGTTTCCTTGTTTTTATTAAAGAAGTGATTTCTCTCAGTGTGCAATTGAGGCACTGCCGCGCCGTGCCAGAACTAAAGTTATGCCACTGCATATCGGGGTGAAACTCTACAAACCATGATCCATTTCATTTACAACCAGGGCTGCCGTTTTGCGTATAATCAATGCTATTTTTCAATTCACCGATGATTCCACCGGTTGAGAAAAGATTACACAGTTCAGTTCAGTGCATGACTGTAATGCACGAAAATACTATGATCTGTAATCATTCCTTAATCGGTGGAAACTCCGTTGGTTAATTAAAATATCCGCAAGTTTTTTAAAGCCATCGACGACTCCACCGGTTGAGAAAAGATTACAGATGCGAGTATTTTAGTTCATTACAGTAATACACTGAACTGAACTGTGTAATCTTTTCTCAATCGATGGAATCATCGGAGAATAGAAAAATAGCATTGATTATACGCAAAATGGCAGCCCTGTTTACAACTCGACTAATTAGCTATTCTACGACTCCTCGCCAGCAGTGATGAGCAAAGAACAAGCGTACAAGCCTTGCTTATTGAGAATGAGACACGAGGGCCACGAGGTGGTCAGGGAGCGGGGGGAGGAGGGGGGGGTGTTATCTGGTCATCTAGTTTTCATTGGGGGAAGAGGGGCGTGGAGTTGCGTGTCCGAAACTCCTCGATGGCTTTAACGGAATGATTCGATATTCAGCGACCCCCCCTCTACCCTTTCACACTACACTCCTCCACCTCTCTCCACATTTCTTCGACGCCCCCCCCCCATTTATGAGCCTCCAGCCCTTGATATTTACCTTTATCTATAAAGCGTTACAAAGCAAACAGCGGTTTGTTTAGATTCAACCGTAGGATGAGAGGGTAGCGCCGCGCCAAGCGGTATATATGTAATCAGAAAGCTAGATGATGACACGTTGACCTAAACCTCTGACAAAAAAAAAAAAAAATAAAACAAAAACTAAACAAAACGGTGAGTGTATTTAAATGATTAAGCAATATCGATTTTGGACTTTGGTTTATGTTTGTTTGCAGGGTCTTTTGCGTTGTTTTTTATTTTATGTCGGTACTGAAAGGTTTAAAAAGATCAATTCGATGAAATGTTTTCGATGTTTTGTAGTAGAGTGATTTCGTTCTTGGGTTGTGGCCGTTAAAAGTGACTCCTGCCGAAGAAATTCTGTTACAACGACTCTGTGGTGGCTGTGATTTTCTGCAGCAGCAGTATACATTACCTCACAATCTGATGATTTACAACGAATTATTTTTTTTTATTTATTTTTTTTTAATGCAGCTGCAGCCAAGAAACGTCCTATTCTTATGTACTTTTTCAAGCCGAACAACAATGCCTCGAAGATTTTGATCACAGTTGAAAATATGTTAGGAAGTGATTCAATCATTTTTATAAGTTTGAGTCGTTTCTACGGGAAGGAAACCCAAAAACTCTTATAAAGGAGTATTTATTTCAGCCTAAGAATTATTCCGTGAAAGTTGCTTTAAATTTGCTCGTGTCTTATCCAAGTGATCGATTTCAATCTAGAATGTTCAGAGGCAACAAAAGTTGTGTTAAAAAAGCCTTCTTCGTTTGTTTCTCTTCTCTATTCTTTATTATTTTTAACGCTCACTCTCTTTTTGTCATGCCACATCTTGACTCCATACATGAATTTTGGAATGACGTTTTGAAATTGTCTGACCCTCCAACTCTCTACATTTGGAACTGGAACCAACATTTCCGGAGGTCTCCTTGGATTCGGTTACTGCACGAAAAATTTATTTCAACTATTTTGATCGATCATCATAGCTTTCCGAAAGAAAGCGGAAACCAAAACCGTGTGAAGAACATATTGATTGTGTTAAACAATTGTGAGGATATTAAAGGTTTGATTCGAGACCTCGAAGATAACGAGAACACAAAAAACACAACAGTTTTAAACAGAAGCATTTTTAACGATAAAATTCACTTGCCCTTACCAAAAGATCTTGAAGAGGTTAACATAGGACTGAATGGCAATCGTCCTGTGAATTATTTAAATACTTCTTACGATTTTTTTGTTCCTTCGGTCAATGACAAGGTCGTATTAAAGACAGTACCCTTCAACGAATTGTTGTATGGAATCCGTAGTTTGAATATCAATCGTATTTTCAATAGTGAAAATAATCTCATTTTCTACCTTTATGAGAAAAAACGAGACATCGCAAATAACACGAGTTTAACAAGCTTACAGAATAAGTCGGCCAAAAATCGATCGAAGAGCTTTGTCATCAAAACATGTTCACTTAGTGATCTGCTATCAATTTTCAGGTCCTTTTGGCGAATTTTCCGCGGTCTCCGAACAGTCATATGTCCCGATGAGAGGGCTTGCTACAATTACAATCCTTATACCGAGAAAATCATGCAATACACGGACAGGAAGAGCGAGTTTTTTGATTACTCAAGATTTTCGATGAACAAGAAAAGTTTATCCGTATTATATGTCCGGTCAGATTTTGAACACAACGTTTTTCCTTTAAAAGTTTTATTGCAGGAAACAGTCTTGCAAAACATTTTTGAAGACTATTTCTCAGAATACTTCAATTGCTCTGTGAATATTACTTACGTTCATCAGGAACCGATGTCTGATGAGATCAAGTTTCGTCCTGATCTCACTTCAAAACGGTTGAGTGAAACCATTGATCTAATTGTGTTTGGGGCCGGAGTAAGAGTTTCCGAGCCCTCAAATCATGATTATTCGGCAGCCATCGATACGGCCTCGCTGGTTTTCATCGCGCCCCGTCGTGGATTCTGGCCGCAATACTCAGTTGCTCTTATGAGCTTTACTCCCTTTGTGTGGGTGATGATTTTATTTGCGTCAGCGTTCAGTATTTTCGTGCATCATCTTTTCAGATATTTGGCGCTGAAGACCCTCAGATTCTTTCTCAAAGAAAGCTAGCTGATTAGCTACGAAAATTTCTCTCCTCTGTGGAGTGTCTATTGCTATTTGCTAAATATTAGTCAACAGAGATTACTTTTTGATCGCTTGCAAAGTGGTAAGCTCCTCTTTTTTACCATGGTGTTTTCAACATTGATTTTGGCCACTCTTCTTCAGAGCGAATTGATGACATTAGTCAGTAAGCGGGTTCGATACCCCGATATTGATAGTATTAAAGATCTAGAAAGATCAGACTTGCAAATACAATCGGCTGACTTGGAGAAAGATCGTGGATTATTTAACACCGACCCTAAATACCCATTAATTAACGAAAAACTTACGGATAGTTATGTCTACTTGAGTAGAAAGCTCCATAACTTATATTTAAGGGCTTTCAGTAGATCACCTGGAAGCTCAGATCTCATGAGAATTATTAATGAAGACTCTGAGCTTTCGAAAGAAGCGGACAAACTGTATGAACAAAATGAGAACAATTTAAGAACTTGCGCTTTGCTGAGCTTCCTACCTTTTCAGCTCGAACGAACACTGAGAGATGATTTTCTGAAAGTACTTCCCCAGCATAACGATAAAGCGTTCGAGCCAGGATACCACTACGTTCAAGAGAGTGTCATGACTTTCCCATTCTCATATTCATTTCCAAAGTATTCTGTGCTTGCAAAAAAAACTAGTGATCTCATTCTTAGATTAGGAGATGCTGGTCTTCTCAAATACCTCGTGGATAAAGAGAATTGTGCTTTACGAATGCTATTCAATTCACTCCAACAAATTAATTACCCTGATGAAAGCGACTATCGACCTTTCACTATTGCAGACCTGGGAGCCGGATTTTTGATTCTGGCATGTGGCCTACTTTTAAGTTGTATCGTTTTCACTGTCGAGCTGTTGATTTCTAGAAACCTGAGAGAATCGAAAGCATGAAATATCTCCTATAGCTGACAGCCACGGGTTTGAGCAAATGTCTTATAGCACTGGAAAAGATCTAATAATGTCTCACTGTCATTTTAAAATTTGTCAGATCTTTACATTCTTTTTTGTTCCGCCAACCTCGATTGGCCACAAATTGCGAAAGCAATTTTTCCTTCCTTCCTTGCCGTATTAAAATGTTTATAATTTTCTCTGTGATTGTTGCCGAAAACGTAAATTAATCCATGGACGGAATTGAAACCTGTGCGGAAGAGATGAAATAAGGAAAAGAAAAAGAAATTATTTCCCAAAAATGTTTGTGCTCATGTGAGTAAGAGAGAGTACGTCTTCAGAATTATTGTCAGAAAAAACTGTTATCTTGCTGTTTAACTGTTAAATTGGGCTCAGTTACTATATGGCGCTTTTTTTTTTTTTTTTTTTTTTTTTTTTTTTTTTTTTTTTTTTTTTTTTTTGTGGGCAATTCAACTCATTTAAAATTGACAGTCGAAAAACGCTAGTTACGAATTAGCAGAGAACTAACGTGTAAGCTATATTTTTCCTTCCCATACCCACCGATTTTAATATGACATTGTTGCATGCATGCGGCTTTAGAGACATTGACCCTAGTAGCATAAAAAGATTAGTAAAAAGTTAAACCTTGTATATTGGTTAAGTAATTTCAACCGTTATGTTAAGGTTAGAAAAAGCGTTTTTTTTTCAACACTTTTACATAAAAATTGCCATATTTATATTATGAATCTATTTATTGGAGGTGGGAAAAGTCAAACTGCTAATTGAGTCCAATTCTTCGAATTCTCCCACCTAGCAACTTGCCTAACAAAAAAATCCTTCCTATAGCTTTATTTAAATTTTTTTTTTTTACTATTTATCTGTAAACTTTTGGTAACCGTGAAAAAAGCGTTCCCTTTTCAGAAATTCGTTACATAAAACTCACAAATTGAGAATAATTTATTTTCAACGTCCGGTCTTTCAATCTGCTATCAAGTGATAATACTTTACATTGACAATGAGTTACTTAACATCGAAAATTTTAAATCGTGTTAGCTAAAACTAACTGATGGATGAGGACAACAAAATTGGCCGCTTCTTCTCAAAGGAAACACCCTTTCAATTGAAACCGATCGTTTGTTTACATGGCTACTGTAAAGTAAGAGGGCTAATGAGTGAATGTGAATGAAGAAAAAAAAATATTCTGTTCACTACATTATTTTTGTCAGCGATCTTTGTAGTTTCACTTCTTTAATTTCCCCGGTGCTGCATCCGACCCCTTTTGCTCCGATGATTTCATTGAGAAATGATCAACGTCAAGAAAGTTTAAGGAGTTGGGAGGGGAAGTGAGAGGTGAAGAGAGCCGAGAGCTTTAAACTTGGGTGAGCGTCAAGTCGCCCACTCAATCATTGTCATCAAGATAAGACAAAGACCAAAAAAAAAAAAAAAAAAAAAAAAAAAAAGGAGAGAAAAAAATAAAAAGAGAAAAAAGGTATATATTAGCCTTAAATACCAGTTGACTTTTGCCCTAATCATTTTAGTGGATGTTGACTCACTTATCACCGACTTGGGAGGGGTGGGGGAGTACGGAGAGCAGCAGAAATGTTGTCGTTTAAAAAGCCCCTCCCGCGGATCTGGTGTCGTGTCATAGGACGAGCGTTGATTGCTCATCAATTTGCCCGTCGGTACGTTACTCCCTACCGCTGTTTTACCGAGGTGCTACTCTGTAACTCAGACTCCTATTGGCAATTGGAAAATAAAACAAGCAGTGTTTCAAACGCTTCCGCGTCAGGATAGCATGCTCGGTCATTTATTGTTATCTAATTAATCGCTATATACGGCACCATTTCGCATTCAATGGAAATCGTCTTTATGTTCCAACTGGGTATACGGAGTGGAATAGGATGGAGAACACCGAGGAAAAAGGTCTGGCGGAAATGGTGCAGTGCGATGAATGATTAAATAGTCCCCCCAAAAAAGTGCGATATTTTTTAACAGAAATACTAGTGGAAAAACCAAGTTTCCATGCCAGATTTTTTTTTTTTTTTTTTTTTTTTTTTTTAAATCGCCAGAAATTTGTTTCTTAAAATCGTGAGAAATTTTTGCAATTAATGATCTTAATTTCTGACTATTCAAGTAATTTCAAATAGTTTCTGGCCCCGAAAAATGTTTGCCTTCCCGATCAGAATTTCTGTTCCAAAATAGCTTATTTTCATTTCGGGGACTATTTTTCGCACCGCTGTTTTCGCCTGGAAAAAATCTCAGTATTATTGAAGAACCTTGAATGAAAAGTAAATCAATAACCATCAAGAATGCGCTAATTGATCAAACCTCCATACAATTGACTAATATCCGGTTACCAGGGGCGTGCCGAGGGGGGGGGGGGGGTACCCTTGCCCCGGGCGGCATTCTCCGAGGGCGGCAAAATCAGGGTAAACAACCAAAAAAAAAAAAAAAAAAAAAAAAAGAAAGGTTATCAAATTTCAAAATGAATTGCAGAGGGCGGCGGCAAAATCAGTGTGAAACAAGCAAAAAAAAAAAAGTCACCAAATTTTTATTTTTGTGCACGGAGGGCAGCAAAATTGCATTCTTGCCCCCCTCTCTGAAAACCACGGCACGCCCCTGGCGGTTACTCTCCAGTCCGGAAAATATGAGATCTTAATTTCTATTTAACTATATGGAGTATTTAAGCATTCGCACAGCCATTTTCGATAGAGCTTTCTTCTCTGTGAAGGTTGAATAGATCAGAATATTCTGTTGGACAAAGGACACACGTTTAGTTTCTCGAATAAACAATAATTTCAAGCGCGCCGATTGTATAATACATGATATGAATAGAACAAATTAACAGAGATGTTAACCCAACAAGAAAAAAAAATTAACGTAAAATTTGCAAATCCGGAAACAAGAAGGAGGAAAGATACAGAGAATGCGAATTTATCGAGTGTTCCACCACCTCATTCCAGACTTTGCCCAGAAAATCACACAGAAAGTGGAATACGGAGAAAAACGAGGGTAGGAATTTTCATCAAGAGACTCCTCCATCTTTTTAAATCACTCAGAGGTTACCATGGAGGAGTAGGTCAACCGAGGCACACAAAAGACTTTAAAGGAATGGAAATGGCGGAGTCTAGAGGGAGGAGAAGAAAAAAAGGAAGAAAGGGGAAAGAGGGGAGATGATTTATCCGTACAGAGGTGATGATCAACAGCTGATGCCGGCGGAAACCGGAAATAGACGCCGACGGAAAAGCTTAAATCTTTTTTCCCTCTTCCGCTTCCCCCCCTCCCTTCCGACCCCGCCTGCTCCACTCTACTACCGTGCTTTAATTTGCAGTGGGGGTTCTACGGGGGGGTAGGCTAAACAGTGAAGAAAGTACGGGCAAAGATTATGCGGAGGCAGGCAGTCGCGGTGGCGATGGGTGGCGTGGTCGTAAAAATCTTGCATAGCTTAATTTAATAATTCAGCACCACTTTGAGAGTGAAGTGGCGGAGGGATGAAAGGAGGGTGGTGGGAGGGTGGTGGGAGGGAGGGTATATGATGCAAGGTGAGGGGTAAGGGGGGTATAATTCTGGCTTTTACTGCTCTGAAGATAGCAGCGGAGGATACCTCCGTGGATATGGTCTCTCGGTCGGAGTTTTTGAGCGCGGAAAAGCTAGCGCGAGCGGAGGCCTGGACTCGACTCGCGGCTTCACTGCTTCAGCGCCGCAGAGTGTAATGGATTGGTGGAAATTATGAGACCTCGACACCCGACCGGAAGAAGCGAGCGAGGAGAGGTGCGGCGAATGAGGGGGTGAGAAAAACACTCCACCAGTAACCACCCCCCCCTCCCCAACGCACTTCACTTTCCATGCTTCACTACAGGGTTGTCAGATTTTGGAGGAAAGGGAAAGATTGCTGAGAGGGGGTGTGGGGAGGGGTATGGGGGGAGGGATATGAGAGGGGGAGGGGTATGGGTATATGGAGAGGGGGAGGGGGGAGGGAATTCGTCTACTTTCCATTTTCTGGAAATCATGTACGGTGGGTGATTTAACGATATATAACAATCAGTGCCACCCAGTAGCGCAACGAGAGTTTCTTCATGTCTCTTTTTTCTCCATTAAGAAACGTATATTAGAAAAGGAAGAACAAGGGTATAAAACCCCCTCTTTCTGTCCTTTTCCTCCTTATACATTCAAATGGGAAATGAGAGAGATGGAAGAGTTCCTGGTTGCGCCAGTGGTGCCACCATCTTGCGGATTCCTGAGGGCTTTTTACACAACCCATCGCAGCTATTCAAGCGGTTTAAGCTAAGATTGCACACATCAGTTGAGAAGAAATAAATACCTTAATCTTTATTTTACTGTTGGTGGAAAAAAATTGCATGAATATCAGTTGAGACGTGTATAAGAACGGATTGCGTAGAAATACAGTCGTATTCCTTAAATGGGCCCCCTCGGGATTTGAGAAACTCTCCGTTAAAGGAAGGTGCCCGCTAATTTTGGAATTTCCCCTCCCCCTTGGTAAACATTTGACTCTCGAAAAGCTCTGTAGTTTGTATTTTATTTGTATTTTATGGTCCATCATTGTTAAAATTTGCAGAAATCAATGTTTCTCACCAAAAATATGTATTTGTCTGTGGCATGGCTTTTCATGTTTCAATGATTATCTATTCATTAAATTGCATTGAAAGAAACTGATACAATGCACAGTAAAAAATGTCAACGTATCTAAATCTAACGTAAATCAGGCGAATGTGGGCAGTCTTCGATTTGAGGTTTACAGAACGTGAGACGTACTATTTCGGGGAAATCATAATTTAATGCTGATGTCGAAGTTTAGAAAAGATCATACCTAATGTTTTAACCCCTGCCACGCTAAAGTATACGTTTCTGTGACTAGGGCTGCCTCACACAATTTCAAATTTTTATTCACAATCATTACAACTCTAAACGGTCAACATATGAAAAAAAAATGTTTCCTAGGACGCCTTCAATCCATTTTGTATGCAAAATCAGCACCTCAGAGTAGGAATATTTAACTAACCACTTTATTTGGACGAGCTAATATTGATTCGTCTTCATAACCTGGTTGTAAATGGGTTAATAGTTGTTGTATACAATTATAAAAAGTTTTAACTGCGGTTTTCCTGCAGACGCCTACAGATATCGGAAAACAGCCGCAGGGCGCAGACACACCTCTAACATTATTGAGGGGGCCACATTTCCTAAGGGTCTCTGTTTGGGTGTTCCTATCAATAATCTTAGACATGTCATGTCTGGCTTTCTTTTCACATCTTCTGCAGTTGCTGGAAACGGTCACATATATTTGGTAGAATTTTTTGTTATGCACCCCGTTTATGCCATCTGGCAACCGCGAATCACTCGAGACCGAGGCTAAATGAATGAAACCACATCACACTCACGGGCGCGCGGTGTGTAAGTACCCCCCTTCCCCACCCCCAATGGCTCTTTTTTCCACCGTCTTCCTCTCTCGCACGCTCGCATTCTCTGATTCCGCGGAAGGCCGGAAAAGGCAAACAAATAAACGGAATTAAAAAATACATTAATGTTATGAGATTAAAGTTTAGTTGCTAGATATTATTACTTTGTATTCCTTAATCACACAAATTATAGCTCTCTCTCTCACTCTCTCTCTCTCTCTCTCTCTCTCTCTCTCTCTCTCTCTCTCTCTCTCTCTCTCTCTCTCTCTCGCTCTCTCTCTCGCGTATTCTCCCACCCCGTCCTCATTTTGTCAGCCCCTTTCTTCTGCTGCGCTTCTCCCAGTCTCTTCTACTTTAACGCGCTACTTTCGGTCAGAAACGCGAATCTCACCAGCAACCGTTTTTCCTTTTTAATTTTTTCTCCTTTTCTTGTTTTGTCCATTTTAAGCGTAGCTTACCCCCTCTCTTTCATCCATTATCACATCTCGTCACTCTTCTACTATCTTTCTCGCTCATTTCTTCTATTTTATTCCCTCTCCCTCCACTTTTCACCAAAAACCATAAGATCTAAAAACAGTTTCGCTCATCCGCCTCGTCTCTCTCTACCCATGCATTCTCTTCTCTTCCCTCTCACCCTCACCCCCTCACTCTCTCTCTCTGTATCTCTCTCCCATTCTCATTCTCTCTCTCTCTCTCTTCCTCTCTCTAGAAAGGCCGGTGCTTTTGACTTTCGGTTCGCAGAGCTCTGGAATGGCTCTCTCATGTATTTATGGTCCACTTTATTTTATTTATATACTGGCTTCAATTATTTTCAATTAGCCGCTGAATTTAATCACTCTCCTCCTTGCGTGGCGCGAGGGGGGAGGCACACCAAAGAGCTTCCCTATACTGTGAAGTAGAGCAAGCAAGAAGTCAGGAATGGTGTTAAAGAGTTATCGCAGTTCGGAACAGATCTGCTCACTTAAGTAAATTACGATTCAGCTCGGGAAAAAGAGAAAAAAGAGAATCGTGGCAGGTATACAAGTGAATAGTGCGATATATCGCTGCTGTAGAAATCGAACGATGTTCTATCACGTCTGGCACCAGATGCTTTATTCAGAGATTAATTCGAGTAATCGTTTTTTTTTTTTTTTTTTTTTTTTTTTTTTTATCGAATTTCCTAACTCGGGATTTTGTTTCATTTTGAGTCAAAACCAGATCGAACAATTTCAAGAAATTAGTTGAGAACATAATAATCAGATAATCAGATAATCATCTATGTTGTATTCCGTGAAAATGTTTTCCGAAAGGGACCTTATTCCTGATTAATGAAAACTTTCCTCCAGAAAGTATAATGATGCTTTATTCCGCTAGGCCGATTTACGTGGTCTGTTGCGTTTTGAGCGATCAATCTATCACAGTAGACTTTCTATCACAGTAGACTTTCTTCACAGGTATCTGCTTCTGTAAGGGAGAAAACGGCAAACTAAATGAGACCAACCCCATTGTAATATGCGCTAAGTGTTATTCATTACACGCTCTCACTTCTGATATAAACTCAAACTATGCCATGGATCGTCATTTTTGTCTTGCTTATAGTGTTTATTATTCATACCCGGCAAAAAAAAATGGGCGTTCAACGTCCCCAGGACGTTCTGGTTACATTCGAAGGAAACTTCGAAAAGTCTTGAATTGATCTGAAATGCCCTCTTTTGACCTTGAAAGGGTGATCGGCGAGAAAAAAAAATTCATGGACTTTCGTCCTAATCACGATTTTTTTGCCGGTTAGTAGAAATCTGCATGTATAGGATTTAAATTCAAATCAACGCATGATATCGAGAAAACGACCATGGTATTAAATGTCAATGTATTGCTCCCCGATGGAAGTCTGACTGAGGGTCTCGTAAGAGACGTGCTCAAGGTCTGTATTTGCCCAGTAATTACATAAATTACAAAAAAAAAAAAAAAAAAAAAAAAAAAAAAAAAAAAAAAAAATCTGAAAGAATAAATAATAAGAGGCGATACGCGGAAAAAGCAAAGGCGGTAGCTCCTCCATCCGGGAGCGTGCGCGTGCGGTGACGCCAACTACATACTATAGCTCTTGCGCACTCCTTAAAATAAACAAACAAACAGAAGCACCCGCAGCCGCACCGGCACACAATGACATGCAGAGCCGATCGATTTGATGATAACTAATATCAGCATAGGTTTAAATCCCATCAAATTATATAGTTTCGTAGCATTTACAACACAAACTTTCTCACTTCAAACCAACTAACAGCCGTCTAACCATATAATAGTGTGTTAACTATTAATTTTAAATCTAACGATCTAACGCTCTGATTTTTGGCCGCCATTACAGGAATGACTAATCGATGTCCAATTGATGGCTTAACGTACATAGAGTGAGTTCAACTGATAATAGTGATAATAGACATATTCAGGAATACCTCTCTCACTCGTCTCCCTTTCTCTTACTTTTACTTACCTATTTCATGATTCGTTTTGTAAATTATTTTTTGTCAAACTTTGTATGTCTAATTTTCTTGGTCCTATATAGGGAAGAAAGGACTTCTCGAAGTACTACTAGGGCCAGGCTAAATAAAATCAAAACCAAATCAAATTCTTCTCTCTCTCTCTCTCTCTCTCTCTCTCTCTCTCTCTCTCTCTCTCTCTCTCTCTCTTTAGTCTTTATCCATTTAAAACTGATCTATTGGGAAAAGATGGAGAGAGGGACTATATCACGTGACCATGATGGACCTAAGCCATATCTCTGTTCTTTTCTAACACATATGCGAAAGGGATGAAAAAGAGAGAGTGGAGGGGAGAGAGGATGAGTGGGAGGGAGGGGAGGGAAGGAGAGAGAGAGAGAGAGAGAGAGAGAGAGAGAGAGAGAGAGAGAGAGAGAGAGAGATTTCTGTATGCGGCTCTGAGTAGATTGTGTAAAGCGAGATGAGGGAAGGACAGAAGACGAGTAATATTACCAGAAGCTTATGAATCATTACTGCTGTTAAGTTGATTACACGGGGTTGGGGCTATGTGTGTGGCGGTGTGGCATACCTTCCCCATTCACCCCTTCACCGCTTCTACCGTCTACCGTCGACCGACTACTACCCGCCTGATCGCCCCCAAAAAAGCTCTTTATGAATCTTTACTCGACAAAGTGGATTACATGCTCCCGCTCCCGCCCCCTCTCTCGCGCTCGCTTTCGTCCCTTCCCCAGCTTCCCCTCCCTTCCTCCCCATCACCAGTCAAAGTTACCCTCTAAGAGGTTAATACGCTCGCGAGGTGTTATCCCGTACTTAAAGGGTTGTCGGGTGGAGGAGGAGGGGTAGAGAAATGCCTGCAAGGATACCTTTAAAACTTGTGTTTTTGGTTTTAGATGTGGTGTCGTCACTTTCAAAGTTTTCGATGTTGCCAAATATGAAGCTTATTTTTAACGCTCATTTGCTTTTAGTCAATTTAGTTATGTTGTTTTAACAAAGGGCTTTACTTATCCCATCGAACAGTTATATCGTGCTTATATTTGAATGGTGGCGTTGTTTTAAAAAATCAGATCCCTTTTGTGATAAAAATAGATTTGATACAAATTTTAATTGAAAATCAAATGGGGAGAAAAAATAATAAATGAATAAAAACCATTAGACCCAGCTACGTTCGACAAATATCACTCAGCGTTGCAAAACGTTATACCTTCGATTTCGACCAAAACACAGTGCTGCCATTCAATGGCCCTCTACAAACCACCAGCATGATTCAATCAGTTGAAGCAAAACTTATATTTACCATTTGAGAAGTATATTAATGGATTGTAGAAATACTGAAATCAGCAATCCTTGCTTCGACGACTGATTAAAATTATACTGATAAATTTTAGCATGCCTCAAAAGATTCGCAAAATAGGGAGCCTTATCTATGAACAGTATTGTTTCAGCCTCCTTTTTTCAGATTTCTCTTTCAATATTTTGATTGAAATTGGAATCGAAAAGATTCTAGGAGCGTATATGGCTTTGATTTATCAAAACAAATTCCCATAAGTTTTATAAATAACATCATTATCCGAACTGCACTGAAAAAAGTAGGACGTGCCGTAGGCACTAGTCTGGGTTCACCAGCCACAATTTGGATCAGTTTTTTGCGTAGGATACAATCAGATTGTGTCAACGACAAACTCTGAATGTCTTTCATGCAAAAAAAAAACTGATCCAAATTGTGGCCGGTGAACCCAGATTCGTGTCTACGGCACGTCCTACTTTTTTCCGTGTGATGGACAGATTTAGAACTAGATACTGAAGAGTCATGCACGTGAAAAAAATATAGTATAATCTTTCTAGATATATCACTCGCAGTGGCGGCTCCTCGTACAATTCGGCAACAATTTTTTATTTGATTTTATGTAAAACAATCGATTTGATAGAGAAGCGTTGCCTCACCAACAATCGATTGTTGAACATAGATTCAAATGGAGGCTGGCAAAGATCGTTGCCAAATGGCACGAGCCGCCACTGATCACTCGCCTATCACAAGAGGCGTGTGCTGATTAGCGGCGGGTGTAAGGTCATGTGACACGATGATCAGGGTTTGCCGCGATCCCTAGGTGCAAGTGAGTAAGGGGCGTTAATACGATTATCATTACCATAGAGTTCATCCCTGTCGGTAGGAAAAAAGGGGCGGGCGTATTGGGCTCCTCCTTAGCAGAGCAGTAAGCGAGCGTAACTGGAGCTCCGCGCGATAGTGATTGCCTCTGACAAAAGACTCGGCAATGAGCGGTGGGGTAAAGGAAAGGATGAGAGGCGTCAAGGGAGGAAGGGAGGGGAGGGAGAGAGTTGGAGAGATTGAGACGTCACTTACCCTACGTCACTTTATCGCCGACGTAACGATGTTGCCGAGTCAATGTGAATCGATGATGCGCAGTTTCGATATCAATCGATTCTCGCAGAGATTTTCTGATTAATGGTGAGAATAAAAAAATAACCACTCCGTTTTAATTACAGTAGAAAAATAAATTGAATGTTTTTAGATTACATGGATGCACGCCGAGCTGGAAAACTCAAAAGTTTCTGGGGGGGACAAGAAATTAGTTGACTTGACAATTTGAATGTTAAAAAGTCGTGGCCGCAAAACGGTTTCGTTAATTTAATTAACAAAATGGAATGCTAAATCAACAAAATATTAATGTTAAACTGACTGCGTAATATTTTGCTAAACTGAAAAAATAGTGATTAAACTAAAGAGATTGTTAAACTGACGAATTGGTTTTAGAAATTCACAAAAAATTTGTTGTTTTCAAAAAATCAACAAACTTTTTGTTAAATCAACAATTTTTTGTGAATTTCTCAAATCAATTTTTCAGTTTAACAATCTATTTTGTCAGTTGAACAATCTAATCGCTGTTGGTTTAACAATTATATTTTGTTGATTTAGCATTTCGTTTCGTTAAATTTTTGCGGTCACGACTTTTCACATTCGGATCGTTCAATAAACTAATTTGGTTTTTTTTTTTTTTTGTCAGTGCAGTCCGTTCAGTTATGAGCTTTCCGGCATTGTACTTTCTCTTCAACTCGGCACCACTGTGCTCCTCGCGAGCGAGCGATGACTCGATGAGGGTGTTCGCTAACTTTCGCAGTGTATCTCAGTGATCTGGTCTTAATGAGCTTCGGCTATTATATTTTAGACCCTCAGCGCCCCGCCGCTGCCGTCCCGTCAGAGTGCGCTGCGCATGGATTCTCCGTTTCATGGCACCTCCGTGGGCATGGTTCGGTATTATTTATTGCGTATCGTAATGGATGATCCTTAATTCTCCCCCCCCTCACCCCACTATACTTTTGTTCTTCTGTGTCGTCCCATCCAGGTTCCAGGTCCCGGGCTCTGTAAACAATTAACGCGACGCGCGCCGGTCATACAGTCATAGCCGCGCGGCCCGGTAATCGAACTTAATTTGAGGTTATGTCGTTATGATTTAGTGCCCTGCGAGCCTTCCCTCCCTCCGTGTCATATTTTTCTTACTTTTTCTCGGCTCTTTTTCTCCCCCCTCCCGCTATCCTTCCTCTCCCTCCTTCCCTCCTTCCCCCCATCTCTCTCTCTCTCTCCCTCTCTCTATCTCTTTCTCTCTCTCTCTTTCTCTCCCTGCACCAACTCCCTCGACGTTCCGCATGGCGCACGTCGCGATATGACTGCGTTCAGTCCGTTCCCCGAGCACAGAGTGGGAACAGAAACGGAGGACAGGGAACGGCGCGGGAAGATAGATATCTTTATTGAATTTAGGCCGAGCCGCAATTCGCTGCTATATTGCTGTCGCTGTCTCGTTCGCTCCTTTTCGTCTCCGACAACTTTATTTTATTTCTCATTTTTTCCCACCGACCCCGATCCGGGCCCCGGAGGACCAGAAAGGAAAGAGTCTCAGGCGCGGCGCGACACGACGGGGAAATCACTTGCGATCCATCGTTCAAGGGTTGAGGGGGTGGAGATCGGTATGGTTGGATTAAGATCCTCGCCGCAGCGCCTGCCTATAATTTCGACTGATGGATAAATAGAGGTAAAATAGGAGGGTGAGAGTTAGTTTCCTTTACAAATCTAGTTTGTATGTCGTTGAAATAATCAAAAGATTGTGTCGAAAAGGTAAGAGAAAGATTGCAAGAATTAATAGTATTAAATACTTGGCGACAGTGTCATGTTGCTTTAAAATCATCCGGCAATATCAATATAGCTTTTGCGCTTTATTGTTTATTTTTTCTTGTTTATTTATATTTTAAACTGTCGGTGTTTTTAAAAATGAGGAGTAAGTCAACTGAATGTTTTAAAAATCCCCAATCATAGTTTCTTTCCTCAACGGTGAACCAACCAGTCAATCTTCATTAATTTTTTTGTGTGAGATTTTCTAGGCTGCGCGCAAAATTATGCGGGACAAAATGAAGCAAGCAAAAGTTACTATTTTTGATATTTTGAGCCGTGATGAGCTCTGAAATAAACACCTGCGATAAATATACTAAATTTTACGTACGGTGTATAACATTTAGTATAGCTTCCCGTCAATACTGAGTTGCGTTCAGTCGTTAAAAAATATTGGACTCTATGCGGCATGGGCGGATATGGAATTTCTCTTTCTCTCTCTCCGGCCGTTCGAACGCGTGTGTTAGAAAAGGATAGCAGAGGGGGGCCATCACGTGACTTTTAGCCCCTGTCTCCGTCCTTTTCTAACACACGTATTCAAATTGGAGAAGAGAGAGACACACCAATTCCTGCATCTGCCCATGCTATTCGGCCGATGAATGTGATTTTGGATCCAACGACAGGAACAGGATCACACTCCTCGTCATTTATATCTTATACCACATCCCCTCTCTCGAGGTGAGGGGATGTGGATTGTGGAACGAAGACAGTGATCTAAATACATTAGGACGTATCATCCTCCACGAACTCGCGACACCCCACTTTTCTGCCCTGCGCAATTGGTTTAGAGCGCCTTATGTCTTTGGTTACACCCCCCGCGGATTTGGACAATTGTCCCTTTTACGACGCGCTTCCCTTTCAATTTCCACACGAGCTCTGATACGCAGTGATGTAACTTTTCAGGGGAAATCTTCCTATTTTCAATTTGCATCACTTCAAGTTCGTCTGCTTTTTCCCATCTCATAGTTGGCAACGTTTTTTGATCCACACTGTATACTGCACCGCCAAGTGGGAACAATCAGCACACAGTGCTGCTGTTTTGTGTATATTTCATGGCACTTTTCAATTCAACGACATAGTTCACTGCCCTACCTGTTCCGGGAAAGGAATGGAAGGAAACGTAAATCATTCTTAAAATCACACGAGAAGTAGTTAATTATTCGCACGCGCCTGTGCCGTTTTAGTCTATCTATAAAAATGAAGGCGCACCATCATAGCAAGACTATCCGGCCGAATTGCGGGAAGTTTCGGGTGGAGTAAGTGAATCAGATAGTTCTAGTTGTGAGATGTTAACTATTCGTACGCGCCTGTACCGTTTTAGTCTACCTTAATAAATGAAGGCACACTTATAAAAATAAGACACGAGTTTCCGATCGAATCTCGGGATATATCGGTGAAAGTATTTGAATCGGATGCTTGGAGCTGTGCATCGACATTACGCCAATGTATGATCCCTCTCCACTTTGTTCACCTCTCAGACAAGGCCCGGTCTCTAATAAAGCTGGTCTGTTCTATGGTGTTGTCCATTTTTCTCTGTGTTTCTCATTTCTCTCCTCTTTTCCCTTCCTCCCTGTCGTTCAATTGATCCAGAAAAGTGGATACCTGTCGAAAGTTTTGTGCTGGGTCACTATTTGTCTCTGGTTTATAGTGACTATATCTTCAAAGCTCATGTTTCATTAATTTTTATTAGAACTTTAATGATCTTCGGGGGGGGGGGGGGTCGTCCGGCTACCTCTTTTTTTTACAATTAGTGGGTTTTTTCCCACTAAAATGTCAATAACTCTAAATTTTCGACATTTTTTCTCAAAAATTTAGAAACATTATCAAAGGTACTACTTACAGAATTTCAAATTAATCGGCTCCTGAAACAGGGTTGGTCAAAGTGCCTTTTATCTGGAGGTGGCCTTTATTACTGTACTTTAGGTTTTTAGATTTACAAGGCGCTAAATAAATCTACAAATCTCTCTATCTCTCTCTCTCCCCCTCCTCTCTCTCTCTCTCTCCCTCACCAGCCCCTTCTCTTACAAGCTCTTTCTCTCTTTTTCTCTCTTTCTCTCTCACTTACTCCCTTCCTATCCTCTTTTTTTTTTTTTTTTTTTTTTTTTTTTTTTTTTTTTTTTTTTTTTTTTTTTTGTTATCAAGTTATTCAAAACGGCAAATAAAATTTCTCACAGTTCATTCGACCCGATCCCTGCGAAAGATGGAATCCCCGAGGAGCAGAGGCGCTAATTGAGGCGCGACCCCTAACACTAACACAAAATCCAATCGACAATTAACAGGATTGGCTCACCCTCTTCTCCCTCGAGATCATGAGTCGTCGGGGCTCTCGCGCGCGCCAAAAGCTAGGAGTGAGACCCTTGTCTCCCTTTCTTTCTCCCTCCCTCCCTCCATCCCATCCCATCCTTTCCCCCCTCCCCACCACCGATCTGGGCTCAATAAGAACCTCTTCCGATAAATATTATTCATTTTAAACGCCTCTTCCTTCCGAGTCCCCATTATCGGACCACCAACGGAGTGAGCTTGGGAGGCGCACTTGTTGAAATTATTCAACGAGCACTCATAAAAGGCTGCAAGTGTGACTGTTAGTGTGAGTGCATATAGCACTTGCTTTCTATACAATACTTATTTTGAGTATGGTTTATCATCGTGGCGGGGAGTGGATTAGTTTTTTTTGTCATGATTATGAAGCAACCCTCAAAAAAAAAAAAAAAAAAAAAAAAAAAAAAAAAAAAAAAATTGATTCATCTGTGATTGTACGGTCGCGTGCCCATACAAGACAGAGTGACGATAAATCGTATAGGCGGCTTATTGGCCTCAAAGCGTCCGGGTGGCGGTGGTTACCTTATATACTGTTGTCGGTGGTTTCCACCTATGGCGTGCTGTAACCCTTGTGAGTCCAAGATATTTGACCGACATAATGGTATCAAGGAGTTGGGGGGGGGGGGGGGGGGGGGTTCCATCGTTGAGGCTTATTATTGTCTTTTTAAAAAAAAAAAAAAAAAAAAAAAAAAAAAAAAAAAAAAAACTTTAATAGTTCAGGCAATAGAGACTGTATACACAGGCTTATGAAGGAAAGTTTCTACGTAGTTCTGTTTTTCGCTAACTTTATGTTTTTTGGGTGAATGAATTTTCGAAAAATGAATTAAAAAAAAAAAAAAAAAAAAAAAAAAAAAACATTTTGGGGTCCTTTTTTGGAATTTTGGGCCTTTTGTGGACGACGAAAATTTTGGATAGTGTTGAACTCGGAATCAGCGACCCAAAGAACATAAAGTTAGTGAAAAAACAGAACTACGTAGGTACTTTCCTTCATAAATCTTTTAATGCCTGGACTATAGATAAGTGTTTTCAGTGATTGAGGACATCCTATACTGACTTTTTTAAGACCAGTTTTCGTAATATAACACCAATTTTTGTGTATCAATAGCTCACTGAAAAAGAATATGCTGATGAATTGAACTATTTGTTAGTTTTAATATTTTAAATAGTTACATTATCAAAGAACGGAGATATACTTTAAAATAGTAAAACAAATAAATTTAAAAGGTTTTTAATACTTTTAATTACGTAAATAGATAAATACCTATTCATAATTTTTTGTCGGTCTATTTGTCGAAAAATAAAAAAAAATTATAGTTTTTAAAAAAAAATGCAACATATTTTAAAAGTACTTTTACTTACTTTTTTTTCGGTTATTTGCCATTAAAATATGAATAATTGAATCAAGAACCGTATTAATATCAGGCCAGTCTGGTAGCAAGTATGGGCGGAGCGAACGCGTTCCGTTGTAAGGGTGCCCCCGGTCTGCAAATCCCCATTGCTGAGCATCACACCACGTTTTGGTTCACATGGCGGAATCAACAGCCATTATGCGGGATACGTTGACGAAGACACACCCGTATCAGATAGACGTTGGAGTGGACATTCTACTGGACTGACCGGATATTAATAGGTCGTGGATTGAACTACTGATCCGTCTTGGATTGAGCTCACTGAAAAAACTGGACTCCTTAAATTACGGACTATATAGGTTTACCGAGGGATTACGGTTGTAACACCCGTAATTACGGGTTGCACCGCCGAAAATTACGGGCGTCACAACCGTAATTCCTCGGTAAACCTATATAGTCCGTAATTTACGGTGTCCAATACCGTATCGTTTTTTCAGTGTACTGATCCTAAAAATAAATGAAACCGACAAATTATTTATTGAACATGTGTGTATCAATGAGCTAAAAGTTTAATTAGCCGAAAAAGCCCATTTAAAGCACAGAAAGCCTATAGTTATACATCTAGAGTTGTTGCCCTATAAAAATGTATAAAATGGGATGGCATAAATGTTGGTTGTATCAGTGCCTTGACTTGAACCTCACGAAATCCCTGAACTTAATTTTATAAGGACTGAAAGTTTTACGCAAAGAAATAACTGACCTAGGGTCATTTCAGACCTTTCCCCCCCCCCTTCGATTCACAGAGGTTAAATTAATTTTGATTTTTAGGTTGTGCACTCCTGTGTTCTTACTTTATACGTTTTGATGAAGTGCTACTCAGGTGCTTGCAAAACCGAAAGGTAGCGATTTCAAACACAGCATGATTCGACTTCAATTTCTTGGGATGCAAAACCATCTCCGGTGAGTAACAATAGTTACAGCCATTAAACTGGTCCGGCGCTGTGCAGCATTGAATATATGCAACCTACGTCATAAGTTAGGACTAATTAAGTGCTAATTTGCTCCGTCAGCCGTCCCTATTGTTTTCATCACTAATTATATAACGAAATCCAATTTTTCTCCATCAGTCTCACGTAACCCCTGTGTAACTACTATTTCACTCTCATCGCTGAAATTGTATACAGAGACATTTACTATGAAATTTGTTGGCAGACATGAATTTGTCAACATTTCAATCGGATTTTTATTGCAAAATATTGTGGAACAAGGTCAAGTTTACGAATGTTGACAGTAGAAAGGAAGTTTTGAATGCAACGCAAGTTTTCTCAAAGCTGATTGTGACCGCTGAGTGCATTTCTGTGATTGTTGACTAAGTGTTGACTACGCTCTAAAACCGTCTTCAGTTTTACGAATCATTGTATGATTATAGATACTTACCATAAACAGCGATAACTGAGACCACAACCTTTTTTTTTTTCTGTCCATCACTAACAATTAATAATTCGAAACAATATTCCGACTCAAATGCCGAAGTGCAATTGGAGATGTGTATTTATTGATTTGAAACGGCGGTTTCAGGTGTAGATGCCTGCATGGCATCACGGGTAACATGCCTGGAGAGAGAAAGAGAAATAGGGGGAGACGAATAGTGAAAGGGAGAGAGTATAAGAGAGGGGGGCGATTGAGTGAGGATTTTCCGAAGATGCACGGACGAATAAACGAAGCAAAGAGGAAAGTTGAAGAGCTTGGAAGAGGGGGACAGGGCACGTTTAGGTGTGAAATCTAACAGAGAAACCCCCCAAGCCCACTCTGATTGCATTTAACTTCGTTAAGCTCCCCCCCCACCCTTTCCCTCCGCCATCCCCTAGCGCGCGGCGATCCCTCCCCATAGGAGATTCCTCAGAAACGAACAATCCGGAACGCGGAACTGACGACACGACGCAATGGCAGAGCGTGAACAAGGAAGGGGGGGGGGTTCCACCGCGCACCGATAACCTGGACTCTATATGGAGCTTTCTTATTCGCGAGCGGAATCGTTTGAACCGCTGCTCCGTTGTTAGAAGATGAGCGATAGATGGTGGAAAGGATGGCGGAGAGGTGCTGGTGAGCGGTGAGCGGTGAGCGGTGGTCCAGTTGAGGTGAGGTGAGGGCTCTGCCTTCACGTTCTCGCCCGCGCTGCTCTGCTTTTAGTGACTGCTCAATCGGAAAATAAATTCTCACCATGATTCCTCTCCCCCCCAACTTAATAACCGATACATCTTTCATCGCTTGGAGGTTGAAGCCCCCACGGAAGCTCATTGAAACCGTTCGTCTGTACGACTCTCCTCGTCTGATTCAGATCCCTTGAAGTGACTCGTTCACATGCGCTCCCCCCCCCTCTCTCTCTCTCTCTCTCTCTCTCTCTCCCTCGCTGGCCATTTGAACAAACGCGTTAGAAAATGACATCAGAGGTAGACATTGCATGACTTAGCCCCTATCTCCGTCCTTTTCTAACGCACGTATTCAAATGGGAGGAGAGAGAGAAACACAATTTTTTGATATCTGCATCGGTTTATGTTCGTTCATTCAGTTCATCTCGTTCACCAAATATTACCGTTCAGAGACGGGAAAAAAAAGACTGGTAGAATTTACCATCTGCATAGCTGATTTTGGAGTCTGTTATCAACTATGGTAAATATCACCATCAAATGGTAAATGCAACTTACCTTGTGGTTAAATGTACCAACAGATTATCTCAATTTACCACAAGGTACGTTGCACTTACCATTTGATGGTGATATTTACCATAGTTGATAACAGACTCCAAAATCAGCTATGCAGATGGTAAATTCTACCAGTCTTTTTTTTTAAATATAAAATGTCACAAAATAATAAATGATCCGAAGGACTCGATTAGATGAGGAGATCTCGCGATCAAGATATTGCGATTCCCGCGATGATGTTATAAAAGACAATGACGCATCGAGAAATTCTCTGTCTCTCTTTTTTCTCCATTGAAATACGTATGTTAGACAAGGATAGACAGTGAGTTAGAACCTCTTCTATCTATCATTTTTCTACTCATACACCTACAAGGGTAGTGAGAGAGACTGAAAAGATCCTAGTTGCGCAACTGATAAAGATAGAAGATATTCTCGTCGTAGAATCGTTCCTTTCTTTTTAACACGACATCAGCTGATTTAAATGATGGGAGCTCTTGCAAGGTTTTTTCGAGAAAAATTACGAACCTATTATGAGAGTCTAAAACTCATTCTTCAAAGTGCGATATCGTAGCTCAAACTTCAGATGCAGATAATCCGTTGTTTATACATAGATTACGTAAGTTTTACACTCACAAACAAAAGGTCATAAAACCTCCGAATTGGATCAGTATAAAACCGTTGCATTTTATTTTTAAAAAGTGAATTTGAAGATAGATTCTTACAGATTTTATTGTTGAGAGAAACAGTAATACTTACCAATCAACAAAAAAAGTTCCAAGATGCGCACTAAGCGAGAACTTAATTTAAGCACTTAAAAAACTTAATTTAGCACTTAATTGTCTGAATTCGATGTTTACAGTCAACGTCATGTCATATGCTTAAGACCTTTCGAGAATGATAATCCGCTTGGCTACAGAAAAACCTTGCAAGACCTCACTTATATTTAATAAAAGTTTTTTGTTGCTTTTGTTTTTTCCGCCGAGGTATTATGAATATTAGCAACGGTAAAAAGTGTTAACATGAGATCTATTAATGAACTTCCCAGAGTTGTCGTTTTGCTTACATTAAATGTCATTTTTCAATCTACAGATACTTCTATCGGTTAACAAAAAGATTACACACAGTTCCGTCAGATATATGACTGTAAATGCACAAAAGTACTAAGCATCTATAATATATTCTCAATCGGTTGAATTACAGTTGAACTATCAAAACATCCGGACATTTTTAAAAGCCAGAGACAGAGATTCCAACCGGCTAAGAAAATATTACGTACACGAGCATTTTCGTGCATTTTAGTTAAATATACACCGAGTTGAACTGCAAAATCTTTTGGTAAAACGGTGGAATCATCGGAGAACTGAAAAATACCAGTGAATGTATACGAAACAGCCAGCTCAGAGACTTACAGATCTCCGGAAAGGTGTCCTGAAAGTGGAGGAAAATAGCACCTAATAAAAGACCCAAAAAAAGTACGTCACCACTTACCAGGGATCGAGGGCTGTGCTCAACTGTTTATCCCACCGCAGCGAGGATTGTTAATATCGTTTCTCTGATATACCCCTACCCCGCTCTGTTTTGCTTTTTTAAACCTCGATGGCAATTTCAAAATAATTTCATTACTCGTGCCCGGAAAAACCCGCGTTCGTACCCAGATAAATTCTCAACCTCTCCTCCTCCGCCGAACCGGGTGCACGGCGAGAGAGCCAAAGAGAGGAAATAAACAACGGGATAGGGAAAATAGTAAGAGAGAGAGGCAGACGGAAAGAGAGAGAAAGAGAGTGAAGAAAGAGTAGGGATGAGGATACAGCGAAAGCGAGATTAGCTTCTGCTCCACTCCAGGTTTTTTCCCTTTTTTTTCATTCCCTTTCCGTGGAAAACGTCTAGTTTGAAGCCGAGAGAAAATGAGAACCTCGGGTTTGGGGCACGGGGAAAAGCAGAGAAGCTCTGCAATGGCGGGTTTTGATAAAAAGAGATAGAGAGAAAGGGATGAGTAGAGGGTAGCGGTGGGTAGGTGGGGGAAGAGGAAGGGGGTTGCGGCAATCCGTTTCCTTTGCGGGTACTTGAAAAAGCAAAGAAAACAGTGACTGCTGCGATGCGCCCCCCTTTCTCTCTCTCACTCTCTCTATCTCTCTTTCTCTCTCTCGTACTTTCCTCCTCCTCCTCCTCCTCCTCCTCTCCCTATCTCGATTCGCTCGAACTGGTAGCTGGTAGATTTGGGCTGGCTCTCGAGAGTCGACAAAGTCTCGACCCGAACTTAAAATAATATTTTTCTTAGCGCCCGCTTTGAGCACATACTGGTTGGTTTGGTTCGGGAGTGCCAACTGTTCCTCTCTTCAGTTTTCCTCCTCCGTTCTCAAAAACACCCATCGCGTTCCAATGCCGCGCCGCGGCCGCGACGTGTCGTTCCTTAAAACTGCAGTGTTGCCAAAATGACCCGCGCAGGAGTGGTACAGCAACTTAAAAGTATAGTTTGCAACTCTTTTAAACTATGAATTCAAAATTAAGTCAGCCGATCATTTGCTTCATCGTTAAACCGATCGTTAAGACTGTATATGAGTGATGCTATTGGTCGAATATTGTAAAACTTTTCCGTTGCTATGGTAATCATCGTTAAAAGTCTCGTTTTATAAAGGCAACTCATAAGTAACCATTAAATAGCAGGCATTTTAACGATGGTTACCATAGCAACGGCCAAGTTTTACAATTTTCGACCAATAAATCACTCATATACAGTCTTAACGATCGGTTTAACGATGAAGTAAATGATCGGCCCGCAGGTAACTTCATTAGAGGGTGACTGTGTACGATCGTATTGTAATCGTATCGAGTCACTATCAAACGTTTGTCATTCTGATGAGTGGTGTTTATGTTTATCTAACGAATAGGTATTTCAAAAGAAACTCTTTATCGCTGCGATGTGCGCGCAATACCTAAGGAGCCATCCGCAATTTCGCGTTGAGATCTAAGAGTTCCTATCGGAATGCATGCCCCTTTTATAGAAAGCGGAGAAAAATTATTAACTAAAACTTACCAGAATTTGAATTAAAAGTTCCCGAGCAAAAATTCTGGAACTATTCAGGAGAATTCTGGTCTTTTTAAGACAAGTTCTTAGTGAGTTGGCAGTTCTATTGATGTCCATTCGCACCTTCAAGTCGGCTGGTAGCGCGAATAAACGCGATACGACGGTTTATTGATGTAACCTTTTAATGCTCTTACAATTGGTAATCGACCTCCTATTTTATGTATACCAGCATCCCCACTTGAACTCAAAGATTACACCACGACGAAACTTACGATAAAGGTGTTGCAAACCTTATAGCTAGAGGCAGAGCTGAAGAAAACTATAGTGCAATACAGAAACACAACTTGAGATTTCTCAGAGAAGTTTGAAGGGGTATTCAAGCAAAAATTGTCTCAAATTGGAAATTAAAAGACGCTTTAAAAAGACACTAGTTTTCCACTGAAGATAAGTCTCAACAAGGAGATAATTTCAAGATCTTGAACGCTTTCTCAAGAATTGACAACTTTTGATGTGCGTCTCTGAATTTCAATTCTTTACAATCGTCTCGACTCGGCTTAAGTATTTCTCAAGTCGAGCTGAGTAAAGGAGATCTCAAGAAAAAGTCTTAGAATTTGCACCATTAACCCGCTACTGCATGAATTATTTATTTTCTGAAGCAAATGAACACCAGACCTAAAAGAAAATTTCTGGGCTCAAATTCCCAAGAATTTTTTTACACGGGAAAAAAGACTGGTAGAATTGACCATCTGCATAGCTGATTTTTGGAGTTTGATATCAAGTATGGTAAATTTTACCATCATATGGTAAATGCAACGTACCTTGTCGTGAAATGTGCAACAGGTTATCTTAATTTACCACGAGGTAAGTATATTGCATTTACCATATTATGGTCTAATATACCATACTTGACAGCAGACTCCAAAATCAGCTAATCTACCAGTCTTTTTTTTCCGTGTGTGCGACTCGACTTTTTTGAATTTCCATTAGATAACAAGTATTTTCAGTGTTACCTGGAATGTTAAAGTTACTGTGGGGGGGTTGTATTGGTTTGGAAATAAGGAACACTTTTCCTTTCTCTTTTTCTCCCTTCTCTTTTCTTTTATTATTGTTTATTATTCCGTAATGCCATTTTGGGAATTTCGGAGATCGTTGGTGCATCCTCAGTATCGAACAATGGGGCTATTGCACACTTTTGCTATAAGCGATTTAATAGTCGATTATGGCGTAAAAACCTCAAAAAATAACGATGGCGGCATTAAAAACTTCCAAAATCCACTCCTAAACTCAATAAACGCAGTTATTTGCGCGAGCGTAATGGTGGCCGAAGGCACTAACAATGGGAGATTCCCATCTAACAATTCTGAAACTCCATCAAGAAGTGACCAATAAGAGACTACTTTCATTTGACACCGGTGTCACTTGGTGTTGCGGTACCATTCATCGGATGTGGATCATCACTCTGATGACTAATTACTCTGTGAATCATCCTTGTCAACATAGAAAGAGTGACGAAATTAAGATAGGAATCTCCCATTGTTAGTGCCTTCGGCCACCATTACGCTCGCGCAAATAACTGCGTTTATTGAGTTTAGGAGTGGATTTTGGAAGTTTTTAGTGCCGCCATCGTTATTTTTTGAGGTTTTTACACCACAATCGACTATTAAATCGCTTATAGCAAAATTGTGCAATAGCCCCATGGGTCCTGAAAGAAAACAAGACTATAGCTTTATCCTTGTAATTATGGCAACACTGTGAACCAAATGACACTCGGCCTTGTCGCACTTGCCCTCGCATCGCTCATCGCTCATCGCGGCGGAGAGTAAACATTAAATAATTCTGTTGTCAATTACTCTTAGCTCTTGCTCGCTTGCTTTGGCTCCATCCCTCTTGTTATTATTTGTCGTATCTTTCATCCACCATCCACCAACGGCGCTTCAAAATTATCAAACCTAATTCAATTCTTAATTAAACCCCAGCAACACAATATCAAGGCAAGCAGACTGCAGACTGCAGAGGGTAGAAAAAGCGCAAAGTGAAAGCAAAATGGCGGTCTAAGTAAACTGCATGCGGATAAACGAACTGTTACGACTTAAAAAAAAAAAAAAAAAAAAAAAAAAAAAAATCTGAGATGATTGTAGTAGTTCAAAAATGTAGGACTAAGAGGAATTGTCCAGAAATTATAATTTAGTAAAAAATCAGAGTTCACAGAAACAAAAATATCCAAAAATAAATGTGTCGAGTAATTAATTACACATACAAGTGCCGTAAATTGTAATTCCTAAAAAAAAAAAAAAAAAAAAATTATCTCTTGTTTGCTAGAGATAGTTTCAGAAGTGTAGGCGCACCTAGCCCGATAATCTTTGGAATTTGTCAACATAATTTATGATATTACTCAATGAAAATGAAAAAAAAAATGAGTTCGAGTGTTCACTTTTCAACAGACGCTTTAAAAGCAAAATAATTTAGTCGTGGGCAAGATTTGTTTTGATTAAAAAATATAAAAAAAAAAGTTGAAAATACGCCAAAGATGATTGTTCAGGTGCGCCTACACCTCTAAAATGAGCTCTATAGATACGAAAACTGGATTTTTTAATTTTGAGAAAATCTGGTCCTTTTCTTATAGTCAGGCCTGTGTGCGATGTTCGATGCATCGATCGAAAATTCGATTTTTTCTTGCTATGGAATGGATTCGATGCTAAATATTGTCGAAATTCGTTATGTATCGATGTTTCGACTAACAACGGACCTAAGTGTCATTTTTTCCTCTTAAACCATTTCAAAGGTCTAAAATAGTATCATGCTATTTTCAGTGGTTTCTCATTTTTGACATGTTAAAATTTGTTTCGATGCATCGATAAAATGTCGATGCTTTTTGGACATGGAACTTCGAAGCGCAAAACTGAACATCGCACAGGCCTAAGTCACCCTGTATAAAAGAGGAGGGAATTACGTACTATGGACAATTGTTTTTTTAAAGAAAAATATGTGTTGGTTTTGCTCAAATATTTGAACTTTCGACGTTTCCTCCGTTTATAACGAGGTGGACGGAGGATGGACAATCTTGCGTTGCTAGTGATGTTTTTACGTACACCAATTCACGTCAAAAAATGCTTAATGCCGCTCAGTGCTCTAAATGGCTATGTGTATTTAATTTTTTTTTATACTTATGTTTATCAAAGTTTACATCTTTTTCACCCTTTCATTGAGAGATACGCAAATACTTCGAAAACGTGAACTTGTGTTTGAAATGGTTGAATTGAGATTAACGAGAGAAAATATCACTCCCCACTCTAATGGTGTTTTTATGCGTGGACGTTTGTTTAAGAGTGTCTGTTAAATAGAGAGAGAAATAAAAGTGGGGTGGACGACAAAAGATTGCTCCTGGTAAAAAAAATAATACGATAAAAGTCAAAATAAAGGTCGATGGAGACTATATCCATTATGTTTCAGGTTTTGTACATCCGGTTCCCAGTGGGGAAGCGTGCAATCTGGCAACGTTCCAGTCCGTCCATTTAAACCCATTAAAAAGATCGAACTATTGGGTGTTCGGTGAACACCTTCGCATTCGACCTTTTACATGGGTTTAAATAGGCACAATGAAACGTTGTCAAATGCACGCTACGCTGCTGCCGGTCCCAAAAACCTTTTTATTTGGAAGTATGTTTAGTCCAAAGTGTTTTAGACTCTCAGAACAGCGCCGTATAGGTACATCAATTATTACAACGTACATTAATTGCAAATTGGCAGATTTTAAGGCCAATTTTTCTGCTCGGAAGTAAAATGCACATAGAGTTGGCGAACTAAAGGATGTTAGTTGAATTCTCATATTTTTACTCAGGTAGGCCATCTGCAGTGCCTAAATTCGTTGTGATGAGTATTGCAAGTGGCCTATCTGAAACAAACTATAAGGCGTCATCTGACATTTAATTCACCAACAGTCAGTGGCGTAGCATGCAATTTGGCAACGATGTAATGTGTCCATTTAAACGCATATAAAAGGTCGCATGTGAAGGTGTTCACCGAACACCCCATATAGCTCGATCTTTTTCATGGATTTAAATGGACGAACTGCAACGTTGCCAAATCGCACGCTAAGCCACTGCCGACAGTATGTGTTGTATATTCGTTACCAATTCAATCTCAGCAACAGCTCAGAATAACTCTATACTTGTCATAAGAATCAAGCATTCATTATTGGATACCTTAAAAATAATAACAAATCAGAGCTGTGAAGGTAAAAGAGGGCAGCGCCATAGTCTCCATGATAAAGCCTGAAGGGCTGCACTTAATATGGTAATATTATATTTAATGTGCACCCTGCACCGTAAATATATGGCTTAAAGTACGTCTTGACGCAAAATACTTTGATCACGCAATCATGTATATATCTTTATATCTATAATATGATGATTGGCTCATGGGTATAATACGTTTATAGAAGGTGGCAGGAATATGAGTTTGAAATCGGCCAATTCTAACATTTTATAGTTCCGGTGGGATTTGACCCCCCTTAACCCTCAGTATGATGCCACAATGGCCTTTCACTGCACAGCCACCTTGCTGTGTATAGGGCAAATATGAAATAAACCCCCAAAACAAACTAAAACCACACATTCGTAGTAATGCAAACTTCTTCCCCTCCGAAAATGTTACAGAAACCTTATTTTTAAGCTGGATCCAGTTGAGTTTTTTCTTCTTTTTTTTATTTTTAGAAAAGGAGTATTGTAACTCTCAAAGCAGCATCGAAAATTATTATAGAACCAAAGTAATTGGGTGATTACGAGCACAAAATTCATAATTGAATCAAAAGTCATAAACAAACTCCAACTGGTTTTTCGAAAGGACTGCGGCTTTTGAGCGCAAAAACGTTATGTTTGTTTTTTAAATGTTGAGTACCGAAATCTGATCGTTATTTGGTCGCGTATTATTGAAACTAAGTCTAAAGAACAAAGAAAAGGAAAGGAATAAAGAAAATAATGACTTAATTAATAAAATTTAACAATATTTTTTTTAGATTTACACGATTATCATTGTTGTTATAGTGGCTACAGGGAAAATTCCGGTAATGCTTACTGGAAAAATGTTGAAAAATTCCAGTGATGCTTGAAAGCGATTTGACGCATTTGATTTTTTCCCCTTCATGCGATTATTCTCACTGGAAAAAAAAAAGATAACCAGAAGCATGAAAAAATGTGAACCTATGTAAGTGATGGTACGATTGTCAGAATTCTAGTGTTTGTATATATACCATAGTTCATGAAAAATTATAGAGAATTCCAGTTCTATGACCATCTTCTGGTATTAACACTTAATGACTTTTCTGGTCAAAGTACTAGACTTGCTGTCATTCGCATATCGTTGTACTTCTGGTAATATTACTAGAATCTGCGGTATTATGACTATCGCGTTTTTTCAGTGATAAATGTAAAACAATCGATTACAATCGAGTAACAGTAATCAGTAATCGATTGCTGTACAACTAGATTCAAATGAAGGAAGAACATTGTTGCCGAATTTCTCAAGCCACCATTTGAGAATCCTCCATTTTCCTTGCAAATACTATCAAAATTCCAGGATTTATATCTTTCTTCCTTCATTATTTTTTCTTTTCTCAGTATACACGGTCCTGTTTTCGCCTCGGGCTAATCAGAAATCAGCTTTGATCTTCGAGTGCTAATATACTCACTCCGTCTATAACTCTGTTCGATGTCTTTGAGTAGAAAGAAAGAGAAAGGTGTAAGAAAGGAGAAGAGCAAGAGAGAAATAGACAGAGAAATGCGGGAGAATCGGCGAGAGGTAGAAACCGGGACCATACAAAGGGACGAAGGAAAAGAATAGGAAAAAAAATAATAAAAAAAAAAAAAAAAAAAAAAAAAAAGGAAAGCGAACAAAGTAAACGTGCGCACAGTGAACGAACCAATCAATAAAAAGCGGGGGGCACCGCGACTGGGAGGGAGAGCAGAAAAAAGAGACGGAGGAGAGCAAATGTGAGTGTGTTCGGGGGCTCTGTAGGATTGTGAAGGGTTGGGGGGGGGGGGGGGAGAGAGAAGCAAAATGAAAAAAAAATGGACGAGATAAACTAGATACCCACAAACAGTGCCACATCTTTATCGCATCGGCAAAGATTCCGACCTCCCACTCCCGTCCCCATCCTTCGCCGGTACCCCTCCGTATTGTAGACCGGGGTTAAAAAAAGAGGGGGGGGAATTGGAAGGGCACATTTAATGTTTTGTATTTTCATAAACACCGTGGCAGAAGAAGAGCGGCGTGCGGCGGTTGGTGGCGGTGGCCGAGAGTGAGAGGAAGGCGGGAACGCGCGGGAGTTTCGCGCGTGAATAATGTATGCCGACTTTATTGACTTCACGAGCAATAAATTATCAGCCCCCCCCCCCGCCCCTCCCCTCTTTGCAGTAACTCTGCTCCGCTCCGTCTTCGGCGAGTTTTCTTTTTTTTTTGCTTTTTTTTATTTTCTTTACCTCGCGCGGAGGAAAGCAGAGGAGGAGGGGGAGGAGGAGGAGGGACGGGATGGCAAAAAAAAGGAAGTTTTTAAAATGAGATTGAGAGAGAGGAAAATAAACCGTGATTGGACGAATCCAGAACCGCCTTCCGGTTGCCTTGGCGACGACACCGCGCTCCGGTGGCGGCAACCGCGAAGCAGCGCAGCGCCTTCACATTTCCTTCCCGTTTTCAATCTTCATAAGCATCTCTTGATCAATCAATTAGCTGTCTTTTCTTATTCTTATTCTTATTCTTATTCTTCTTCTCCTTCTACTCCTCCTTCTTTCTCTTCTTCTTCTTCTTCTTCTTCTTCTCCTTCTTTTCTTCTTCTTCTTCTTCTTCTTCTTCTTCTTCTTCTTCTTCTCTTTCTTCTACTTCTTCTCTATTCTTTCTTTCGACGTTCCGCGTGTCAAGTAGGCGACACAAAACGGCCGAGGCATCATCCGATCCGATTCTTGAAGGGACACTCTCCTCCGCGCCAATTAGAATATCAATTTTTGCTGCGGAGTTGGTTGAAGGGATGAGACGTGTGGGCGGGTGGGAGGAGGGGGTCGACGACTTTCTATGTTTATAAAACGCCCTCTCATTTTCTCGACTTCATTGAGCCTCACCTCCCACCCCCCCCCCCTCCCCCTCCAATCCACCCAAGCTTCACAGTCTGATCGATGTCACCTTTTTAATCTTCCTTTATTGATGGAAAAAAACAATGGGATAAGAGAATTAGATGACGGCGCTTTGCTGCCGATCAAAAACTTTGAATTATAAACTGACGGCGCTGTCACTTTGTGGTAATGGTGAGCATATGCACACGTGTAAGCGGTCGATATATGTATAATGAGCTTAAATTTTCCGTCCCCCTTATTTAAATTAAATGGAGCGCGTATGAAAATGCAGGAAACAAAAGTGACAGGGAAAAAAACGGTAGAATCAAGACGGACTTTTGAACAAGTAATCCGAAATTTCACCCAAACTCTGCCATTGTAATGTCCAGCTGTTTATCGTAGTGGATTCTAGAATTAAAGTAAAATAGCGGGAGTAAACACACAAACACAAACGAACAAACAAACAAACGACAATGGATTTTTAGAAACAATTTTCGGTAATCATTAATGGACCATTATTTTTTTATAGAGCCTTTTGATGGAAGTTTTGTATTGGTAGTACTGAAACTATGCCTTATGCAAGTGAAAAGTTTCGATGTCGTGAACGATTTCAAAAGTTAAGTGTTTAACGGTGAATCGGTAGTTTTGCCGGAACTCCGGTCCGATCCATTGGTTCCTCTTCTTCTCTTTCCCCTCATCGACTCTAAAGATGTGGATCCGTCAATGTTCTTGAACCTTTTCCGCCTCCGCGAAAGCCTGATAAGACCAACGACTAATCAGAACTCGGTGAGCTCGTGTCAGTACTCTATATACAAAACTTCTATCATGGTCCGACTCTAGCTTTGATAAAAGTTGTATTCATGTGTATTTGTCTTTGTTTGTTACAGGCGAGAAACCTCACAAATGTCAAGTTTGCGGGAAGGCGTTCAGCCAATCTTCAAATCTCATCACCCACAGTCGAAAGCACACCGGTTTCAAGCCGTTCGCTTGCGACCTCTGCGGCCGAGCCTTCCAGAGGAAAGTCGACCTGCGCCGTCACAAAGAGACGCAACACACCGAACTCCGACCCCCGACCGCTTAGCTGCAACTGTTGCGGCCTAACTGGTCGGGCGCACCACCAACCTCTCGACTGCCCCAAATCACTCCATCGACTATTTCCGTTTCACCTCATGAATGGTCCGCTAACGAGTCTGTATCATAAACCATTAAACCAGCGTCCGTGTGCTCAAGAATGGAGAGAAAGTTGGTGGATGGTGGACTGACTAATAACTTTCCTGTGAAGGGATAGAGGGGAGGAAGGGTCAGTAATACAAAAATTGTTGAATGAGAACTCGAAGAATGGCACTTCCCCGCGCGGGGGTATGAACCAATTTACATTAACTCTTATGGAGCCTCGCTCTTCAAACCTATTTTAGTCAATTATTTTTACGAATAACAGTGTCGAGTCTCACATATGTTGTACAGTGTAGTATAACATACTCGTACATTTAAACCGAAAATTTGGATCAATTCATACTTTCTATGGCAAATATCTAACGGATATAAATTGACCGAAACGTTTTTTTAAGTTCGTCAATTTCAACTTTGAGATAAGCTGCATATCATATCTGAGTACTTTTGGGTACTAAAAGTAATTAACATTCTTTTGAAACAGTTTTATGTCTCGGCTTCATAAGCCGCAATGTTAATTTGGTTCATATCCCCGAGCGGGAAAGCCCTGCCTACGACAGTAACCGGCTTCAAATCTCCCCGCTAGGGACCAGTCTTCTTCTATAATGTCTTTGAGCAGTATCGATCGGATGGATTCATGAATCTTAAAGGTCTATTAATTGCTATGAAGAAGTCAATTTAATGATGTTATGTTGAAGCCAAAGGCCTCCCTGGATTCATGGATGTATTGAGCATGAAAAAATTACGCTTGTGTTGTGTAAATGTACATATTATGTGTGAAAAATCAAAAAGCGGAAAAAGCGGGAAAAACGACAAAAACAAACAATTGTTTTCTCTAGCTGAATCCACAGCTAACACAAGTTAATGTACATAAATGAAACTCCTACAACCATTACCATGGTTTTCTTTCTTTAAATACAGATCCATGAATGAAGCAAGTACCTAATATAATTTATGGGAATTCTCAGGAATGTATTCAAATACCTGAAATTTCAAAGTTTTTCATTTTTAATGAGACGAGGAAATGTTGAGTCAGTAAGCTTGGTCTGTTAAAAAAGTATGTAAATATATTATTAATTTATTTATTTAGGTTGTGACTCGTTCCTCTCTTCGTCAAAATGAAATGCGAAATTGAATTATGAATTGAAATTAAAAGGATTGTCGGATTTTTCATCTTACCTTTTAGCTGATTATTTTCTAAGCAGATATTAAACTATTAGACAATGTATCTTAAGCTATGATTATTTATTGTACGTATAGGTTTATTTATTTTATTCAATTTTACATCAATGTACGGGGCTCATGTCCTATTTTGAGTAAAAATTAGTCGATTCAAAAAAAAAAAAAAAAAAAAAAAACATTGTAAATAAATGTATATACTATTATAAAAACGGCCTGTAAAACACATTCCAGTGCAATAAGGAAAATGTAGAGTTGCTAATCGTATTTTCCCTTATTTACCCTTTTATTGACCTTGCTATTCGTTTTTTATTTTTATTTTATTTACTTTTTTTTTTTTGTCAATCAACTTTACAATTTTTCCCTTTTGACAAATATCATACGATAAATCAATAATAAATGCTGTCCTTCATCAAATTTCCAGCGCATCAGAATTCTTAATCCATTTGGATGGCAAACCATAGGCGGATCCAGCAATCTGGCAACTGCGCATTCACCCCCATTCGAATGTATGATAAATAATCGATTCTTGAAGGGGCTTTAGCCCCGTGACTAATCGATTTTTTCTCATGCAATTAAATGGGAAGAGTACACTGTTGCTAGATTGCAGGATCCGCCACTGTGGCCAATAACATCGCGGTTTCCACCTAAATAATAAGCGTTGCAAGAAAACTACATGGATGTATGAGCCGTTCAAAATTAATAGGCGGAAGTAAAATAAAAACAACAACAAAATCCAAAACAACAACAAAATTACAACTGAGAGGAAAACCCATGCAAAAATTATGAAGAAATTTCAATTTCCATTCAATTTTTCTGAAATTAATCCAACAACAAAAAAAAAAAAAAACAAAAAAAACAAAAAAACAAAAAAAAAATATGGTAAAATATTTAAAAAATATACTGATTAAAAATAGTAAACGCCAAATCAAAAATAGCAGAAGAAAGACTGCGGCTTAAGAACTTCAGACTTTCACATAAGAATCCTGTTCATCAATTTATTTGTACAATGTTCAATGCTTTGGAAAATGCCGGGAAATGTGCGGAACACCGGTGAAATCCGATCATGACGCGGCGTTCAGAACGCTCGGATTTTCCCACTGTTCCATATTTACCGTACCGCCAGGGCCTCAGGTCCGAACTTAATTTTCTGTGTAGTGATCCATCGATTTGTTTTTCTCCGCATACACATATGCATAAGAGTCATTCCACGGTTGTAGTACTTTTCGCTGATGTCGATATTTGTATTAGAAATTGCACCGTTAAAACATTTAAAGCCACCAAACGAATGAATATTTCTGTCAAAAGTGTTTCTTTGAGCAAAATCAACCAAAATAAAACTTGAATGATACAAGGAAATTACACTACTTTCGAGAAGTCAAAAGGTCATTCTGCCATTACAGAATAACGAAGGTCATTTTGCAAGGTCGTTCCGCCTGTTTTGACTCTTTAATATCGCTGTATGTAATTTCAAATATGTAGTTCTTCATATTTACGGTCCATTATTATAAAACTTGCTCAAAGAAGCGCATTTACCATAAAAATATTCATTTTTTTGGTAGCTTTAGACGTTATTATATTTCTCTAACATTATTGGGAGTCAGCGAAAAGTCTGTCACCGTAGAATTACCTAAATAGTGACACTAGCGCTGCGATGGCACAAGTATAGTATAATATATCCTCACTAACAAAGTGGTTTTTGTAAACGTAATTACTACCTATTACACTTGTCTTCTTTGAAGAGATATAATGACAAAAACTAAAAATTCAACCCCACCTTAATGGGGAAAAAATACCTCCCAGAGTAGGTATACGAGACACCCTGCCATAGCATTTTATCTGGGTAGAGAAATTTCAACTTTCACGAACTTTAAACTGCTATAATAATTCAATCAGCGCAGTGGACGGATTTGTCAAGTGTGAAGCGTTTAAAGGAGAACATTCTTATTTGTCATTCCCCTCTTCATTTTGAACGAAATTCAAAGAAAATGCTTCGAATAACCATTCTGCTGTCATCACTACACCTCTGTGATATGGGCAAAAATAATTTTTTGAATAACCATGAATAATTAACTCAAATTATTCGCATTATTCTTATGTGTTATTCCTATTAGTAATTCGAAGTTTTGACACTTCCAACATATTCATCTGTTATAAAATGAATGACTGCAGGTAGTGTTATAAAACGTTGATTTACTAATAAGATCAACAAGAGAATAATGAGAATAATTTTAATTAATTATTCATGGTTATTCAAAAAATAATGTTTGCCTATCACTGCTACACCTGCTAAAATTTATTTTATCTACGCTTCTTGTAATACTGCTCCGACAGTATCCATGCAACATGTAAATATCTCAATATACTTTGTAAATGTGCTAATGCATTGAAAATTACTCAATCATTACTTGAGTTGATTCTGGCTCCTATACATTTGTTATTTTTGTTGAAATCAATGTTTTCTTTTTATCTTTCTTTCATTTTTTGTTCAATTTTCTTATTTTGTTACTTCAACTGTAGGTGAATATACTCTTGATTCGACAAAAATGTGTCTGTTTTCCCTTCTAGTTTTTTTCTTTCTTTTGCGGTGTTGGTTGGGTTGATTGGAAGGGGGCGGGGGTGTTTTAATTTTCTTTTTTTTACCAAGAAATGAAAAAGGTCTTTCAGTTATCTGAATTTTGCAATATTTGAACTTCCCAAATTTTTGAAACGGGTATAGTTTAACATAACCTTACAAAGCCGTAAGTGCACTTTGGAAAAAAAAAAATGAATTAATAAACAAAACAAATGACAACAAGAAAAACGGAGATAGAATAATAAATATATTCGTTAATAAAGAAAAAAAACTAAATATGCAGCAGGGTGTTTCAGGCCACCCATTTCCATTTCTTTTTAGCAGAACAGCATAAAAGAGGCAAATTTTGAGCACGACTGTTTTTTTTTTTTTGTTTTTGTTTTTTTTTTTTTTTAATAGTGATTTAAAATTTTGAATATTAGAGTAGAACCATTTTGAGAATCTGGTTCTGGCAAGTGGCATGGCGGTGCCCGCTTCCAAACCAGGGCTGCCGTTTTGCGTATAATCAATGCTATTTTTCAATTCACCGATGATTCCACCGGTTAAGAAAAGATTACACAGCTCAGTTCAGTGTATGACTGTAAAGCACGAAAATACTCTGATCGTAATCTTTTCTCAACCGGTGGAGTCGTCGATGACTCTACAAAACTTGCGGATATTTTAATTAATTAACGGAGTTTCCACCGAGTGAGAAAAGATTTACAGATGCGAGTATTTTCGTGCATTACAGTCATACAATGAACTGAACTATGTAATCTTTTCTTAACCGGTGGAATCATCGGTGAATAAAAAAATAGCATTGATTATACGCAAAACGGCAGCTCTGTTCCAAACTGCACTAAAGCGAATCGGTGAACGGTTGATAGCAAAGAGTCGAAACTTTGCGCCAACCAACCACTCACCGATGCGTATTGATGCAGTTCGGAAGCAGTCACCGCTACTTGCCAGAACCTGATACTCAAAATAGTTCCGCTCTACGTTTGAATAAGCAATAAATTATCATTGAATCAAATCGATTCGTTATTTCAAAGATTATAAGACTGCCATCACATCGGAGGCAAAATTGCACGCTAAAGACTCGTTGTCTCAGAGCAAAGAATGAGGAATAAGGAACCTTAGATCTTTTATGACTGGGTAATTTTCAACTCCACTTAAATGATTCATTGAGTCATGCCTATTTACGGTGCTCGCTATTAGCAATTCCTTTAGGACATTCTAGACATATTTCGATCGACCTATCGACCACGAATAAGTTTAACGACTGTGACATCGATCACCATTTTTATTTAAAAAAAAAAAAAAAAAAACGAAAAAACAATGGGGCAGTTGCAAGGGTCTAAATGTTGTGCTTTTCATGAAGGAAATGAAAGTACTTGGTGAGCTGAGATCAAAAATGCCTTTGGTTTCTAATGAAGTCCCATGGTTCCGGAGATGAGATTCTGGCCCATAATACATTGTTTCAAATGGGAATAGCACGTTGTGACGTCACTACGCACACGATTCTTTACAACTTTACACGTATGTTTCTCCAAAAGCGGCACACTTATGAAAAAACCAAAGGCATCGTTGTTCTCAGCTCATCAAGTACTATGTTTTTCTTTATAAAAAGCACAACATATTAGACCCTTGCAACTGCCCTATTAGAGGTTGTATACCACCTTGGCTCATTAAATTTTGTTGTGTGTAGAGGTCAATTTAGATGCAGTGGTGAAGTGTGCCACTAAAAACGATGTAATCTGGCCATTTAATCCCATTTAAAAGTGCACTTTCATACATAATTATCACAGTGATATTTTACTTGTATTAATTAAATGAACGAAATGCAGTTTTGTCAGATTGCACTTGCCACCTCTTGATAACTTAATACGTGTAATGATGTGACGGCAGAATGAAAGCAATCTGACAACATTGTCGATAAGATATTATATTTGCAAGGGTATAGTAGGGGGTGGGGAGAGCTTTTCGTCGCATTTCTCGCGGGGTGCGGGTAAAGATTTGATTAATTCGACTGTCGGCGTAGAGGTGTCGCTGCGGAGTCGTCGGAATGCTGGCTAGGTGTAGAGAGAGGGGAGGATGAGGGGGTGTTAAAGAGGGGAGAGGGGTTCTTGAGCGAAGGGTGGAATCGCATTTTGTGAGCGATGGAATTTTAAAAGCCCCTCCCGCATAAACTCATTGGGGCCATGGTGGCCTAAACTTTTGTCTTCAATCGCCGCGCGGGTAGTTTTTAATTTTTCTCAGTTTTTACTTTATCAACCTTCAATCATTAGCGGATTGTACTGTAGCCAGTAAAAGAAAGAGTCGCCGTAGAAATATTCATTGTATAATCTCTCGGATAATTTCAGAGAGTTTTGCGGTTTTCGGGTATTTGAGAGCTCAAGAGAATGGGTCTGTTGCAAACTTTTTGTACAGCGCTATAGTGTTCAATCGCGTGAAAAGACCATTGGTGGCATCAGAAAGTCATAAAATGCAGTATAAAACTCATGAGAGACGTTTAATGAAATCCAAGATGGTGGTAAAATATTGAGCAACCTGTATGCATGCACCACGAACATCCAAGGATAGCCAACCTCACAATATCGAGCACATCCAATCACAACGTAAATAAACGCATAACCTCTGAAGCTGTGAGGTTGTCATGGCAATCCTTGGATGTTAAAGGTGCATGCATACAGATTGATCGATATTTCTCCGCCATCTTGGATTTGATTAAATGTCTCTTGTGAGTTTATTATCGCATTTCATTACTTTCTGATGCCACCAATGGACTTTTCGGGCGATTTTACATATGATGAAACACTCTATATCGTTGTAGCAAAAGTTTGCAACAGACCCATTGCCACTTGAAAGTATGCCTAAAAAAAATCAAAAATCTTCTTAAAATAATAAAAAAATTGATCAAAAACAATTTTGATGAGAGGATTTTCTTTGCTGGCCATAGTACACCTCAGCATTGGTGAGACAACAAAAACAAAGACCTAAACACTGAAGGTTTGGCGGAGGTATTGCGGAATATCTCAAAGATACGAGAGGGATTCTGGAGTCCTTTTACCAGAAATGTTGACAGATTGAATCTCAAATCGAGCACTTTCAGAGAGTTTTTGATGTTATTTTAGGGATAATTCACGCTTCCATCAATTCCATCATCACCCTTTTTATACCAGGCGAACCTTTGTCTCACTTGCCTCACCCGACGAACCACTACAGATTTCAATCGCCAATTTATCCACAGAGTTTCTATAGTTTAATTGACTATTTATTCAACTTTTTTTTATTTTTCTCATCGTTTAAATTACATTTAGATGATACACACTGAAGCAGAACGATCAAAATACTAAAACTTAAAGTAACTAGAGTGGCGAGGAGGATGGATAAGTATCGAGGTTCCAGTGCTTCATGTCTAATTTTCTAGGTGCTTACAAATTAGACCTCAGACAATTTGCCCTGGACTTTTCGTCCTAAGTTTTAACCCAGTTCGATTTTTGGTTCAAGATTATTTTGCCCTGGACTTTAACTTGATGTCAAGGATGTCAAGCTCTAAAAAAAAAAAAAAAAAATCTAGGATTTTTTGTTTGTTTGTTTTTTGTTTTGTTTTGTTTTTTTTTTTTTTTAACGGTAATAATTAAGTCAAAAGGTTAAAAACAAAGTCTCCGATTCTCAAAATAACCGGGTCTTTTTTGAAAGCTGTGCATCAAAGTCAAAGTAAGCGAGAGAGTGAGGTCATCTAACTTCGATCTCGTATAAATAATACTTACTCGCAACTTTAGGACATTCGCCCATCGCGTATCACGGGCTCGGGGCGCGTTCGTCGCAATGCACTCCTCTTGGAATACTAATCAGGTAAAATAGATATCAAAGATCAGAGCAGACTCACTTGGAGGGGCGAAAAGTGGAAGGAGAGGCGGGCGAAAGAAGTCTGTCAAGGATAATGAAAGGAGATGGAGAAAAAGATTTGCTCCCTCTTTCCGCGCCCATCATGCATTCGGATTTCAGTTCTCAGGTGATCTTTGCTTTCTGTCGCTCTTCTCTGTTGACAGATTTAGTTTTAGGTGTGATGGAAACAAACCAACCGTTATAACCAACCAGCGGCGCACTGTGGAGCCGATTGTATGAAAATCGGAAATAATTCTGTAACTCCAAAACTACTTGACGGATTTCAATGAAATTTTGTATGTGAGCTTGTGTGGACTCAGGGGTCATACTCCAGTCATCAAAAATGATGAATGACATATTTACTCAAAATTAGGGGTCCCCTCCCCCCCCCCAATAATTTTTTGGTTTTTTGAAACCCCCATCATGTGGGATATCTGTGAAAACAGCATGAAAAACTAAGATTTTTGGTGCAAAGAACATTTCTCTGCCTTAATTTGTTAGAGAGATATTGGCAAAAAACCACCTGAAAATAGTGAAAGTTTACTAAATTTTGAGGAAAATGCTCATAGAACTTAAGAATGGGATGGAAACTAAAATCCCGAGGACTTATTCTAGCTACCCATGGTAAGTATCCGTGAAACCAACATTTCGGAGTCATTTTTTGGGGCGGGGGCGTCCAAAATTGTCCAATAACAAAGATGATCAGTGAGCTCCGTATTTTTTAAGAACAAAAATTGAGACAACATCACGCATAACTTTCAAAGTTATCTCAATTTTTCTAGTTTTTAAGAATTAATTTTTTATTTGCATTCAGGTAGATGAAATCCAGTGTTGCCAAATCGTGGATTTTAATTTTTCCATTTTACTCTATGTATTTTTTTTTAAATTTTAATGCAACATTTGGCAACAATGGTAAATTTCTACAATTTTGCAGCAGCGGTTATGCCTACATGGGATACCTTGCGTTTGCTCACCGCAATTTTCTCATCGAAACTGGTGCTGGAACAGTTTTGCCATTTCTTATTTAACTTTCAACTGCGATGCCCGCGCGCAGAACTTGCATTTACGTGAAAAAATATGTAAAAAAATCGGACCCCTGCTTATTAAAAAATCGATATCTCCAAAAGTGGACAAAAAGAGCAGTTTAAATTTTCAGGGCTTCTTCCTAATGGTATTGACTATCAGAAAATCAATATTAGAACTTGGAGCCTCTTGGAGCTTTTTTTTGCGAATCCATTAAACTTTAAATTTGACTAATCTTTACCCTCCCACTTAAATAATTAATTTCGTCACTTTGAAATATGTTTTTCTAAATTTCCTACATATGAATCGAAAGCTCTAAAGACGCACTTTTGAGACATGCTTACATATATTTGTCAATATCTAAAGCAAAAGTGCAAAAATCAAAAAATCAAACTTAAAAAAATGCCTGAAATTTGGTATTTTCAGATAAGCTGAGTTCAGAGCTTATTTTCTCCTTTCTGAAATTTTGTTTGGGCAAAACTGTGTTTGGATATCAACCTACATACCCTGGACTAAAGTTCTACCGAATAGTTTTATCTCCCCTGTATACTTCATTTTAGGGATTTTTTCCTCAGTCGGCCCCAGTGTGCGGCGGCTTGTGCAATGTGGCAACAATGGATTTCCTATATTTAAAACAGTGTAAAATATTCGATTACTTGGTGAGGCGCAGCGCCTCACCTAGTATCGATCTTTTTGCATACATTTAAATGGCAAAAGTGCACGGTTGCCAAATTGCACGAGCCGCCACTGTAACCAACAAACTATAACAATGGAAGGGCTTTTCTGAGACGTAATTTTGAACCACGAAAAAAACAGAATCACACCACGAATTTACACGACGAAGAAAGCAGTGGCGTAGCGTGCATTTTGGCAACGTTGTACTTTGTCTATTCAAACCCATGTAAAAGGTCGAATGCGAAGGTGTTCACCGAACACCCAATCCTTCGATTTTTTTCCTTAGTTTAAACGGACGAACTGCAACGTTGCCATATTTCACGCTACGCCACTACTGGAAGAAAGCTACACTGAGAGAATTCTTTTTTCAATCCAAGGTGTATATCTATACTGCACAGTGAAATAAAGGGAAATTTGTTTAACCCAAGGAAAATATCTGCTGCTACAAGTAAAAATTTCCTTGTTGTGACAGTGGGTCTCCTTCATGCAACAGAACTTTACATCGTGCAAGGAAAACTGTCACCAGTAAACGTGTTTCCTTGTTTTTAAAGAGGTGATTTCTCTCAGTGTATGATGCCCTGCGGTAAAAGTGTTCCTTGAATTTCGAATACCAAAATTTCGTGGTCAATCATTATTTTTTCATAAAACATGGTATTCCGTCAGCCGTCCATGAGATTCCATAAGATTTCCCATATAATTTCATCCAAAAATAATAATTAACCACGGAATTTTGGTCGTGGAAATTCATGCAACAATTTTACCAGGGTAAATATCTTTTTATGATCATTTTACACGGGCACGGTTTGTTCGCCTCTCAAGGGGTCTCTCCAGTCTCCACCTGCGAATATACATCGGACTCGAATAATCGACTTCAAGGCAGCTCATTGGCTCAATCAGTTTATTCGCGCTTTTAAATTCACAGGTGGAAATTAATATTGATGAAGGCGTTAAAGAATCGATGCTTTCTATCTCATTGGTGTGATTAGCTTTGAGTTAACCCGTAATAAATTATCTAAATTCCATGTATTTGACTAATTTTGGAATTTTCTCAACTTTTAATGGCTTGCCCGGAAAACTTATCTCAAATAATTGAAAAATAGTGAAAAATTTGTAGATAGGGGTTCAATATTCGATGAGACCACCTAAACTTGCTAGCGAGAGTCTACTCTCTGCAGTGTTGCCATATTTTTAAGAATTTGCCAAATTTTCCATTAAGTCATATAAGTAAAAGATTAAAATGAGAACTAGGCTAACATCAAAACCTCCGGAAAGTTTATTTCTCGGAGCTTTATTCGTTGTTGGCTTGGTTCCTATTTTAATTTTTTACTCGCATGTTTTTTGCCATTTATAGTTTGTAATATTGTTTTAATATGAAGTAAAATGTGAAAAATCGGGTAGTTATACGAAAAATGGCGATACTTGTCCCCTGATGTAAGTATATTGCAATTTGCGCTTAAGATATAGGAATACTGAAAACATTTGCTTTCTTCGTGAAAATGTTAAGAGAAGTGAAAATGGTTTTTGAATTAGTTTTTGCATTTTTTATTCGGATTAAATTTTGATCACATATAGTATATGTAATGGGTGTGGAGCCAAAATGGTGATGCAGACATCAGAAATTCATCAGACTGCTGACCTGAACCTTTCCCCTCGCTAAAACAGAAAGAAACAAAAAAAAAAAAAAAATTAATCGATTGTATAACTTTAATACGCAAAAAAAATTCTGAAAAAATTTACATAAGATTTCTTATTTTTATTATTATTATTTTTTTTTTTAACCAGCTTTTGCTACCGGGTTTAAAATGAATCAACGCTGGTTCCTTCATATTCAGTTTGTAGTTAAACATTCCTTTATACTCCTCGGGGTTTATTTTGTTTTTACTTCTATAGTTGAAGGCGCTCGATTATGAAAATCATTTTGCAAATAATGTTAATTTACTTGAATAAAAACCATAAAAACTGTCAAAAACGTATAACAGCTCAATCGATAATGATATACTTGGAGAAACATATTTTGATTTTAAAACTATTCTCTAATTTTTATTTCCTAATTGCCAAAGTACACTAAATATATTGCCATGATTTGATTTAAAAAAACCAGATAAGGTAGCATGGGCGTACCCAGGATTTCTATATGGGGGGGGGGGGGGCAAGTTGTCATTTCGTATAGGGGGTCTGGGGGTCCTCCCCCGGAAAATTTTGAAAATTTAGCTCTTCTTAGACGCAAAATTAGGCCACTTCGATTCAGAAACTATATTGAATTAACTCTCAAGAAAAATGAGATTTTCCGAGACTATGCTGAAATATCTTAAAAATCGGAAATATCGGAAATATCTTCATCATGCTGATAAAAAGACGGAGACGGAGTCTTCAGGAAATCTAGATTTCAGAAGAAGATCGAGCGAAATTAACAATTAAGGACATTGCTGTCGGGGAAAGATGTGTTCCTCCAAGGAAAAATATGTTTCATGACATTGATACTTTTTTTGAACTCATTTCCTTTCCCATCTTTTCTTTTTCTCTCCTCCTCTTTTCCTCTTCTCTCTCTTTCTTTTCCTCATTCTTTCCTTTCCTTTCCTCCTTTTTTTTCCTTCCAATGGGGGGGGGCCTTGGCCCCCTTGGCCCCCTTGGCCCCCTTGCCCCCCCCGGGTGCGCCCATGTAAGGTAGAGGTCTAGGATTCTCAGATGCAATTCACCTGGGGGACATAGACTATGGCTTGTAAAATGTTCAGTATAAATAGATATACTGCGACACACAACTGTGTAATCTATAATTTCCTCAGATGAATTGCTACGGAAAATTCTAGAACTCTACCTAATTTAAAACAATGGAAAATTAAGTCACAATGTATAGGACCTATCCCAATAAGGCGCTCATTTTGCACCTCCTTTTTTGGGTCAAAAAGTGAAACTCAGAAATGAGGGATGAAACTGTCAATTGGAAATGCTAAAAGAGCTATTCTTGCGTAAAACTTTATTGCACCATTAAGGGTGGAATTGGAAGCTTTAGGCACATTTTGTGTGCCTGAATATGGCTAGTTTAGCGATATGGCGGATAAGATCGCTATTTTACACGATATAAATAGATATTTCGACAAAATCTCGCTATAATATCTGCTTTAGCATTCTTATGTTTAACATCAGTCTAGTAACCCTCATCTCAAAAAGTACTGTTCTTCAAGAATAAGAAGTCATTGCACAGCTGAACTGTGGGTGACGAAAAAGGACCATTTTTAGGCCTACTATTTTGAGGGGAAAAACCATCTGTATTTTTTTTTTTTTTTTTTTTTTTTTTTCCCCCACTCTGAAATCTCTTCATGAACCAAAATTTTGGGGAAGTGCCAAATTATGGGGGGGGGGGTGCCTCTCATGACGTAGTTGTTTAAAACTAGAGGGTTTAATTTGTATTCGATTAACAGTACTTGGACGGGTAATCTATAAATAAACAACAAGTCAACAACCCAAAGCTTAGGGAGCAATAATTTCTACAGATAGCTTGGTCCAATAAGCCATAATATTTGTCACATTATGAATTTGTGAACTTTTTAAATACGGGAGTGTTGCCATGAAAAATAATTTAAATGTGAAAATAGAATATTTTCTTAAAATTAAAACTTTTTTTTTTTTTTTTTTTAAAATCTCTAAATTCTGACGTGAAACTTTCAAATGTCAGACTATTGTTTTGAACCAAACGATATACATGGGTCCTATTCCAGCATTCTGAGGTTACTCCAATTCAGTTTAGTTTATTGAAAAGGTATGCATTAATTTTACTCACGATTTAGTTCCGAGAGGTCGGATTCGATTTGAGGAACTTATAAGGAGACTATGTCGAAGGCGGCGCGTTCCTTTCCATTGAGGGAAACGATGTCGAAGGAATTACGTTCTTTTCCGTTCATTGAGACAATGTCGAAGGCGGCGCGTTCCTTTCCGTTTAGGGAGACGAAGTCGAAGGTGTTACGTTCCTTTCCGTTCAAGGTGACGATGTCCATGGCGCTACGTTCTTTGCCGGCGAGAGCGACGATGTCGAAGGTGTTACGTTCTTGTCCGTACATTTTGAGGTTTGGGGTTTGGTTGTTTTAGAGAACTGCGAAAACACATGAAACATACCGCATTAAAGATGTTTGGTTAAAATTGCGGATCTTAAAAGGGAAAGGGAGAAAATTCTACGCTAGCATGTGAAACCCGAACTGAAAAACCATCCCAAATTCTAAAACTTTTCTTAATTTGTATACAGTTATAGGATTTCTGTTATTTAGTTTGGAAGATTCGGATTGTCAAGACCTGAGAGGTATACATTCGAAATTTCTGAAGCTCTGAATTTTAAAATCGAATTTATATATAAATCATTAAAATGGGGCTATTGCACACTTTTTCTATAAGCGATTTAATAGTCGATTATAGCGTAAAAACCTCAAAAAATAACGATGGTGGCACTAAAAACTTCCAAAATCAACTCCTAAACTCAATAAACGCAGTTATTTGCGCGAGCGTAATGGTGGCCGAAGGCACTAACAATGGGAGATTCCCATCTAACAATTCTGAAACTCTATCAAGAAGTGACCATTAAGAGACTACTTTCATTTGACATCGGTGTCACTAGGTGTTGCGGCACCATTCATCGGATGTGGATAATCACTCTGATGACTAATTACTCTGTGAATCATCCTTGTCAACATATATGTAGAAAGAGTGACGAAATTAAGATAGGAATCTCCCATTGTTAGTGCCTTCGGCCACCATTACGCTCGCGCAAATAACTGCGTTTATTGAGTTTAGGAGTGGATTTTGGAAGTTTTTAGTGCCGCCATCGTTATTTTTTGAGGTTTTTACGCCATAATCGACTATTAAATCGCTTATAGCAAAAGTGTGCAATAGCCCCAATCTAATTAATTTCTGCCTTTGCGTCCAGCTTCACTAAGAATGACAACACGCACCACGTGCATTTTTTGCGAAGTCTTAGAATTCGAGTTCCGTCTACACTTAAAATATACAATATATAAAATCTGTGAATCGTATCGATTGGCTTCTGGCTGGTTCCGAACAAAAGCTTTAATGAGCCTCTTCCAAAAGAGCTCTTTCGAGAGAGAAGGATCGAGAAAACAATAATATTTTTTTGCGATAATGAATTACTAACATTTTTAAAATTCATTCTTCCAAAAGAGTCGCAATAATTTTGCTGTTTCACTGTCAATATTTGCAATTATTATTAAAAAGTGCTCAAATGAGGGAAAATAACATTGGTCCAGCTATTTTTTAGAGCCAGGCACAAGCTCTGCAACGCCAATCAATACGATCTATTGATTCTTAAAACCTCCATTTTCGATTCTGGCAGGAACGCAGCTAATATCGCGGATTTTCAATGTGGCCGAAAAATTCAGAGAGTGGCAGAAGAATCAGCAGGGAAAGAATATGCGATTGAATGAATGCAAAAAAAGGAAAAGGAAAAAGAAAAAGAAAAAGAAAAAGAAAAAGAGGGGGGAAGGGTAATCTAAATCTTTGGAGGGCCTTGCCCCCGCCCCCCAGGAAAATCTGAAATGGCGCCCCTGTAAACAGACCTATTAGTATTCCCACGTTGCCGTTTAATGTTGACTTTTAATTCCCTTAAAAATAATCTGATGAATAAAATTGTTTGATATTTTCAGGACCAAGACTTAACATAGGTAAGGAAAGTTCGTGGAAGTTTCAATGAATTCTTTGCATTAAGTCTAATTTTGTAATAATATTAAAGGCAAGTGAAAGTGGCAACATCCAAGGACGAGTCGGTCCCTTTAGTATAAATGAGTCCACTTATTTTAAAGGTCAAGAGAGGGCCAACATTTATTCATGAAATTTAAGATTCGACAATGGAGAGAAAATAACTGAAAAGCTGCACTTAAAAAATCTGAAGTATAAAAAAAGCATTTATCCGTAAATAAAATATACAGCGAGTGATATAAGTCATCAATGCCGCCAGATTAGATGAAATGTACTTTCAATTAGTCATCGATCTTAGCACATAAAATACGTCCCCTCCCCCAAAAAAATGTTAAAAAACATTCCGAAACGTTTTGGATTAATAAGATTTAGAGGATTACGAGGTCTGTTGGTGTCATTGAATTAATGGGAAACCGATGCACCGCGGAACTCGAAAATTAGAAGGAACTTGAACGAATAATATATTAAATAAAAAATAATTATAAAAAACGCGTCGTGGAAAAAAAAAAAAAAAAAAGAGGAAGAAGAAGAGAAAATTTTGAATCTTTTTCAAGCAATACCACCATGAAAAAGGATACCTATTAAAGTCTTCGTCAAACCTACTATAATATCAATCGAATTTAATTCCATAATAAAATTTCAAATGAAGTACAATTAGTTTCAGAAATAGGGCTTACGGTTTTTGGAACGCCCGTGAAAGGTGGCAAAATATTCATAAAAGCTCACAAAACTAAAACCTAGAACAGCTCTAATAGTCTGTAAATATTTATAACAGATCAAGACAACTCATCAGTCCCCGATACCTCACAATTTATTCAAATTCGTTTTTTTAAGTTTTACAAGACAATTTGGTAGAAATTTGTCTGTCTGAGAATAAAAAAAAAAAAATGAAGAACAATCTGGGTAAAAGTCAGAACGTATATATGTTCATAAAACATAAATCGATTGATACTGAGTTAGAAGAAAAACGACAATATTCATTGGATGAACACATTAAGCAGAAAACAAACCGGAATAATTAAAATCGCTAAGACTCACCTGAAATGAACTTGAAAGTCTGGAGAAAGCAACTATTTGGTTTGTATGTAAACAAACGTAGTATTTATACTCACCAGAAGCTCTCTATCAACTTACCGAGTTAAATTTAGGTGGCGTGATTTGAAGGGGAAGGCGTGTATTGCTGTCGGACGATCCTCATCTCTCGCGAACTTTGCTCCATCGCACGAGATCTCTGTTATCGAGGAAGTAATTTCTCCAGTCAATTAATTTTAAAATGACTGATAATGCCACTCCCCCCTTTCTCGTTCTTCCTTCACTAAAATAACGGTTAAAAGAAAAAGAAAAAAATGAAATGCAATCAAACTTGCATTTTTATTTCCTCTTCGAATCGTATATTACTGTATATGAATCATTCGATTTTAATTAAATAAATGCATCCGCCGATTATTTCAATAAACAGTTCATCGACTCGATGGATAAAGACAGTTTTGCTTTGCGATATCCAGCGGGCTGCTCAGAAGAGGCTATGGGCTTTGCATGTATGGCTCACATCTTATCTTAATAACTCAAAAAGTATGTGTTTGCAGGCCAAATAATAATAAAAAAAGTAAATTACTTGTAGGGGCTCCAAATTTAAATTGTGACTTTTGTCTCTTGCCCATTGGCAGATACAGGGGGGGTGAAGGGGTGATCGCCCCCCCCCGTTCGACCAAAAAAGGGGGAAAAGAGGGGGGAGGTAGGGGGAAGGAAGAGAGAAAAACAAAAAAGGGGGTCACTTAAAGGCGAAAATCCCAAGTTCGCCCCCCCCCCCTCCGTTCGCGATGACTGGATCCGCCAATGCTCTTGCCACATGATTTATTTGAGCAGCCTCGTATTCTCTCGGAAAGACCAAGTCCGATGTTCTTGGAATGGGGCTATTGCACACTTTTGCTATAAGCGATTTAATAGTCGATAATGGCGTAAAAACCTCGAAAAATAACGATGGCGGCATTAAAAACTTCCAAAATCCACTCCTAAACTCAAAAAACGCAGTTATTTGCGCGAGCCTAATGGTGGCCGAAGGCACTAACAATGGGAGATTCCCATCTAACAATTCTGAAACTCCATCAAGAAGTGATCAATAAGAGACTACTTTCATTTGACACCGGTGTCACTTGGTGTTGCGGTACCATTCATCGGATGTGGATCACCACTCTGATGACTCTGAACTCTGTGAATTATCCTTGTCAGCATAGAAAGAGTGACAAAATTAAGATAGGGTGATCTGATTTTAGTGCCTTTTGGAAATACATTATCGCAAATAACTGGTGATTGAGTTTAGGGTAATTGGTGGAAGCTAACAGCGAGAGCCGGGGCCATCGTTTACTATAGAGGCAGCGTTGCCAAACGAAACTATTAAAGCGAATTTGAGTGTGAATAGCCCCCATTACAGAATTTTTTTGAATCTGCAGGCTTATTTGGCTTCGGGCCCCCTTGAAATGTCCTTCCCCCCACAACAATCAGAAAATGCAGTTTCAGCATTTTGGGCCAGGCTGGTGACTTGAATAGAGTGGAACTGGCTCGTTGAAATGAAAAGAGTTCGCTTCCAACCCGCGACCAGGAAGGTGACTTTCCCACCTAGCGTCCGGCATCGCCGTGCGTCCCCAGCCCCCCCTTCAATCACTAAGAATCGATTGTGTGTGTTCCGATTTCACATCGTGTTTTTTGTGTGTGTGGTGTGTCTTGTGTTTTAGGTTTTCGGTTTTCACTTTGTTTATATTTTTATATATTTTTGTTTCCGTCATTTAAATTAATCCATTATAACCAATCTATTTTCGGCCATCGTCATTTAATTCATTTGAATTAATACAATTATTATCTTTTCGCCAATCTTGTCTCGTTCTTACCATTGTCCAAACCCCTCTTAGGTCCTCCTTTCCCCATGTCCGGCGGTTGCGCGTGCGTAGGTTCAGGTTAGGGGAATCTTCGTACCAGGACCGATAAGTACACTTGTAAATTATTATCTACTAATTCATTTCTTTCTTCCAGGACCTTTCCGAGCCTTAAGTCCCCCTACTCGTTAGCCAAGCGAGGACTTAAACCCCATTTCACCTCCGTGTAACGATAATATACGAGTGACTCGCCCAACAAAGCGAGGCACCAACATAGTTAAATCGTTACGCAAATTTACGTATACATACGTAAATTTGCGTCAACAACACTGGTGGAGGCGCCGGGTACCGATCCCGGTACCTCTCGCAAATCGTTACGCAAATTTACGTATACATACGTAAATTTGCGTCACAACAATAGGAATCTCCCATTGTTAGTGCCTTCGGCCACCATTACGCTCGCGCAAATAACTGCGTTTATTGAGTTTAGGAGTAGATTTTGGAAGTTTTTAGTGCCACCATCGTTATTTTTTGAGGTTTTTACGCCATAATCGACTATTAAATCGCTTATATCAAAAGTGTGCAATAGCCCCATTCAGAGAATTTCTTTGAGATCTTCTTGGCTTATTGGCTTGGCCTTGAACTGTCTTCCAGATTCAATTTGCAATTGAGAAACACACACCTTCACCTTGAGCCAAAGCGCCTTGAGATCTTTCGAAGAAGTTTCGCGTCATTTTCAATTGAGATTAAGACAAGCTAGAATTTGCAATTCAGAGACCCTTGAAAAAGGTAGCTCCGGCTCGTTTGTTATCCTATATTATATTTGTAAGAATGAAGCTAAGTTCCTGGAGAACCGTTGCACCGTTCGGTAGGGGCCTGGTACCGATCGGTAGGGCTCGGCTTCAATGCTTCGGGAAAAAATATAAGTTTTCCGTGCGGGCCCCGCGTCCCTTTTTAAAATGCTAAAAACTTTCTCTGGAAAAGTGTGCGAGTGCGAAAAGGATGCGAATCAGTTCGTTTTGCAAGGGTGGAGAGAGAAGCGAGATTTTTGTCATCCTTTTTTAAATGCATACGTGCGGACGAGCATACGATTTTGACGCGTGTGAGCGAGAAACGTGCTGCTCTGTCAATTTTTTTTTTTAAATTTGATCGAGCGATTTGACGTTACCGTGGCGATTGTGATCATATGTTTTTTTGCGCGAAAGGACCAACGACCTCTATAAGACGGCGAACGAATACGAACCAGCGTATCCGCAAGAAGGAAAGTTAGGTTAGGAATAGAGGTGCTTGGCCGGATAGGAGCACCTCTGTTTACACGTATTTTTATGAAGATGTTCTCTCCCGTTTTTTCGCTTCTAAAACTCCTAATTTTACACGGATTTTGCTTTTCTTGGTCTTAATAGAAGGAGGATAGCTTGGGCTTTGACCTCCGCCCTACCGGGTCCGGTAACGTTTTTTCGAAAATATATGGAAAATATAAGTCGTTGGAGTGGACACCCGATGGTATGCTCTGAAGACCTTTCAAATCACGTTCGCCTGTTTACGACGATTCTATCTGTCTACAAATCGGCTTTTAGTCATTATTTTAGTCTACTCCTTCACTCTCAGTCCTTTTAGTGCTAGATTCTTCAAAATCCGAAAAGTTTTAGTGGCTGAGGAGGGAATTTTTCTATACTGTGTAGTGTGTACCAGTAAACCCTCCTGTGTTAGAGTTCGTAGTTACTTAACTTGAGTTCGTAATTTCTTTACATTTCCCTTCTGGATGATTTTCCATTCCTAATATTGTTTTATCAATCTGCGCCATCATCAGTGTCTATTAAATACTATGATTGAGGTGAAACCCGCCCGCCGTTAACTCAGGATGTCGGATCGAGCCGACCACTGAAAGTGTTCTGGTTAGTCATCATCAATTTTGTGAAGTACTCATCATGTCAGGAGTGATTCCCTCTTATTCCTTTGTTTAGTCGCAGCATAATTCAGCCTTGAATCAGGATTCATCGTAAAATTCCTCTCTTTGAACCATCCGTGGTTTTTGCGCATTCTTCGGAATCTTAAAGGTGAGCTTGGAGGGGGAGGCTGAGAGAATGGCCTATAAGATTTGGGTCACGATTTCTACGAACAGCACTTAGAGGCTCATTCAGTTAAGTTCATGAAGTCGTATCGGAAAGTATTAGATGGCAGTTATATGAGGGGCCCTGTTTCTTCATCACACATTTTAGCATTTTTAGCTGCTGTGACTCGGACTGCTGTGAACCGCAGTCACTTACGGGAACACTTTGGCAAACGGACCGAACCGCCATAAGCCGCAATGAGTGCGAGTGAGAAACCTTAAAACACGAAGAGTCTCTCTCTATCGCACTGGCAGTCTCTTACGGGAACACTTTGGAAAACGTACCGAACCGCCATAAGAAGCAATGAGTGCGAGAGAGAAACCTTGAAACGCGGAAGGTCTCTCTATCGCACTCCCAGTCTCTTACGGGAACAATTTGGGAAACGGACCAAACCGCCATAAGACGCAATGAGTGCGAGAGAGAAACCTTGAACCGCGAGAGGTCTCTCTCTCTCACTCGCAGTCGCTTACGGGAACACTTTGGGAAACGGACCGGACCGCCATAAGACGGAATGAGAGCGAGAGAGAAACCTTGAAACGCGAGAGGTCTCTCTCTCTCGCACTCGCAGTCGCTTACGGGAATAATTTGGAAACGGACCGAACCGCCATAAGGCGCAATGAGTGCGAGTGAGAAACCTTAAAACGCGAGAGGTCTCTCTCTCGCACTCGCAGTCGCTTCCGGGAAAATTTTGGAAAAAGACCGAACCGCCATAATGACGCAATAAGTGCGAGTGAGAAACCTTAAAACGCGAGAGGTCTCTCTCTCGCACTCGCAGTCGCTTACGGGAAAACTTTGGAAACGGACCGAACCGCCATAAGACGCAATGAGTGCAAGAGAGAAACCTTGAGAGAGAGACCTCTCGCGTTTCAAGGTTTCTCTCTCGCACTCATTGCGTCTTATGGCGGTTCGGTCCGTTTCCCAAAGTGTTCCCGTAAGCAACTGCGAGTGCGAGAGAGAGACCTCTCGCGTTTTAAGGTTTCTCTCTCGCACTCATTGCGTCTTATGGCGGTTCGGTCCGTTTCCAAAGTGTTCCCGTAAGCGACTGCGAGTGCGAGAGAGAGACCTCTCGCGTTTCAAGGTTTCTCTCTCGCACTCATTGCGTCTTATGGCGGTCCGGTCCGTTTCCCAAGTGTTCCCGTAGCGACTGCGAGTGCGAGAGAGAGACCTCTCGCGTTTCAAGGTTTCTCTCTCGCACTCATTGCGTCTTATGGCGGTTCTGTCCGTTTCCAAATTATTCCCGTAAGCGACTGCGAGTGCGAGAGAGAGACCTCTCGCGTTTCAAGGTTTCTCTCTCGCACTCATTGCGTCTTATGGCGGTCCGGTCCGTTTCCCATAATATTCCCGAAAGCGACTGCGAGTGCGAGAGAGACCTCTCGCGTTTCAAGGTTTCTCTCTCGCACTCATTGCGTCTTATGGCGGTTCGGTCTGTTTCCCAAAGTGTTTCCGTATACGACTGCGAGTGCGAGAGAGAGACCTCTCGCGTTTCAAGGTTTCTCTCTCGCACTCATTGCGTCTTATGGCGGTTCGGTCCGTTTCCCAAAGTGTTCCCGTAAGCGACTGCGAGTGTGAGAGAGAGACCTCTCGCGTTTCAAGGTTTCTCTCTCGCACTCATTGCGTCTTATGGCGGTTCGGTCCGTTTCCAAATTATTCCCGTAAGCGACTGCGAGTGCGAGAGAGAGACCTTTCGCGTTTCAAGGTTTCTCTCTCGCACTCATTGCGTCTTATGGCGTTTCGGTCCGTTTCCCATTATATTCCCGATAGCGACTGCGAGTGCGAGAGAGAGACCTCTCGCGTTTCAAGGTTTCTCTCTCGCACTCATTGCGTCTTATGGCGGTTCGGTCCGTTTCCCATAATATTACCGTCGACTGCGAGTGCGAGAGAGAGACCTCTCGCGTTTCAAGGTTACTCTCTCGCACTCATTGCGTCTTATGGCGGTTCGGTCCGTTTCCCAAAGTGTTCCGTCTACGAGCTGCGAGTGCGAGAGAGAGACCTCTCGCGTTTCAAGGTTCTCTCTCGCACTCATTGCGTCTTATGGCGGTTCGGTCCGTTTCCCAAATGTTCCGTAAGCGACTGCGAGTGTGAGAGAGAGACCTCTCACGTTTCAAGGTTTCTCTCTCGCAGTCATTGCGTCTTATGGCGGTCGGTCCGTTTCCCAAAATATCCCGAAAGCGACTGCGAGTGCGAGAGAGAGACCTCTCGCGTTTCAAGGTTTCTCTCTCGCACTCATTGCGTCTTATGGCGGTTCGGTCCGTTTCCCAAAGTGTTTCCGTAAGCACCTGCGAGTGCGAGAGAGAGACCTCTCGCGTTTCAAGGTTTCTCTCTCGCACTCATTGCGTCTTTTGGCGGTCGGTCCATTCCCATATATTCCCGTAAGCGACTGTGAGTGCGAGAGAGAGACCTCTCGCGTTTCAAGGATTCTCTCTCGAACTCATTGCGTCTTATGGCGGTTCGGTCCGTTTCCCAAAGTGTTCCCGTAAGCGACTGCGAGTGCGAGAGAGAGACCTCTCGCGTTTTAAGGTTTCTCTCTCGCACTCATTGCGTCTTATGGCGGTTCGGTCCGTTTCCCATAATATTCCCGTAAGCGACTGCGAGTGCGGGTGAGAGACCTCTCGCGTGTCAAGGTTTCTCTCTCGCACTCATTGCGTCTTATGGCGGTTCGGTCCGTTTCCAAATTATTCCCGTAAGCGACTGCGAGTGCGAGAGAGAGACCTCTCGCGTTTCAAAGTTTCTCTCTCGCACTCATTGCGTCTTATGGCGGTTCGGTCCGTTTCCCAAAGTTCCGTAAGCGACGTAGTGTGCGAGAGAGAGACCTCTCGCGTTTCAAGGTTTCTCTCTCGCACTCATTGCGTCTTATGGCGGTTCGGTCCGTTTCCAAATTATTCCCGTAAGCGACTGCGATAGCGAGAGAGAGACCTCTCGCGTTTCAAGGTTTCTCTCTCGCACTCATTCCGTCTTATGGCAGTTCGGTCCATTTCCCATAATATTCCCGTAAGCGACTGCGAGTGCGGGTGAGAGACCCCTCGCGTTTCAAGGTTTCTCTATCACACTCATTGCGTCTTATGGCGGTTCGGTCCGTTTCCAAATTATTCCCGTAAGCAACTGCGAGTGCGAGAGAGAGACCTCTCGCGTTTCAAAGTTTCTCTCTCGCACTCATTGCGTCTTATGGCGGTTCGGTCCGTTTCCCAAAGTGTTCCCGTAAGCGACTGCGAGTGCGAGAGAGAGACCTCTCGCGTTTCAAGGTTTCTCTCTCGCACTCATTGCATCTTATGGCGGTTCGGTCCGTTTCCCATAATTTTCCCGTAAGCGACTGCAAGTGCGAGAGAGAGACCTCTCACGTTTTAAGATTTATCACTCGCACTCATTGCGTCTTACGGCGGTTCGGTCCGTTTCTCAAATCGTTCCCGTAAGCGACTGCGAGAGAGAGACCTCTCGCGTTTCAAGGTTTCTCTCTCGCACTCATTGCGTCTTATTGCGGTTCGGTTCGTTACCCAAATTATTCCCGTAAGCAACTGCGAGTGCGAAAGAGAGACCTCTCGCGTTTTAAGGTTTCTCTCTCGCACTCATTGCGTCTAATGGCGGTTCGGTCCGTTTCTCAAATTATTCCCGTAAGGGACTGCGAGAGAGTGACCTCTCGCGTTTCAAGGTTTCTCTGTCGCATTCATTGCGTCTTATGGCGGTTCGGTCCGTTTCCCAAAGTGTTCCCGTAAGCGGCTGCGAGTGCGAGGGAGAGACCTCTCGCGTTTTAAGGTTTCTCTCTCGCACTCATTGCATCTTGTGGCGGTTCGGTCCGTTTCCGAAAGTGTTCCCGTAAGCGACTTCGAGTCGCAGCAGCTAAAAATGCTAAAATGGTTGATGAAGAAACATGATCCCTCATATAACTGCCATCTAATACTTTCCGATACGACTTCATGAACTTAACTGAATGAGCCTCTAGGTGATGTTGGTAGAAATCTTGACACAAATCTTATAGGCCATTTTCTCTGCCTACCCTTCCAAGCTCACCTTTAAGATTCCGAAGAATGCGCAAAAACCACAGATGGTTCAAAGAGAGGAATTTTACGATGAATCCTGATTCAAGGCTGAATTATGCTGCGACTAAACAAAGGAATAAGAGGGAATCACTCCTGACATGATGAGTACTTCACAAAATTGATGATGACTAACCAGAACACTTTCAGTGGTCGGCTCGATCCGACATCCTGAGTTAACGGCGGGCGGGTTTCACCTCAATCATAGTATTTAATAGACACTGATGATGGCGCAGATTGATAAAACAATATTAGGAATGGAAAATCATCCAGAAGGGAAATGTAAAGAAATTACGAACTCAAGTTAAGTAACTACGAACTCTAACACAGGAGGGTTTACTGGTACACACTACACAGTATAGAAAAATTCCCTCCTCAGCCACTAAAACTTTTCGGATTTTGAAGAATCTAGCACTAAAAGGACTGAGAGTGAAGGAGTAGGCTAAAAAAATGACTAAAAGCCGATTTGTAGACAGATTGAATCGTCGTAAACAGGTGAACGTGATTTGCAAGGTCTTCAGAGCATACCAACGGGTGTCCACTTCAACGACTTATATTTTCCATATATTTTCGAAAAATTGTTACCGGACCCGGTAGGGCGGAGGTCAAAGCCCAAGCTATCCTCCTTCAATTAAGACCAAGAAAAGCAAAATCCGTGTAAAATTAGGAGTTTTAGAAGCGAAAAACGGAAGAGAACATCTTCATAAAAATACGTGTAAACAGAGGTGCTCCTATCCGGCCAAGCATACCTCTATTCTAACCTAACTTTCTTCCTTGCGGGTTACGCTGGTTCGTATTCGTTCGCCGGTCTAATAGAGGTCGTTGGGAAGGACACATTCGGGTATAGAAGCATTTTAATAGCGACTTCAATGAAGTCACTTCATATGATATCGATGCATAGCTTCGACTTTTTATCACATGATTTTACGTAGATGTAAAACATGGGACGTCACAGTGCTGCTAGATGTGTTGTAAAATATTCAGGCACTTGAGACTTAATGTAAAATGTGTATATTTTATGTCAAATCTGGCAGCACTGTACAGTCATTGATTGATGGCTCGACGAGGTTGCTGCATAACTTCGCGAAGTAGAGCTTCGATACTTATCATATGTATTAAACGCAGATTATAGAATAGTACAATCAACTAGAGAGGTCTTTGTTGAGATCGGTGCGTGGATTGGTATCTCGATTGTAACCCAGCAAATTTGGGCTAGGTTTCGAGAATTTTTAAAGAAACCAAACTATTAGTGATGATGAGTTGAGACGATGGTTATTCTTCTCTTATCAATAATATGCTCTCGAATATTACTGAGTAATGAAAATAATTGGTTTCCTGTTGAAAATGTGTGTTGTTACTTTGAATGTATAAGTGATTTATCTAAGAATACTACCAACGGGTCCAACGGACCCAGAAATTGTTACACATCCTCTTTCAAAGTTGGCGATTTGAGCTGTTTCGTATTAGTTCGCATCTCGGTGAGGTTATGATGTTTTTATAAGGTCTGTTTTTTCAAATTTAAAAAAAAAAAAAAAAAAAAAAAAAAAAAAAAAAAAAAAAAAAAAAAAAATCGTTAGATTTCTTGGGTATTTTTGCATTTTAACGATTCATTTGATTGTATACACCTGTTATTTTTTAATCTGTGGAGTCAAAGTGTGTCAAATTAAATGAAGGCGTTTTTTTTTTCTTTTTCGAAATAGACTGATTTAGTGCTGACTTGGTGATGAGCGTTCCAAAGAAAGACAAACTGTCTCTCTTGGTCTCACGTAACCCCCGCATGTACTGCTATCTCACTCTAATTCCAAAAAACTTATGGAGAGACATATTTTGAGCATTGAGCATCAATTGTCAAAAAGCGCTGAAATGACCCCAAATAATAGGGGTTGTAAGTGACCTCACGTCCAAAAAGCTTAAAAAATTAAAATGTTAAATGAAGTTTGCTTGAATTTCCGAGCCAACCTATTTTAACAAATTATTGTCGTTAATAAAGGGCTGTTTGAAAAAGGCATACTTTTCCCGCGCAAAGTTTCTTCTCCATTTTTATACAGATTTTTGATTTACCTACTAAAACGCAATGTCTTATTGTCATGTCAGTTCAACGAAAGGTTATCGTAGGTGTGCGATCTCGGTCATGCGTATTTGTTTGCTTACCCCGAACTTCTCATTTTATTTTGAAAGCATGGTTTTTCACTCTCGCTATCTCTTTCTCTCCTTCCCTTCTTTTCTCTGTACTGTTCTAAATCGTATAATCCACATGCGCTAATACGGTGCATCCAAATGCGCCGATTCTAAGGGTTTCGGCGGCTCCATGAGCGCCAAAAAAAATGACGGTTTGGATCGGGCCCTCTGAGAACGACCACCCCTAAAATGGTTAAGTTTCATGCAAGGGGGTGGGGGGACGGGGGGGGTTATGCTATTTATGCCCCTTCCAAATAATGACTCCTGTTTTCTAAACATTTGGTGTACATGAGAAAATACCACTTTAGTATTGCAGGAATAATAGAGTAAGTTTTTAGATTTCGTCCTTTGGAGCAGGATTAGATGGGCGAATAGCAAACGGAGTTAGGGAGTGGATATCAAGTCAAAGTCTTAGCTCGAATAAACAAAATCACGCGCAAGACGCGAAACGGAACGCTTGGCCGCGAAGCGGCCACCGGCCTCTAGTTAATATATACTTTGTTTTGAACTAAACTCAAGACATGGGCGGATCCAGGAGATTGAGTTCGCTCTCTCCTCTCATTTGAACGTACGTGTTAGAAAGGGATAGTGATAGCCAGTAGCGTACGTAGGAATTTGTCTTTCTCTCTCTTGCCCCATTAGAGCACGTGTGTTAGAAAAGGACAAGAACAGGGGCTAAAACGTGACTTCAGCCCCTATTTCTTTCCTTTTCCAGCACATACATTCATACGGGAGACGAGAAAGAGAGACATATTCCTGCGTACGCTACTGGTGATAGCGGTTAAATTCTGGCCCCCTCTGCTATCCTTTTCTAACACATACCTTAAAATGGGAGGAGAGAGAGGGAGAGAAAGACAAATTCCCGCGAATGACTCTAGATTTCTATACAGAATTGCCGATTAACGGCGAGTGCCTGTGACCTGCAATTTTGCTTAATCGACTCGGCTATCTAGACTTGAATATTTCTCAAGCCAAGCGAAGTCGAGAACATCTAAAGAAAAGTTTCTAAATTGGACCATTAAAGTTAAAAATAAATTATGACAGCTGTTAATATTGTGCTCCCGGTAGTTTGATATCAATGGAGCCACGTGCAATCAAGCAACGTTGTATTTAGTCCGCATATAAAGTGATGAAAAAAGTCGAAATGTTGGGGTAGCCCACCGCACAGTGCATTCTTTCGAATCGATATTTTACGAGGAGTTAACTTAATGCAACGTTTCCAGATTGAACGCGCCGCCATACTGTCTGGTCTCCTTATTACATACCGCCGAGTCTGGCTTATTGTTACTCTCATCGCATTTATTCTGAAGCTTCCACTTTATTTTTCATGCTTCCCAGATTTCTTCAACTGAATCGGCAACGTCACGTGGCTCTGGCCGTATACTTAATCTGCGTTTTTCACTCTCACTCATCTTTATTTATTTCAACTTGAATCTCGCATTTTTATTCGCTTTTCCATTCCTTTCCCTTCTTTCTTTCTCTCTCTTTCTCTCTCCCACCCTCACTTTTTCTCTCTATTTCTCTTTCTCTCCATCTCCATCTCCAACCATTCCCGTTTTGACAAATAATTCTTCCGTCATGGAATCGGAACTGGGAAAATGAAAGGCGGGAACGAGCATCCCCATTCCCCACCACCGCGCCGCTCTCTTCATCAACCCCCCCCGCTCATCCCTCCCCCCTCTCCCCTCCTATCACTCCCAACATTTCCCCTTAAAAAAAGCTCTGCTCGCAATAACCCTCGCATTCTCAGCAGCGCCTCCATCAGCATCACCAATCTTGATGCGGGATTGCACGTGGTAAATGGGGAAAACCCGGGAAGACGGGAAAATGGGAAATCCCCTGCCACCTTCCTCCTCTCCCAACACAACAAATTGATGTGATTCTATATGCTTGTCAAGAGAAGCGTATATACCTATACGGTGAGCGCTAAACGGCGTTGCCAGATTGCATGATAAAATTCGCCTACTTTATATTGGAGGTAAATGGAAAACGTGGCGAATTTTCTCCAATCATCTGACAACTATGCTTCCCCAATCCCGATCTCAATCTCAATTCAGCGCCTCTGATTATTCTCCTCGGCTCCTCTTCTTATATATACATCCAGGCATTCGTTCCGGGGCATCCAGGAAAAATGAACTGTAAAACTAGAGTTGCAGCGTTTCCAGATCTACCGAGGTTTTAGGTCGTATATTTCCCCATGAGAATCAATAGAAAAATTTCGATTTTTTACCTGAAATCTGGCAATACTGCAGAGTTGGAAATGAAACGACGTGACGTGAGGTTGGATTCTCGGATGGAATCTCGGTAGAGGTGTCAGATTTTAGGTGTCCGTCCCGATGTCCCTCTGGCTTCTTGGAAAAAAGGGACCGCACAGTGCAGTGAGAAAATTGCGCCAAAATCGCTTTTTGCAGCTTTTCTCGGCAAATTATCGATTTATTTAAAAACTGAAGGAAACACCTTTTTCTTTTAAGGCAAGAAAGAGATAGCCTTTTTGAATTCTTACTTATCTCAATTTTTTTACCACGTAATACTCCTCCCGTGAAATTTTCATAGGAGCAGGATTTCTCGGTAAAAAATTGAGATAAGTAAGGATTCAAAAAGGCTATCTCTTTCTTTCCTTGAAAGAAAAAGGTGTTTTCTGCAGTTTTTAAATAAATCGATAATTTGCCGAGAAAAGCTGCAAAAAGCGATTTTGGCGCCATTTTCTCACTGCACTGTGGGCCGTGACAGATACGAGCTGGACCGATCGACCGATTTATTAGACGTCACGAAAAAAATTGGATCCAAACAAACATTCTGTTTCACTTACCCACAGAGAAAAATTATCGTTGGAACTACGGAACATCCTAATAAATATAGACTAAGGTAGATGTCCCAATTACCGCCCATGTCCCAATTACCGCCCCCCTATTCATTTATTCTTTAAAATAAGCTCACACTAGCAGGGAAATTCAAGTAAAATATGGAATAAGTGTTCTAAATAGGTCGGCTGAACTGGTGAAAAAGTTTGAAGTTGATAGGTGGCAGCACTGTGCCCTAAAAAAATCACGGAAGTGGACACCTGCCGAGCACCACCTGTTTCCGCTCATTTCTTAGCTGTCACGTTAAGAGACAAGTTAAGCAAATCACTCATTTTCTCTTATACGTTACATTGTTTTAATATGTTTGGTTGTTTCAGGGTTTAATTTAATGTTTTTTCTGACTGAAAACAAGTTTTTTTTTGAAAGGAACCTCAATTTTACTTTTTATTTGTGTGTGGCGGGAATTGGGACATCAAAAGTCACTGCTGTCCCATTTACCGCCAGGGGTGGCGATAACTGGGACATGCGAAAATTCACGATGTCCCAATTATCCCCCCCTTGCTTTTCTTTTTAAATCTTTTGCGTTTTAGATTTTGTAAAACGCTCTTACGTTAGAAAAATCAATTTGGAGTAGAGTTGAACATTTTTAGCATTGCATACATCGAAAAAAAGGGATCGTAACCCAATAGGTAGTCGATTTGTTAGTAAAAAATGCTTCCTGTTTCTAGGTTTTTTTATTTGCCGGGGGCCCTAACTCAATATACTTAAAATGTTGGAATAGTTGCTTGCAAATCTATCATTTTACATCATTTGAATCATTTACGTTCTTTAAATTTTGATGAAGCAACATAAAACTCTTGAATTGACATTCTATCCCTGGGTTTTAACATCAAAGAGTGTGTCAAATGAATATTTTCTATTGTTCGCTAAAACAATATTCCAGCTGACTTACCTATCTGTAAAAGTAACAGTCATTGCTGTTGTTGTTAAACAACAGTAAAATGTTTTTTGGATACGCTATTTTCGAAGGAGGGGAGGGGGGGGGGGGGGGGAGGGGGAGGGGGGGGGGGAGGGCAACTTAATTTTCTTTTACGGCACACCCCATCTTGTGATACATCGTTTAAAATGACTTTATATTCTAAGATTTTTGGCGTAAGCAACAGCTTGTAGCGTTTTTGGTTTTTGATATATCGAAGGTTAAAGTTCGATATGGATCCATTTTCAAAACATCATTACTTCAATTTGAGGAATGGGAAATTTTAAAAAAACTGGGAGTCTAAAAAAATCCAAAAGCAAGCCCTTTTGAGAAAAAAAAAAGGCTGTGACTCAAATTTAGTCAAAATTAGGATTTAGCGCTCAAAAACGCTTTTGCCCCCTGGGGAGGCTATCAGAAAAATTCCGTGAGAAGATCCCTATTCTGTGATACAGAACATCCCAAAATTAGCATTTGGCAAAAACCTGAGGCCGATATCATTTTCCACATTCGAGATATCGAATTTTGTAAATCGACATTTGACATTCGATATCTCGAATATGAAAAACGATATGGACCTCCGGTTTGCCCCAAAAATGCTCAGTTTATTACGCCTTTTTGATTGATGTATCACTCAATAGGGGTCGTCTCTCGGAATTTTTCTGATAGCCCCCCGGGGGGGCCAAAAACGTTAAAAATGTTTGGGGGCTTTAAAACCAAATTTGGACTAAATTTTTGTTAAAATTGAATTTTTTTCTGAAAAGGGCTTGCTCTTTAGAGTATTTTAGACTCCCTGTTTTTAAAACCGACTTTTAAAGAGGAGTAATATTTTTTGAAAATGGGCCCAAATCGAAATTCGACCTTCGATATATCGAAAACGAAAAACGATATCGACCTCCGGTTTGCACCAAAAGTCTTGGAATTTTACCTTCTTTTTGAATATTAAATAAAAATTGGGGTCCCTATTTTAAGTATTGGATTTAGGGAGGTCCTGCCCCCACTGGGGGCCCCTTAGAGAGGGCCCTCAAATCGGTGACCCCCCTTTAAAAAATGCCCCCCTCAAAATAATCCAAAACGTGTTTCAGCGTTTTTTTAAATTCGGAGCTGTTCGCGAGATATTCGGCCTGGCTCTTTTTTTTAATTTACACCCTGTATAATTATTGTTTAGCCGACGTGGTTATTTCATTTTAAGTCATTTACGTCCTTCTTTGTACTTAATTCCTCCTCAGGATTTAAAAATTATATTCAGTAAGGCAAAAATGTTAAGTTCCTCTTTTAAAGTCTAGTGTAAAAAATTTTAAATCCTTTTTTAGGTTGCCTTTGACATTACACATTTTTTTTTTGTTTTCAAAACAAGTACTTGAGCGCCTTCCTACCCTTCTTTTGTAGTCATTTTTATTAGTCGTGTGGACAAATTTTTCCTCTAAAGTGAACATTGTTTTTGTTTTCTTGTTGCCTTTACTTAATCATTAACTAACAAAAGTTCTATAACTCTTTTTTCATTTGAGTGCATTCAAAATTTGACTGAAGTTGCTAATTTTTATCGGTGGCTTAGCGTGCGATTTGGCAACGTTGCATTTTTCCCATTAAAACCCATGCAGTAGGTCGAATGCGAAGGTGTTCACCGAACACCCAGTATTTCGATCTTTTTCATTAGTTGAAATGGACAAACTGCAATGTTGCGAAATTGCACGCTACGGCACTAAATTGGTTCGGTCAATGACTGAAACCTACAAATTTTAGAAAATATTTAACTTAAAGGTACTCAATTTTACTCAATTTTTTTTGTAACTAGTAGTTATATTATTTAAAAATCTGTTATCTTACCCCTTTTTGCGTCTTAAATCATTATAATTTCATTATTTCCTGACAATAAACACGATAGTTTGAATGAAAAGCCCGTAAAAATATGCAGGGCGATAATTGGGACAAAGCCACTTTTGGGGGGGCGGTAATTGGGACATGGGTCATTTTTTCGAGTTTTATTAATAATTTTTTTTTCCTGATTGATTACGCCAACTTTATATTTTTTTTATAAAACTAATATTTTGAGAGGCCCTAGTGAAAACCGATCATAGATTTGATAAAAAATTTAAAATTTTACAGGCATTTTACGGCAATTTTTTCTTAAGGGGGGCGGTAATTGGGACATCTACCTTACAATGTCGCTCGCTGCGGAGGGTAAGGGGGCACTCCCCAGTCCCCACCCCTGAAATTTAGAACAATCAAAATTTTACGATAAGATATGAAAGGAACGAAAGAAGGTAAAATATCAATTAAAGGAGTAAGAAGCGACAAACTTTATTCTTAGTTTACTTTACAACTGTAATCCTTTTTCTGCAATAGGTAATAATTTTAGCAGTGGCGGCTCGTGCAATGTGGCAACAATGGACTCCCTCCATTTAAATCTATGTAAAATAATCGATTCTTTGGTGAGGCGCTGTGCCTCACCTAGAATCGATCTTTTAGCACAGATTTAAATGGCAAAATAGCACTGTTGCCAGATTGCACGAGCCGCTACTGAATTTTAGTAAGCTTTTTTTCTTACCATCACTATCTCTGTTGTCACTTATTTATTCATAATATCAAGCACGTCCAAATTATTATTTATTGACGTATCTATAATAGCTTAAAATCGTATACGATTCGAAAGAAAGATTCATATTTTTATCTTTTGGGTGGTTGGTTTGCGGTTTCCCGGTCTATCTCATTGAGGTTCAATAATTTTGCCTACCTCTGGCAATTTTTCTACGGGCGCCTGTATGATGGACTGCGGTAAGATTCTTTTTAAATAACCAGAATCCGGCCAAATTGGCTAAACGATTCTTTCTCGCGAATTATCATACAACGTTTTATAGGATCAATAAGAATTCTGTTAATTCCAAAAAGGAAATTTCTTTTCAATTGTGAGAATTGTTGAGAATTCCAGTCATCCCATTGAAGAATTTTCTTCTTATAGTCCATATTTAACCCATTCATTACTCAAAATGAAAAAGTAGTTTTATAAATCTTAGACTTTTAAAAACTCAGTATTTAGTAAAGACCTTTTACCTTATGCATATAATTTCATGTGCATTCAATTTGTTTGAAATTTAACCCCTTATGGACCAAGCCCGAGTTTACTCGTTTTTCTCCTCAAGTCTATTTCACATTGATTCAGTCCTCATTCCGGATAAACGCAAATATAAATGAAAACACTACAAGATAAAGCCTCGTCGGGCGCCTTCAATTCGTCGTATAGGCAAGTCCAACTCCCTCGAGTACGAACAGTTGATTATCTTCCCCTTACAAACGGAAGAAGGCCGTTCTTTTGAACAAACCTGGTCATTAAAGGGTTTATGAGAATCCATGTTGACGTCTTTTATGGAATTATTGAGCAAAAGATTGAAAATATTTTTTTCTGCGTGTGCAGCTCTCACATTGATTCTTGTAAAAAAGCTGATCCAATTGATCAATTCTAATTTATGGTACTTAACAATAATCTGCTTTCGAAGATTTTATATCGCATATTTGAGGAGAATTTGAAGGGAACTTAAAGTTGAAGATAAACGTAGGAAACAGGCAGTCGTACTTTTTAACATATATTTTATTTTAATTTCGAATATAGTAACTGTCGATGCGAATGCGGCCAAATAGGAAAATGAAATAATTCATTAATTTAAAGGTATGATGACAATTTTAAAAGCTTTCAGGACTATGGAAGAAACTTCGTATCATACAGTCCACAGGAACGCAACCAGGGGAAGGGGAGAGGATGTCCCCAAAATTTGTCCGCACCAAACCTCTCCAGTGATCTATGTATATAATGGGTGAGGGAATGTTAGGTTTTAAAATTGTGCGAAATTTACCTTTGCGGAAGGAGGGCCGGGCTTTACAGGCTCTAGAGATGGTTTTGCCCCCTCCTCCCCCCTGTCGTTTCAGTTGCCTTGAAAGTATCTAAGAAACTGCTTTATCGCAGCTTACGCACAATTAACGTTTATCTAAAATTACAATATGATTTGCTAACGGGATTAAATGTTAAAGTGCAAAAATTGCATTTTATAAAATGCTAATTTAGCCCACACTACTGATACTTTAGCAAAAATTGTTGCTGGTTTAACGATAAAATTGCAAATGAAGCAAAAACTATTGCTCGATTATTTAGCAATATGTTTTGCTAAATTATGATTTCATATGTAATTTTTTCGATGGGAAGTGCATTCCCGGCTTTTAACATTATTTTGCAATTTTAACAATGGGGCTGTTGCACACTTTTGCTTTAAGCGATTTAATGGTTGATTCCGGTGTAAAAACCTCAACAAAGAACGATGAAGGCACTAAAAACTTCCAAAATCCACTCCTAATCTCAAATAAATAGCTTTTATTTGCGCGAGCGTAATGGTTGCGTAGGGCAGTAATAATGAGAGATTCCCATCTAATAATACAGTGACTTCATCATGGAGCGCCCAATAAGAGACGACTTTCCTTTGACACCGCGGCACCGGTGTCACCAGGTGCACGGCACTATTAATCAAATGTGGATCTGCGATCACAACTCTGGTGTCTATAATTATTTTGTGAATCTCCTTGTCAGTTTAGAGAAAGGAGCGAAATTAAGGTAGGAAATCTCCTATTAGTACTGCTCTACGCCACCATTACGCATTTATTACGCAAATAAAATCGTTTGTTGAGTTTAAGAGTGGATTTCGGAGGTTTTTAGTGCTGCCATTGTTATTTTGTTAAGTTTTTACGCCAGAATCGACTGTTAAAGGGTTCATACCGAAAGTGTGCAACAGCCCTATTCAATTTTTTTCTGCGCAGTGCGCACGGCTCGTTAATCAACTTTAATTAAATCTTCCTTAAACGTTCCAAAATTCATCAACATTTTATTTTAAACGGAGCCTCTCCTGAACTCAGAGATTACTAATACTAAGCCTAAGAGATATGGCATAACGATCCAAAAGAGTTGTTCTACTCCTATGAAGTATGCAATGTGGCGTACACTGGTGACCGTAAACATTGTTACTACTGTTGTTGTTTGAAATGAGGTTTGACAGTAACGCCACTAACTAAATTAATAAAGTGTTTGGGACGTTTAATAAGCTCTGAGTATATTTTGAACGTGAATCTGAAAATCTAAGTCTCTTTAATCATCCCATCGGCCATTCAATGACACACATTTAGATGCTGCAGAGAATCTAACGTCATTTCCAACAACATGAATAACAAGTACTGCGTACTGCACGTTACATCACGGCTACTTTGCAGGCGTTTTTTACGGAGCCTGGCCAACAGTTTCTCAACAGAGATAGGAAGTGCCATATCTCTCAGGCTTAGTAAGCTCTGCCTGAACTCGAGGAGACGGCGAGGAACAATCATTATATGACTGCAGCCTTTAGATTCTTCCTGTGGCAGATCTCTTCGAATTATGAATTTAATAACCGATCATTTGTAGGATACTTGATTTATTTATTATATCATTCATCCCTCATAAAGAGATGCAGTCTTTGCATGCAATAAATTTAGTCGTCTGAAAAACATATTGAATATTTTCACGTTCTGTCGTTTGACTGATTGTGAGCCTCAATCTCTTCCCCCTCCTTTCGCTCCATTCATATTTTTTTTTCTTTCTTTTTTACCGAGCCTTTGGGGCGTTTTAATGAGGTGAGAGTTTAATAGGGCGATTTTTATACAGTCAACTAACAATGAAGGGATGTTGATCCACAAAGGACTCTCGAGGGGTGTAGAGTTTGAAGCCACCGTGCTATGTTATGCTTAATCGTCGCGAACTTCCTCCCCTATTCTACGGTCCCCGGCCCCGGTTGGAGCGGGGATCGAAGAGGGTGGGAGGTCGCCAGTGGCAGCTCGTGCAGTGTGGCAAGAACGTAATTTCTCCATTTAAACGTATGTAAAATAATCGATCTTCAGAAGGAGCAATTGCACCCCCACGAAATCGATACTTTTGCGTAGGTGTAAATGATAAATATGCATGGTTGCCAAATTGCACGAGCCGCCACTGGAGGTCGCGGATCGGAACTCAGGAGGGAAATGTATCAACCAGAAGCTGTTTCCTCCAAGTCAAAATCTCTTGCAGAACTGAAGTGATTCTGAGTCGTTCAATATGAGCATGGGAAATGAACCGTTCCCTTTCAACAAATTACTATCACATAAAGACCTCACGGATGGAGCATGTTAATGTTAAGTCACTTCAGCAGCCTGATATTTGAAATCATTGGATATGGCTTTAAAACAGGATTAATGAAAGGCTGGCATTGGCCTCTCTAAAGTGTTATCGAAAAGTAGAGCTCTGTAACCAAGTATCCCTCCGCTACATTCGATAAGCTATCCTTTAGTTCTGAGCAGCCTTTAACTTATCGAATGTAGCTGATGGATACTTGGTTACAGAACACTACTTTTCGATAATTTCCCAGTCTACCAGCCTTATCAAATGGTTTCAAAAATCAGCCCGCGGGTGTTGTCAAGATTTTGCAACTGACTCTTCATTTTTATATCCGTGTGGCTCACTAAAAAAGAGAGAAGATCTAAGAAAATGATCCTAAGAAAAAATGAGGGAGATAGAAGAGATCCTGATGATTGCACTTACTGGCTGAAGTTACAAAGAATGTTTTTTCCCATGCAGTTGTCTGTGTTAGATTGTTTTAAAACCGCTGTATGCGGAGTTCGAAGGGAGTCTGAAACAACCGCAGGCAGGCCAGTTTTTTTTTTTTTTTTTAATTTAATTTGGGACTTCATAACATTCAAGGCACTGATAAGTCAACACTCGTCACTCGTGCCAATTTATAAGTTTTTTGGACAATTGCGTGTGGTATTCTGCTTGATGTGCTTCTAATAGACTTTTTAGGCTTAAGCTACTTCTAGTTTAAGGATAAAAACCGCGGCTCCATAAATGTGATTTTTAGAAAATTTTATGTCTTTTAAGATCAGTGGTTCATATTTTAAAGGCAAATAACATCAGGGGGAAAAAACAAACAAAAAAACTAGAAATCTAGTTCCAATGTGTTAATTTTTTTTTTTTTTTTTTTTTTTTTTTTGGTATCGTTATATTTCCGAAAAATATCCGTAAGTATATATAAAAGTATGGTCTTAAAACATCCAGTATCATGAACTCAATAACTTACTTCAAATACAATTTGAAAAAATGGATTTAAGTCACTGGAGTCTTTTGAGACACCCCCCCCCCCCGGTGGGGCCATACGTTGGTGAAATACCTCGGGTAATACATTTTATACGTAGATCGTAGATCTTTAAAGATGTTTGCACTTGCAGCTATTTGCTCTACACTCTACCAGCTATTATAATAGAGAAGGAGAGGACTTCATGTAAATCACTTAGGTAAAATAATAGAAGAAAAAAATCGTTCTCCTGAGAGGAACTGATAAATTAAAACTACGATCAAACTTGTTGGAACAAAAGTTTGCAATAGACCTATTATTATTTTGGAGATTGAGCTGGGTCTTGACGAACCGAATCCTACCGATGAGCGATGAGCCAAGTTTCAAAACCGCCCCTGTTTCGCGGGACTCGATCGAGCAAGTGAGCAAATGATCAGCGGCAAGTGCTTCCCTTTTGGTGGTGTGCGGTGGTAAAAGGCAGGGTCACGACGGCTAATAATAATCATTGTTCCTCTTTTCCTCTCTCGTGTTTATAATATTTACTCACGCCTTTAACGCACTTCCTATTCAAAAAGTTTATCCTGTGCCCGGCGCGGCGCCGGATCACTTGTTGCCGCCACCCGCGTTGCAAAGCGCGCCTTCAATTTAGCACGATGCAACCCCGCATTGAAAAATAGATAATTTATATACGAAGTTGCTCACTTATTTAATTTTACTTTTACTTCAGAAGGGAGGAAGACTCGTTGCGTCGTTCATCCGTGAGTCTAAGCTTGACCAACATATGAAACTGAGAAGAGGCCTGAAAAAACTTCAGACGAATTTTCACTATACTTAGAGGCCACTTGAAGAAAAAATAAATAAATAAAAAACTATTAACAAGTATTATAAATAATCATGTATATCCTACTAAATCCTACTGACTGATTGTCTGCCCATTTTTTATCGCATATCATTAGTTTTGGATATTTATAGTATATTTTTTCTTTTTTAAAAAAAAAAAAAAAAAAAAAAAAAAAAAAAAAAAAAAAAAATGCAACAAAGTTGAAAATGATTTCTTAGTTATTAGTATCGTAGGATCCTATAGAAAGACATTTTTACTCCTAAAAATTATTTTTTGAGTTGGTTTCTATCCACAGCTTAAAAGCTTAGTATGCCTAAAATAAATTCTACAAAAAACTTCATTGAGCGTTACAATTACAAACTATGTCTCCTCTCTCTCTCTCTCTCTCTCTCTCTCTCTCTCTCTCTCTCTCTCTCTCTCTCTCTCTCTCTCTCTCTCTCTCTCTCACACAGATTACCCCTATGCACTGTTATATCTCACTCTCATCGCTAAAAGCGTATACAGAGACTTTTTTTTTTTTTTTTTTTTTTTTTTTTGCGCATAAAATGAATTTCTCGATCCATATACTGCCATTTGGAGAAGAAAATAACATGATATAAGGCTCCGTATAATAGAATTCGACATTAGAGAGAGATAGCGATGCATTACGGTCACAGGAGAATAAAAGATATAGTTCGACACGCGTGTTTTATCAAAGCTGATTTCAACGTAATTGTTGGCTAACCGTTGATTTCTGTAAAGCCAAACTAAAACCACAAATTAGGCACATCACTCAGGTTTTTGGTACCTGATATCACTCTGAAACGGTCTGCTCAAAAAAAAGTTTTTCTTCTCTCATTCTCCATTCAAATTAAAATTTATCTATTTTTCTCCCCACCGTTACTTTTTCTGTGTCTATTTAATACACCCTAACTCCGAAAAGGTTCTCAGGTTCTACTTTTCAAGAAAGTTAAAATTGTTAACCTAAAAAAGAGAGGGAAAAGAAAAAGAAAAACGGAAACGTAAGACATCGGTATATAGTTATTCACTTGTTCCCGTGAAGACTCTTGATGACATTAGAAAAGTTGTGATAATTTATTTCGACTCTCGGGACACCAGAGGGCGTTGAGGGTCGTGGCGGGGGCAAGGTGGGACCGGGGAACGGTAAACCGTTTTACATGTGCCCCCGCCCGCCACCGTCGCGTCGCCGAGCTTTCGAAGAAACGAAAATTTTATAGAAATTATTTTCGCGTTTAAATAAGGGCATAATTTAGTTATGCGCACTCCACTCACAGGAGCGGGGCGGGTGAGTGGGCGAGGGGGATAACTTTATTTTCCGCCCAACTTTCGTATGCGCGCCCCCCTTCCTTTTCTCAACCCCAAAAACCCCACCCTTTATTATTCAAAGAAGGCGCGACTTCTTGCGCGCGCTAAAGAAAAGTTTTCCGAACGCAACGCAATTGTTATTCAAAATGTTACTCCTTGTCGTCGCGCACATTTCAACTGGTTGTCAAATATTGACAGAAAAAAGAAATTCGCCTATTTCACATTCAATTTCAATGTAAAGAAGGCGAATTCCTCCGAAGTTGCATCCGACAACAGTGTATTCAACGAACGGATGAAAAGGGATGAAGGTCTATTATAACGTAATCTAAGGTATACACGACCGTATATTTAACTCTTCGTCTGGGGATGAAAAGGAGGGCCTTCGATAGAAGTGTGGAGAAGGAGGGGGAGGAGGAGGAGGAGAAGAAGAAGAAGAAGGGGGAAAGAGGGAGGGCGAGTTGGAGGAATTTCAACAATCCCGAGGAAAGAAAATGAGGTGCGCTTGAATATCTTTCGCAACTCTTGAATAAGGGTAATGCAGTTACCGGGAGAGAGAAAAAGGGGGCGGAAGTTGATAAGAAAGGGACAAGGTGGGAGCACGAGTGGGGGGGGGCGAATGGAGATGGGGGTGCACTCCTTTACTCACGACTTCTGATCGCGTCCCCGTTTCAGAGATATTTGAATCGTTAATTCACGTCTTTATTCTCGCGATCGGTTTCAAATACCATCTGCTGTCTTTCTGAGCCAAAATTTCAGACGTTCTTTGGAACGTACAATGATAAAATAAAATGCCATATCATTTGCTCTTTATCCAAAAAAAAAAAATGAAACAATAAAAGGCCATAAGAGCCATTTTCTCAAATTTATTTGCATCTTTGTTGTGTAAGTGTAAGTTGACGCGTTATTCAGAAAATTGTTACTCAATACTTATTGGATGATATTCAGGCATAAGTAGATAAATATTGTAAACTCGTGGTTTAAAACCATCCAAAGTAATCAGTCAGCTAGGTGATCTATAAAAAATTTACGTTGGAGCGAAACTTGCGTATTGTGCAAGATTAATTAATCATAGATCTACCGTTTTGTTGCTATTCAATTACATCTTAATCACCGGTCTCGCATCGGTGATTCGACCAGTTGAACCAAAGATTATTGATTTGATTTTTCCTATACACCGTTGTTATACGAGGGTCGTTCAGAATGTAAGAATCCCTATTTTTTTTCTCGACTTCTAATTAAGCTACAAAAATCTTAAACCCAGCATCGGAACCGTCATAGACTGACAATTCCAACGCTTTTTTAAAAATTAAAATCGGACCAATAGTTTCGTCACAATCTTAGTTTTTGTGAACCCACCTTTTTGAATTTCCGTCCACCTCCGATGCGATGCGTGCGCTTCAATTGTACACTAGATTACCTCAGTTCAAAATCAATCGTTGTGATCAATATCGGAACATGTGATAAAATTGAGAAAAAAATTATGTATGTAACCCTTACTTTTCTTAGCTTTTTTCCACGTAACCACCCTGCACACCGATACATTTGTCGCATCGCGGAATAAGCTTCTTGATGCCCTCTTCTAAGAAACTTTTTGGTTGAGCGCTGAAAAATCCCATAACCGCAGCCTTCAGCTCAGGATCCGTTGCGAATCTTTTCCCGGCCAAAAATTTCTTCAACGCAGGGAAGAGTTGAAAGTCTGATGGAGCAAGATCCGGACTGTAGGGTGGGTGAGATAAAGAATACCAGCCGAACTTCCGAATGAGAGCGGTGGTCTCTTGTGCAGTGTGCGGACGCGTATTATCGTGCAAAAGTGATACACCTTTTGAGAGTCTACCGGGGCGGCGGTCTTTAATGGCTTTTCGGAGCTTTGTAAGGGTATCCCTATACTTTTCACCGTTAATTGTTTCACCGTGTTCCAAAAATTCGACTAACAAAATGCCCTTTCTGTCCCAAAAAACGGTGAGCTCGTTACGCAACGATAATTTTGCTGGAAAAATCATCGCTGGAGGTGGACGGAAATTCAAAAAGGTGGGTTCACAAAAACTAAGATTGTGACGAAACTATTGGTCCGATTTTAATTTTTAAAAAAGCGTTGGAATTGTCAGTTTATGACGGTTCTGATGCTGGGTTTAAATTTTTTGTAGCTTAATTAGAAGTCGAGAAAAAAAATAGGGATTCTTACTTTCTGAACGCCCCTCGTACGTTAAATATAGCAATGAGTATTTGTGTATTATAAGAACGAGACAGAAATGGGAACTGAGTCAAAAAGGGAAATAAAAACCCAAAACGTTTCGATTAATCACAGAATCAGTCGGATATACATATAAAACACACATACAAAAACAAAACAAAAAAAATGTGAGTCTGACCCGAATCACATTGGAGCTATTTTTTGGCTTCGTTCCCATTAATTTCTCGTTCTAATAGTTATTTGGCCAATTTAGTTTTAATATTCTTGTATTTTGTATTTGTCTTCCTTTTTTTTCTATCTGCTCATTTTCTTCCATTACTATGGTTAATACGCGTAAACGAAAGTGCAATTGAAAATTACGATACTTTACTTAAATGCTCAGTTCTCAACCCCTTATGTTCCGTAATGTTACACGGTGGAAGCTATACGCCCTCACATCATTCTGAATCAAGAAGTGATGTAAGTATTTTAAAGCTGTAAAAAATTAATATAATGTACAAAGCGTATTATGTATAGATAGAAGATAGGTCTTAATACGAAATAAATCCACATTCCGAACTGTTATGAATCGTTGATTCTTACTAGCTCAACCGAAAACATGACAGTAAGAACACAATTGAGTAAAAGTAGTGTAAATAGATAGAACAGATATTGCTTGCCTTGCAATCAGACTCGCTTGCTTGAGGGTCAGCTGGACCCCACCCAGGCCCCGCCACCGCCAGCGCCGCGCCGCGCCGCGCCGCACGTGAAGAGGGGCTGGGCGAGGCCGTGGCAGTCGCGGACGAAGGGGGGAGAAGCGGAGGGAGCGCGCTACCTATGCATCTCGACTAAAACTAACCTAACCTCGATGACATACTCTGCTTGGCAGTCAGGCCCGTTTTTAACCTTTTCCCGCCAATTTTTCCCGCGCTCCACGCTGCATGCCAGCAGCGCAGCGCGGCACTCTCCACTGTTAGCATTGAGCATGTGAACTAGATCACACCTCCGGAGAGTAGTAAGATTTTTTATCCTCAATTTCAAGGGTGAATAATTTTGATGTTAATGTTCTGAGTCAAGTTCAACCCAAATTTTCATTCACTGTTGCAGTAACAAACCCAAAAAATTATCTTATAAACTGAAATGTATGACCCGCTTCATAACAGCCCGGCTAGCTCAGTCGGTAGAGCACGAGACTCTTAATCTCGGGGTCGTGGGTTCGAGCCCCACGTTGGGCGCTAACTTTTTCCCATTGTTGATCCAAATTTTTCAGGGGTTTTCAATTCAAGAGGGCCAAATAATAATAATAATCAACTTGATTTTTTTTAAAAATTTTTTATTATTATTTTTTTTTTTATTTATTTCTATTTTTTATTTCATTTATTTTTATTTATCTATTTATTTTTTAACTAATTTCTGTTATTTTTACAGATAATACTGCAATGCTTAGAAAATGTCTTCCGGGGTAAAATATTCAGCTGAAATTTAAATATCAAACTTTTCTGACTTCATTTGATATTTTGAACCAATTTTTCATTTTCGAAGTTGAGTGTGGATGGAAAACTGTTCCGCAGACACTAGATCTGTTTTTTGTTTCTTGTTTTTTTTTTTTTTTTTTTTTTTTTTGTTTTTATGTTTTTTGTTTTTTTTTTTTTTGTTTTTTTTTTTTTAATTGAGAATATAATTTTATATTGGTGTTTCACAGTGTTTTACACACACATTCACAGTGTTTATTAAGTGTTTTTACTGCACGGTTAAACCGAGCAAACTGAACTTTTCGCAGATAAATATTTTAACGAAGTTTTCTGAATGTGCGACGGCTGTCGTGGTAAAAATATACAGAAACCGGTATTTTCAAACTTTCTAGGAGGAGAAACTCTCCTCTCCTCCCTCCTCTCCCGGCGCTCTGGTACCCTTACCAAGAGAAGGAGGGAGATGAAAAATGCTGCTAAAATTTCAATTTTTCTCATATTTAAATCCGTGCTGTACGCCGATATTTCAAGCATTCAGAACTTTCCATCAAAACTTATGGCAACTCTGTCGGAAGGAGGCATCAGTGTCAGTCACCCGGAAGCGAAAAGACACTCGCTTAAGTTGACAATGATAAGACAAAAGTTGATCGAATCTCAAGTCACTTTTCAAATTCGTTCACGCTTTCATTCAATTTTATTACCTCATCTGAAGATCGTAAAATTGATCAAGAAGAGAAAACAAAAGCCTTATATTAATAGCGACGCTCGGCTAATCTATCACTTAGTCGGACTCTGGCCTCTGCTGATGCACATGTGACCGGCTCCGTATAACTCAATTACCGGCAGTGTTGCCAGCTCATGCGAGGTAACTTCAATTCTCCCCACGTAATTTAAAAGATTTTCGGCTGATTTTTTTTTTCTCCCCAAGGCATCTGGCAATGCTGATTACAGGATCAGCACGTGTGGGGAAGGATCGGCGGCGGTGGAGCAGAGACGAGGTATCCTGTTTGCCCCAGATGCCTCATCGTTTAATATGGTATAGATACACGGGTACTTTCAATACGCTCAGAATACACCCAATCTCTCAAAAAGCTCCAAATCAAATAACGGAATTGGATGCTAGAATCAGACGGTGCGAGTAAGTTTGATGGTGAATGGGAGGGGATAGGTTTTGTAACGGAGAATAAATATATAGGGATGGAATTGGGTGGATATAGGGTAAACAAACGATATACGTATATACGTATATAGAGCTCGGAAAATGGAGGATGGAATTAACACGGGGCCAATATAATCGCTACAATATAAATCTACTTAATATACCACACCGCACTCAACGATCACGGGTGTGAGAAGAGAGGGAGATGGCGACAGGGAAAGGGAGGGGAGGGGAGGGAAAATCAATCAATGTAAGTCGTATAAGGTGAGAGATGGGATCAGATTAAATTGATTGTCGCATCTGCGTAAATTGATCGAATTGAAATTAAATTAATAAATAAACATCAGGGCAAGGATCCAAAAAAGTAATGCTGTTATATTTTATTATCAGGATGTCTGTTGCTCTTTCGGGAATACAGCTCCATCATCGAAGACGCACGATGTACTTATTGATTTAAAAAAGAAAGAAAAAAAAACTTGCACATGGTTGTTGGCAGAAAAAATAATAATAAAAAAACCCTGGGGGGGGGGGGGGGCTGTCGGACTAAAAATTTAAGTGATGCAGAGATGGGGACCCGGGGGCCCCATTCGAATGTTAAGTGATCTGGGTAAGACTATGTGGCGCCTGACAGATTAGAAGGGAGCTGCCTCCTAGTGAACAACTCGACCTCTATCCAGACCTGCCGTTCTAACAGTAATTATATTTAATGACATTTTTCAATTCACCGATGATTCCACCGGTTGACCAGAAGATTGCATCGAAACTATACCGGCTTGCAATCTGACATTTTTGAACTCACCGATGATTCCACCGATTGATTGACCAAAACATTACACAGCTCAGTTTAGTATTTAACAGCTGTAATGCACAAAAATAATCGCATCTATAATATTTTCTGAATCAGTGCGGGAATCGATGTCTAAATATCAAAATATCCGTTTTTTTTTTTTTTTTTTTTTTTTTTTTTTTTTTTTTAAATCATTGACAACTTCATCGGTCGAGAGAAGATTATAGATCGCAGTATTTTCGTACATAACAGTGAAAGACTGTGGGCAGGATCCGCTTTAATCATCTGTATAGAGAGGTCTTGAAACATCATTAGAACACACCCTAGTAATTAAAGTGGACGGACTTACTTCAGTACCTTTATTTTATGAAGTGGCGGGTGCATGCGGGCCCTATCATACATTCAACTCGCACTCAGTTAGCTTTCAATTTATTACTGTAAATTTATGACTTTTGAGGAACGTAATTTGTTTATGTGCTATATTCGAGACAAAAAGATCGAAACTTATTCTTGACGGACTGACGGTCATCGATGCCGTCGGGGATCATCGTCAATATAGATAATGGCGCAGATTTAATTCCTTTAACAACATTTTTAGAGTTTTTATGCCAAAACGACGTATCGTTAATTTGCGAATATTTGAGAATAACGTAAGTTGCGTGTGCAAAAGTCTAGAGCTACTTTGAGGAACCATTTTGATTCTCAAAGTAGTTTAAATTACAGTGGCGTAGCGTGCAATTTGGCAACGTTGTCAAATGGACGTATGGTCCCACGGGGGTGTGTCTGAAAAGACTCCAGTGGCTTAAATCCGTTTTTTCCAACTTACATTTGAAGTAAGTTATTGAGTTCATGATACTGGATGCTTTAAGACCATACTTTTATATATTTAAGGATATTTTTCGAAAATATAACGACTCCAAAAAAAAGAAGAAAAAAAAATTAACACATTGGAATTAGATAGTTTTTTTTTTTTGTCAACGTCCATTTAAACCCATGTAAAAGGTCGAATTCGAATTTTGAATAGATTTAAATGGACACATTACATCGTTGCCAAATTGCACGATACGCCGCTGGCTTAAAATAATAGGCATTTAGTAGCCAGTAAACAGCAAATATCATTTTCAAATATTCAAAAATTACAGAATTTGACGTCAAAACTTTAGAAACGTTATTAATTTTGACGGGAAATGAATCTGAGCCATGATGAATGATGAATGATAATCTCCGACAACATCGATGATCGGAAAAGGTTTGCAAGCCGTCAAACTATGATAGTGGATAATCACCAACATCACACTTTAAATTCATTTTGAGGACCCAACTATATCGCCTGAAGCTGCATTTTAAGCATTGCAAAGGTCAGCGTAGTCCAACGCAAAAGTGCGATGTGTCATCGCATGAGTGCTAAGTGGAACATTGCTATGAATCCCGGACATGATCAGCGCATTGCGTCACCGTGTTTTGCAGGAGCTACCGCGCCGTTTGACCGTAAGGTTTAACGATTGATTAATAATATAAAGGAAAAGGAGGGCGTCACACATTGGATAACTTGTGTAAACAAGCTTTGTTGATAATAACACGGCCGTCTCTACCGCCAATCCTATCGTCGGGTAGCTCCGCGCGCCCGCAACCTTTGGTCATAATGTTCCACGAGGAGGGAGGGATGCGGGATGTACGACCCACGAAGGCCCCGCACCGGGTCAGATAGGCCACCATCTCGGTGTCATACACGGCCAATGACACTCTAGAGATGGTCTCTGTACAGCTTCACTCTGCTAACATTTCATTTCATTTTGCATTGAACGATTGGAACTAATAATCATATTCCTACTTTCCTACCCCACCTTCCCAGCTCACAGTGGAACCAGTGCTCTATCGTCAGAGATGTTCAAAAAGTGGCCAAAAATCAGAACGTAAATTTCTCATTGATTTATCATTTATATAAACTTTCAGTACCTCAATATAATAATCACCGAGAACATTTTCAACTCATAGTTTTAACCTACAATTGTCATTGGGACGTTTTAAATTAAGCCTAAAAGGTCGACGAATATGATTTTTTATTACTTTTTTCCGACCTCAGCCCACAGTGCAGAAGAGTATATATAGGCGTAAATTATGCGCTCGCCGAAATGTCAACACTTTGCGCCCCTATGGGAGGTTTGGGGGATATAAATGTGCCCCCCCCCCGGAAACATCTGCCTACACCAAGGTACTTATATTTAACAGGTATGCTCGACTCACTTCCCGCGTTTTCTGCTTTCCTGGAGAGGGAAGCCCAATGTTTTCTGGAAAGAGTATAAGTTTTCTTCTTTTGTCGGCCATCTTGGCTATAGTGATTTGGATGGCGCGGGAAGCGAGTCAAGCATACCTGTTAAATATAAGTACTTTGTGCCTACACCATCTCTCCAAAACCAAACTTTGAGCTACACTAAGAAAATAAAATTAGTTGATTCGACAATTCAAATGTTAAAAGTTGTGACCGCAAAATGAAATCAAGTTTAGTAAAATGCTGATTTAACAAAATAATACATTGTTAAGCTGCCAAAATGGCTTGTTTATTCGGCAAAATTGTTGCGAATTTGATTCACCAATTTGTTGATTACACAATCTCTTTTGTAAGTTTAACCACAATACTTTGTTTACGAAGCATTTCATTTTGTTGAAGGAAGAAACCCGTTTTGTCGTCACATCTCTAATATTTGTAGGTATTGCCTCGTTGAATTGACGATGCGAAGAAGACTTATTGGTTGCTCGTGCTAGAACGTTAAAGTCGTAATGTAAAATTGACTGAATTAAGACAGCGTTGGTTTACAGGTGTGACGACAAAAACCATGGAAAGAAAGTTAATGTTTATATAAAGTGAACTACTTTTGTAAATATCGTCTCCAATTCCTTCTTTCATTCCTTTTTTCCTCTTTTATACATTTTCTTTTGACAATTTTTTCCCTTTCTTTCCTTTTTTCACATTTTTTCTCCTCCTCTTTTCCTCTATTAAATTTACGCCCCTGAGACGTGTGCACCCTCTGATTAATGTGGGCTGCATATGGTCAATTGCTAGTTGCTACGTCACTAAGGTAGGTGACCCAAAAGTGGTCATACCTATGCTTGGAGCCCAAATTGCACAAATAAGATATGAGAGAGAGAAAAAACGAATGAAGCGGTTTGGGCTACCACTTTTTAATAATCTGGACAAGCAAACCGACTTGCTACACGAAATACGTCAATTTACTCTTCAGACAGTTGGCTATCATATACTGATTTCATTTTTTTAATTTTGTTTCGCTTTTGGGCTTTTTTTTGCGTTTGAAAAAGTAGGGTTTTGACATCGCGCAAAACGTGCACCTAAGGTGGCCCTAGCCACCCCTCATATTTTTGATGCACCTAAGGTGGCCACCCCCTTTTACTGGTCATGAATACGCATTAGAATGCTATTATATCGTTCACAGATGTAATCAATACCTTTCCTCAATTAAAAATTACAATGATGATGATAAGGTTATCAAGGGAGGTTTTAACCCTTTTTGGCCCACTTACATTTTTCCTTTTTTTATCACTAATTTTCCCATTTATAATTGACGATAATATTCCATAAATGGTTGTTAACAGTAATTAATTAGGCGAAGATCAATATATTGCGAAAATGTTGTGAGGATAGTGACAGCCTATTTTTACGCGATTTATTTTTCACGTGTGGTAATGGACCTCATTATACAGCGATCAACATAATACCTAGACTGTCAATTCGCAAATGAACGAGTTATTAAAAAAATACAACGTGGTTTCCTCCGAGATTTCTGCACATTTTAATTACAAAAACTAGCAAAAGAAGAAAACAATCGAAAGATTTGTCATTTATACTGGAGGCTCTACAGTACCACCAAGCTCAGCAGGTTTTTGTTTCAAGTGCAAATTTAGAGACTCTTGGATGGTGGATCTAATCTCCTTATTTGCTAGTTTTAGCTGACAGAGAATTTTTCCATCGTCTGTTTTTTCTTGATGGTCAACGGTAAAGAACCCAAATTGTAACAAATATATCCAATAAATATCATGAGGAGATCTTACGTTCAAAGTTAACAGATCTTGCTCCATAAGAATTTCTACTCCACTAAATATCATATCAGCCATTATCTGCGTCATAACGCCATCTTTCACTGTACCATTCAAGAGAGCGCAGCCTCCCAAGTCTTTCATCCAATAGTTCCCCAGTCGAGCCCCATACATGAAAAAATGGACCACTGACCAAGGATTCATGAGGATAGAATTCCCTATTTTATAACCCTCATAATAGTCTTTCATTGCTGGAATAGCATTCGGTGATTTTATATTGTAGTCTATCTTTAGATTCAGTACCTCCACTGCTGTGAAGCCGAAATATTCTGCATATTTTTGATGGAACACTGTATAAATTGCTAGATTTTTGAATCCCATGAACATATTTTCTCGCTCTGTGAATATACCTGCAATCACTCCTTTTCGTAAAGAGTCGTCCTTAAAAATGTTCTCCATCACACCTTTCGTGAACGTCATCATCTCTTCGTTGAAATGATACAGCTGTGCGCTTAAAATAAGCGCATCATAGTCTTCCATTAAAAGGATAACCTTTTGGTTGTAATGTTTGTGCATGAGTTTCATCAATTTTGTTACTAAAAGGAGAGCTTGGAAATTGGATGCAGCTCCTGTGTAACTTTCTACAAAATCTCTTTTCTCCTCCTCCGAGAGACGGTCGCTCGTTCCCAAGTACATATGTTCCAAGTACAAGTTGTTCATTATCATGGTTAATTTTTTCTTGCACTCGTCGAAAGTTATACCTCTGACAGCTCCAAAGCTTACGTGAATTACCGGATTTTTGTTCTGTTCTCTTTTACAAAACTCAACGTCTTTCGATATTTCTGAGTTTTGGAATAGGAGTCGCGAAGTACTGTTTGTCATCAGAAAAGCCTTCATCATTGACAAATTCGTCGATTTACCGAAACCGTGAGGTCTTGCTATTAGAATTGTTTTAGTCGGATCCTCCAGTACTTCTTTTATGAACAGACTTTTATCAACAAATGGCGTTTTGAACTCGAGCATTTTCCTGAAATCAGTGCCTCTGTAAAATTGTCGTCCTTGCACACTTCCCACGAAATTCTGAAAAGAAGACAAAAAGAAATATTAAAAAAAAAAAAAAAAAAAACTTAAACATTTTTTATTAATCTCATTGTAAATCGCACGAAGATATATTTTACAACATTTCCATCGTTATGGGGCAAAGAAAATTTTCACTGTGGGACTACAGTTTTTTTCTTTGGAGAAACCATAAATAGAAGTTATCATATTCATAATCAGAGTCTCACACAATAAGCAGAATTTATAACCAGCGACTAGTGAGCTATTTCTATAGAGCCAACGGTCTTTTGGAATGAGTACTGTAGAAAGATAGAGTGTAGTCTAACTTTAAACAGGGCTCCCAATGAGGAACAGCTGTCACTAGCAGTCCAGCGTATTGCATTTGGTTGATTTTAAAACAGGAATTTTGCTGTCAATATGATCACAAAGGTTCGCGGATGAAACATAATTAATACACTTGACTGCTGGTGGCAGTAACTCGTACATTTTTTGTTTTATTTTTTTTATCTCCATAAATACAAACTTTCAAACTAACTATAGTTTACGTGGTTTCAAAATTGTTTTAGAATGAAGGGACAATTTATTGAATTCTAAATACTTACAATTAGTACAATAACAAAGTACAGAAGCAAATCGCGTGGAACGGATATACAAAGGCTGTCCAAAAAGTAATGCAACGATTGAGTTTTTGAGCGAACGAAAAAAGCTAGCGAATTTTTGTTCACGGATTCGTGTTGTCGGTGTAGATACCGATAAAATGAGACCTTGTTGAGCTCATTTGGTCAAAAATTGACCGAGATACAGAGCTTTTCCCGAGGGATGTTGCGAAACCGCCTCCAGGATTTTGGGGTACTTTTTGCAAAGAAAAAAAAACGAGTGACGATTAAAACCACGTGTATTAGAAAATTGACAAAAAAGCTTATCATACCATGATGTTTACATTCAATTATTCTTCATCTGAAGACTCCAGACGCCTTTCTTCCTTCTCAAAGTATTTTCCTTCGTGTTTGATGCACAAGCGAAGCCGTTCTTCCCATTTTTCCAGCATGGTCTTTTGGAATTCCTCCGGAGCGAGAGTTTTGAGAATCCGTTGAACTTCAGTCTGAATTTCACCAATGGAGTCGAACCTCTTACCCCTTAAAGCTTTTTTCAGAGTAGGAAAAAGCCAATAATCACAAGGTGCGAGGTCCGGGCTGTAGGGGAGGGGGGGGGGGGGTGGGAGAGGGTGACAATTCCTTTTTTCGCCATGAAATCCTTCGTGAAAGCAGCCGTATGGGGGCGCGCGTTGTCTTGATGGAGAATCCAAGTTTCCTTTAGTTCAGGGCGCTTTTTCGCAATATGCTCACGAAGCGTACCTAAAACTTTGCAATAATAATTCTTATCAACAGTTTGTCCGTTTGGAACGAAATTTTGGTAAATCATTCCTTGCCAGTCAAAAAATGCGATGAGCAGCACCTTTGTTGCTGATTTTTCGTACTGCGAAAAGTACCCCAAAATCCTGGAGGCGGTTTCGCAACATCCCTCGGGAAAAGCTCTGTATCTCGGTCAATTTTTGATCAAATGAGCTCAACAAGGTCTCATTTTATCGGTATCTACACCGACAACACGAATCCGTGAACGAATTCGCTAGCTTTTTCCGTTCGCTCAAAAACGCAATCGTTGCATTACTTTTTGGACAGCCTTTGTAGTTATGGCTTTGATTAAAGTCTATCACATCCATAGCAAAAAGCACGCAACTTCCGTCAGAGTACACACTCAAACAATGGAAGTAAAATTAATATCTGCTACCAATTATCGCAGTTAGAACAATAATAATTATTTTTTTTTCGAAAGCGACTTCATGTAAATATTCTTCAAATTGTTAGATGAAAAGAATAAGGCAAACCATGCGCTCCATTGAATGTTCCTTGGATATAACCTTTCAGTGACGTATCGTGCAATAAGGCAAGTTTAATAATATTTCATTATTTGAGCCCGTTAAATCGATCTCACTATCAGTCTATCAGGTATGAATGGTGAAAATCCTCGGATTTTATAAACCTTTTTTATAGGTATAAATGGACAGGGACACTCACGCTATGGTAACACTTACCAAACATTTGGTAGGAAAATGGCCCAGCAAAAGACTTACAGCTGAGCAAAACAAATCTTTGGTTCTCTAGCTGTAACCGAAGGTTTTGTACTCCTAACTTAATAGACCCCAGAGTTCCGCTCAGCAATATCTCTTAAGTTAGGCGTAATAACCTTTAGTTACGTGAACCAAAACTTTGGTTTGCTCTACTAAAGTTTTTTGCTGGGTCATTTTTCTACCAAAGGCTTATTGAATGCTACCAAAGCGTTCTTTTCTGTGCATGTGTTGACGTCGCGTGCAATCTAGCAACGTTGAATTTAGGACCATTAAAACCCATGAAAAAAGTCGACAATTAGGGAATGCACAGTGGGGGTCGTTCTACAGGAAAGTGGACATGATATGCAAAAATTGAAATTGCTTTTCAATTAGTGGTAAAGGCTTTATCTGATGCCAAATTACTTCTACTTTATGGAAATACATGGTTCATTGGGTTTTCTTCTGTTTAAACTCTCATTTTTAGCATGTTTTAGTGACTTTCACTTTTCAGAAATTAATCTAGTCAATCATTGCAAAGTTGGCATCACTGTTCCTGGATTCCCTCCATGTGAAACTTATAAGTTATGTTGACAAATTAACAATGAATATGTAATAAGTCATCCCAGGAAGTTTCAATTTTGAAAAGTGAGTAGAATCTGTTTTATTAAATTTTAAAGTTAAGAACTTTTGTGTCCCACCCGTTACACAAAAACATCGATTTTTTAATCTGTACTTCTTAATTTTTGGCATAGATACCTAATTTTTTCCCCCCAATGTTAGTTTATCATGTCCTATGTTTGTGAATTGTTGTGAATTTTTATCTTGTCTGGCTTACTCATAATTGATGATCATTTCTCTGTCCCACCCGTTACAAGGCACACTGGGCCACAGACTACCGTTTCACGCGAATAATGTCATTTTTCGAAGTCGTTATGTTTGGTATTTTAAGGTTATAATCTCAAAGTAGACTCATAATAGCGTCCGAAAACGGCAACATCTTTGACAATAGGTCATGCACGGTGAGTATGCGAGAGTGTGAACATGCGTCTCTCGTCGAACTTTTGTAATGCTATCTGACGAGCTTGCTGTTCTCACCGCGACACTCAAATGTTCAACCGTTGTTATCCCGGTTCAAAAAAAATTTGGAATGAAACAAACGACACCATGCCAGATTCAAAAAAAGGTAAGGATTCATTTAAGCACACCAGTTTTCAATTTTAATGCATCAGTCAAGATTTAAGAAGCAATATAGTCAAACAGATCAAATGGCTATTTTTCCTGAAATCAGCATCTTCAAACTAAGAGAAAACAGTTCGTATCTTTTTTCGAATGTGAACGAATGTAATTCTGTGGCCACAGGCTTGTTCCTCAGATCTTGGAGAACAAAATCCATATGAGTTTGGCTGCAGCGGTTTGCAGCTGTGGCCGTAGGGTTAAATTAACAAAGTCAAGTTAGGTGAAAAATGGAACAATTAACAAACCAAAAATGAACAAAAAAATTGCGAATCACATATTTTTCTCTCACGAAATTTTAACCTTGCAAATTGGGATACAATGGTACTATGTTTATTTTTTCATCCATTTTCTTGATGTGCCGTGCATATTTTTCGATTATGTGTTTCTCCATTGTTGCCATATCGCTCAAAACGTTTGAATATTTCTTAACATGAAAACGGAACGATTTCCGATTAAATCAAAGACATATCGTTGTCATACACCTGATTTTAGCTATTGTAGTCGTTGTAGCGTACTCAGTGGCGGATCCAAAGAGGGCCAGCCCCCCCCCCCCCCTCCCCGAAGCCTCAAATGTTGCCTTTTTTCGGCAGAAAGAAGCCCGAAATTGCTTCCTCCGATGCTTCAAATTTCAAAATTACTCAGGCATCCCTCCCCAGAAAAATGTTCTGAAATCCATCACTGAGTGAACTTACATAACTCAGTTAAATTGAGGCGTCAGCAACTCATACCACAACAATACATTAATACATGTCATGAGTTCGAATCGAAGTGCTTTTTTCTCTCATTTTTTTCGCTCTCTTTCTCTCTTTTATGGATCTTATACAGCTAAACTTTATGCTTTACAACTTTTTTTTTTTTATTTTCTACTAGCTCCTCTTTTAAAATAGGGACTAATCTGAAGCACAAATGTTCCAAAGTTAAAAAAACTGAAGAAAGTATTTAATTTTTTTTTTTTTTTTTTTTTTTTTTTTTTTTTTACACCTATATTTTGGTGATTCTTTTTCTTAACTGTGCACTTTTTGTTCCTTAATTGTTTTGCTTCTTGATTAATATCAATAGTTTTTAGTTATTGCCACAAACGCCTACTTTGCATTTTTTCTTCATTTTCTCGCGTCAAAACGTCGCGTTTAGAACGTCGTCACGCAACTTTTGATCTGAATTTAAGATGGACATATTAGGAACCATGGGGCCCAGCCAGCAATTTGGCAACTGTGAATTCTTTCCATTTGAATGCATGAGAAACAATCGAGTCTTGAGGGAGTCATGGCCTCATTCCAAATCGATCGTTTCTCAAACATTCAAATCAGAAGAATCCACAGTTGCCAAATTGCTGTCTCCGCTCATGTTAGTAACAAGTGCGGAGTATAAAATATGTACTACGTTAAATACGAGGCTATATTTGAAACAAAATTACAAAAGATTCTATGTAATCGAGCAAGTTTGGAATTTATGTAATTTAAGGTGATATAGTACCATATTAACTCATCGAACTGTTGAAAAAAATTTTAAGACTTTAATCATTATTTTTCTGAAAAGTATAGATTTTTGACAGCAAATTTCAAATTTATGTAAAACTTGCAGTTTTTGACATTTTTCGGCGTTTTTTGCACCAAAATTCTCGTCAAAACATCCTCTTTTCACCAAAATTATTGTCGAAATCATCGTCTCAGTGGGTTTAGGACCCAGAGTCGTCTGACGCATAAAACTGCTTTCGTCAGAAAATTTACATTTCTCAGAAACCTATCGTAAAGTCAGTTTTGAATTTGTTTGACATCAGAAATGAAAAGAACGACCCAAAAAACCCCTCTACACCAATTTTCATTCAAATCCGTCGAATATTAACAGAGATATGAATTATTCCCGTCAAACGGTAGTCTGTGGCCCAGTGTGCAAGGGTGGTAACGGGTGGGGCACATGGATGGGACACTTGGCACTGGCCTTGAAGTAATTCAGTAAAAGTTAGAAGTTAGAAGTTAGGCTTTGGGGAGTTCCTAAGTCTGTAGTTAATTATCACAACCAATAACTTTAGTTTCTAAACCAGTCAATAGTCTCTTTTTTGTTGGTTTTTAAAAACCTGGAAAGTACTCGTCCGCGATGTTTTTCAAAAATTGCGTTATTTGAAGTGAGGTCACCTGATATAATAATCATAAAGCATGTGTGCACGATCATCATACATGTATCAGCACAATCAGCATGCTGATATGATGATACTATTGATACTTGCATTCCAGTTCTTAGCATATACTGGATCTAAAGTCCCCCTCCCCCTAAAGCCTAACTTTTACTGAAGTACTTAAAGGCCAGTACCAAGTGTCCCACTCATGTAACGGGTGGGACAGAGAAATGATCATCGATTATGAGTAAGCCAGACAAGATAAAAATTCACAAACATAGGACATGATAAACTAACATTGAGGGGAAAAAATTAGGTATCTATGACAAAAATTAAGAAGTACAGATTGAAAAATCGATGTTTTTGTGTAACGGGTGGGACACAGAAGTTCTTAACTTTAAAATTTAATAAAAACAGATTCTACTCACTTTTCAAAATTGAAACTTCCTGGGATGACTGATTATATATTCATTGCTAATTTGTCAACATAACTTATTAGTTTCACATGGAGGGAATCCAGGAACAGTGATACCAACTTTGCAATGACTGTCTGGGAAACTTTTAAAGTTATTTACTAGAACTATAGCTAAGAATCTCCTTCCTTAAAATTTTTTTGTACCTTTAAAGTTATGGTTTTCATTTGAAGTTTAATAAAAGTTTATGTTTTTTCCACTTTTATTGGTTAGTTCTCTGTTCTTTCTCATTCTTTATCATGGATGAGTGTTTATAACTAAAGATTTGAAAGTCAGAAGATATTCCCCGTAAATATAAAAATATTCTACTAAAATGAAAGAAAATCACTAAAATGAGTGCCTAGCAGTCTTGTTTTGCATTAAAATGCAACCAGAGACGATATTATTATCTAAAATATCTAATAAGGGCAAAGGTGTTGATGTTACAATAGGTTTGATGTGCATTTTCAATGCGACGTAATCGCACGTGTCCCACCCGTTACAAAAACCTGTCCCACCCATTACACTACATTTTAATTTTTTTAGAGAAAACTAATTTAGTAAATGAAAAATTCTTTATGTAGGATCAAAGCTTACACCCTCACCTTTAACATATATTTTTTCCAAATTTTTATCTCTTCAAAACTAACCGAGTTTTAACTTTTTCTGAAAAAATTCAAAAACCTTGTCCATTTTCTGTCCCACTCGTTACACCCTTATTTTCTTTTTTTCTCAGCTTTGGATAGACTTTTTTTAAATTTTGAAAATCCTGCCACTATCTAGAAGTTAAGAGCTTTCTTTTGGTGGGATAATTTTTTCATTGGAATGATTAGAAAGTTGGAAAAAATTACTTCAAAGTCGTCAGAATGTCCCACCCGTTACAAAATAATGACCTGTGTACTTCCTCAAATCAATATTTTGCACAGATTAAAATGGACATAGCGTTGCTAGACTGCACGCGAAGCCACTGATTCAAGTTAAAGATTACTTTAACTTACTTGAAATATCATAACGGCAAGGATGTAGGCGCAAATGGATTGACGGAAGTAAATCTCCATGCTCGTTGACACGGATGATTTGTCATGATTTTGCCGATCCATTTGTGATGGTTTGACGAAATCTAAATCCACGTTGAATTACGTGGGGAAAATGAAACACATTTGAAAAATTTTCTTTCGTAGTAATTTGAGAAAACACTTCACACTTAACACACTAACACATTAAACACTTAACCAAAGGAACTGGCAAAACTTGCGGCAAGTCCAAAAAAATGTTCTTTGACACTCCATAACAATCCCCGCCGCCAACCCTAATACAAAAAATGGATTGAGAAGAACGTGTAGTTTTTTTCCACTTTTTTCTCTTGTATGAAAGTTGTGACTCTAAATTTTCTTTCGTCATTTTTCGAGACAGAGCCTCAAGAAAGTTTACTAGGGGGAAGTTTAGGATTCTTAATATTTGGTTCTTAGCTAGAGGTATAATCGTTTTGGGATTTAAAAAAAAGCAACTTGGATGATGTCGACTCACACTAAACACTCGTGGTCACCTCCTGCTCATAACGTGAGAAAAATAACTGTTTCTGTCATCGGTTTGCCATGCTTTCAGTTCGTATTAATTACTTTTCTAATAACAATTATAAGCTATCTCCCCTCTCCACCTCTTTTCACACAGCTAATCGGCTAACTCCTCTCTCTTTCTCCCAAACCTCTCATCTTATCAAGTATTACTACGCATTTTTTAGAGTGTTGTCTGATGTTGTTTCTTGACCTGCCCAAAAAAAAAAAAAAAAAAAAAAAAAAAAAAAAAAAAAAAAAGTATAGGAGTATTTAAAATGATAAATTAAACTAAAATTTTTCATTCATTTTTATGGATTTTTTTTTTTTTTTTTTTTTTAATATAGCCGGATTATTTGCAAATCATTTGTATAGAATGTTGCGTCCTCTTTTGTGCATAGCATAAAACACCGAGTAATTGCATGGAACAAGAACTGTCGACAATGTTGAAATTTAATGTTTAATGTTCAATTTAATGTTTTAATAAATAGAATCCGAATATACAAACGGATTTATTTCATTCCTTAATACCTTTCGATTATTTTGGTTGGTTCTCTATTTCAAGAGGAAGAATAAGAGCTGCTAAAAACCAGATTAAATCTGAAGAGGGGGAGGAAAAATTGTAACCGTGAGTGAATGAGCAATGCGGCTTATCCGATATCATTTTTCGTAAAGTTTAATTTACCGCTATGGTTCCATCGATTAACCAAAAGGTTACAAACTTCAGTTCCGTTTTTGCCTGTAATACATGAAAATAATTGCGTCTGTGATCTTTTCTCAATCGGTGGAAACACTTACAGTAATTATCAAAATACACACCCGTAATTTTTTTAAAGTTATATTGAGGACTACGCCCACACTCTACCGTTCAACTCGTTGAAGAAAAAATTACGAATCAGGTTAGGTTTTAAAAGCATCAAAGCCGTTAACTGGTCGGTGAATTGAAAAATGTCATTATAATAAATGTACACATATAGAAGCAGATATGTCCGAAATACGCTTCCACCCTTTGATGACCTGAAACCTAAACCTGAAACTATAGAAAGTAAATCCATTTCACGTGGCGCCGTTTTATTGATTTTGTGGGCAATTCTACATTTAAAATAGTTGTGGAAATTCGTTCGCATTCCCCTCCCAGATTTTTACTTCTTTTCTTTTTGATGTTGCAGTCGCAGTGCCAAATCAAATGCTATTCAAGCGGATTTCCATCCCTTTCGAAACCTTTTTATTTTTTCCTCCGTTAAATCCGACGCGTTGCATAGTAATCTATGCAAGGGCACGTTTGAAAACGTTTGAGTTTTTTAGGGGTAGATGCATCCTCATGCATGCACCAATGCAAGCAGGAAATTGCTTTGTCCTTTTATTAAAAATGCTGTGCATTGCTTTACTCGCTCATTGATTGCAGAGCTGGCCGCTTTACAATTTTAACTGCTTCCCCCATCGTGTCAACGCTGCCAAATTTAGCAAAAAAGATACAGACTTTACTTTATATTATACGGGAAAGTATATTTTTCGCCACATCTGACAACACTGCATCGTGTGGGCAATGCTGCAGATTGCCACAATATAGCAAAGCGTTTTCCGAAAAATGTCGATGTTTTTCACCAAGGCAGAAAGACGTATAGTTCGTAACAGACAGTCGGAGAATGGGTTTGTTGCAAACTTTTGCTGTTGAGAGGGTCTATTCTGGTTCAATATAACTTGAAACCAACGTTGGGAGCATCAGAAAGTTCAAAATTTGATTAAAATATGTACTCATTATAGATGCTTTCAGAAAAATTCCAAGATGGCGGTCAAAGGAGCGGTCAAATGATGACCAACAGTCCCATCTATTCGCAAATGCTATGCTGAGAAAAGTAATAAATCATAAAGAAAGCTGCAATGAGATGGAACTTCTCCATTATCATGGGCGGAGCCAGCAATTTGGCAACTGTGGATTCTATCCATTTGAATGTATAAGAAACAATCGATTCTTAAGGGGGCCATGGCCCAATTTCTAATCGATTGTTTCTCATACATTCTACAGTTGCCTAAATGCTGGCTCCGCCCATGCAGGGCCGGATTTCCCATAAGACGAACTAGGCCCGGGCCTAGGGGCGCCGCAGTCCGAGGGGCGCCGCGAAAGAGAATTCAGGGTGTTTTTGAATATAAATATGACATTAAACAGAAAAGAAGGCGAATTTTGGCAGCCGGCGAGAGTCCAGAGAGACAGAAGTTTCTTTCACTGGAAGGAAAAATTTTCTTGTAAACACCTCCATTATTATTATTGATTCTCTAAGTACTGAACTAAGGGAACACGCATCCAAATACGAGCATCTGCATTCTCTTTTCGGATTTTTAGAGGAGATCGTCGTTTGTGATTCTGCGTATATTTCAGATAAAGCTCTAAGTCTAGTTAGTTGGTACCATGAAGATCTTGAAGCGTCGTTAGTCAACGAGTGCTTACATTTGAAGATATTTCTGGCAGGACAACGAACACCGACGCCGAAAACCAGTGAAACTTTAAGTTTTTACGAAATGAGTGAGTTCCTTCACCAGAATGATCTGCTGAAAATTTACCCGAATGTGGAAAAAGCCATCTGAATGGTCCTATCTGCCGCGTCTTCAAACTGCACCGGCGAACGTTCCTTTTATACATTAAGACGCGTTTTAAATTACCTTCAGGCAACAATGGGTCAAGAACGATTGGTTGCTTTAGTTCTTAACTATCGAGCAGCGCCTCACGAGGAACATTGACTACGATGAAGTGATTAACGACTATTCACGCAAAAAATCTAGAAAGAAAATGCTGTATATGAATGCAGCGTTGCCAAATTGGGGTGAAAAAGCCGCACGCTTTACATTGATTTAAATGGGGACGATACGGCTTTTTACCCTCGATATGGCAACACTGAACGAATGTGAGGAAATGTCTTTCAAAATTTACTGTTTTCGTTCCTTTTTTGGTTCTCTTGTGTAGTTGTGTAGAGCGGCGACCCAATCCGATGGGCTATAAGGGCCGCGACAGAACAAAAAAATGCAGTAGAAGAGGGGGGGGGGGTAGGAATTCCGGCCAAGCGGGAATTCGGGGAGGCCGAAGGGGCGCCGAAAAACTTTTGGCCTAGAGCGCTGAGAGGGGTAAATCCGGCCCTGCGCCCATGCCCATTATCATGCACCCTCTTATTTGACCACCATGCATTTCTTTAAAACACCTTCAGTGGGTTCATGAGAGATATTTGAGACGTTAAATACAAGGGGTGTCCCAAAAGTAGTGAGACTGATGCTGTAACTTTTATAAAAAAAACAAGCAATCGACCTGATCTTGGTTGCGTTTAAGAGATCAACTCATTAACTTTTGATTGAGCTCAAGATGAGCAAAATCGGTCAACAATGGGTCTGTTGCACACTTTGGCTATAGCGTTTTAATGTATCATTTCCTATGTAAAAAGCCGAGAAAATAACAATGGCAGCATCAGAAAACACTAAAATTCAGTAATAAACTCACAAATTGCGAAAAAAACTAGACACTATTCACCCCTGTATCTTTCCACCACGGGCACGATATTTCGCGAAATTAGCGCGGCACATTCAAATAAACACGGCCGACTGTCATCACAGCTGACTTCATAAACAAATAAACAGTAAACACTGACGGCGTCTGCTCGAATTCTTACGTTTCAATATCCTCAATTCCTCACAAAAGGTTGTGAAAGGTACGGAAACTGATATTTGTGTCGAAAACTTATCAAAATGAAACAATAACACACAGGAGTTCCAAGTATGATTCCAACTTCAATCATCATCTTTGGAACTCCTGTGTGTTATTGTTTCATTTTGATAAGTTTTCGACACAAATGTCGGTTTCCGTACCTTTCTTAATCTTTTGTGAGGATTTGAGGATATTGAGACGTAAGAATTCGAGCAGACGCCGTCAGTGTTTACTGTTTATTTGTTTATGAAGTCAGCTGTGATGACAGTCGGCAGTGTTTATTTGAATGTGCCGCGCTAATTTCGCGAAATATCGTGCCCGTGGTGGAAAGATACAGGGGTGAATAGTGTCTAGTGTTTTTCGCAATTTGTGAGTTTATTACTGAATTTTGGTGTTTTCTGATGCTGCTATTGTTATTTTTACAGCTTTTAACATAAGAATTGATATTTCAAAACGCTCTAGCCGAAGTGTGCAACAGACCCATTGACCGAGTTATGGCACTTTGAAAATAAAAAAAATGTTAACCCCCTACGGTTTTTTTTTCAATGAAATTTATTCTTACCGGAACTGCTAAGTTTAAGGTTCGTCTGCACTTCCCTCCGATTCTACTACCAAATGCTTTTCTTTTTCAAAGTATCGACCATTGAACTGGATACAATTCCTCATTCCTGCCACTTTACTGTCATGGTTTTTTTAAATTCGACCGTTGAAATCGTGATGAAAACTTTTTGAACCTCGGATTGAATCTCAGCTTTCGATTTGAATACGCGACCGCGGAATGCTTTTTTAAGAACCGGAAAAAACCAAAAGTCACAGGGCGCAAGATCCGGACTGTAGGGTGGATGACGGATGGTCTCAATAAAATTCCATTTCTGTTCATAAAGTAGGTAGTGCAAACTGAAGTGTGTGGTCTGGCATTATCTTGATGCAGCATCCAAGAGGCTTTCAAATTCGGCCGTTTCCGAGAAATGTGCATCTTTAATTCCATTAGAACATCCTGTTGCCGATGCGATCAGTTGATGAGCGTTATCAGTCTGATTGCTATGACAGCAGCGTGAATTAGATAAGATGACCGCGTAAAGGTGTTGCCATCTCATGTCCTGATAAATAATGCACGGGAAAATCCCATGCTTCACTTTTCGCCAGGAAAAAGTATTCGTTTAAAAACCGTAGGGGGTCAACGTTTTTTTTATTTTCAAAGTACCATAACTCGGTCAATTATTAACCGATTTTGCTTATCTTGAGCTCAATCGAAAGTTAATAAGTTGATCTTTCAAACGCAACCAAGACCAGGTCGATAGCTTGTTTTGTTCAAAAGTTACAGCATCAGTCTCACTACTTTTGGGACACCCTTTGTTCTTTCAATTTGATTTTCACGAGATTGTAAGTTACCCAGTACATAATGATGTTTGCAAAAGTTTGCAATGAGTGCCTATAGGACGACCATCTTTTATATCAGAGCAAAATTGTTGTTGATCGGGTCAATAAAGATTCTATAGGAATGGATCTCAAGGAAAATGTCTACAGATGTGAGCACAGAAACTGTAAGGATTTCCGTGCAGTTGCACGGATGTCCTCATAGACACAAGGATTTCCGTCCTCGCAAATCTTCCAGATTTCACTCGCAACTTCTTCCCCGCGGTTATGTTTGGTTGCGAACCATCCATTTCAAAACCATGAAATAGATCAAACTATAGTCTGTTCCTTCTAACTTGAGACCTGAGCGGGCGATAAATGAATTTCGGAAAATAGAGAATGGCAACACTTCAATAGGTTGTCATAGCCCGAGAATCGGGCAGCAGCCCTGTCACCTCGGCCGACTGACGAGGGTTAGCACTCCTACGTTGCCAGAGAAGGCAAATCTACCTGAATCGCCAGGTCTCAAGTCAGAACGAACAGACTATAATGGGGGTGTGCAAAGTAACGTTAACGAAAGGTCGTTATTAATACTTATCTATCGAAGTTCGAATTTAATGTCCAAGCTACTTCATGGACACCCTGTATGCAAGGACCGAATGTTGCAAAACTTCCATTCCAGATCTCTCCATTTGCGGATCCTGCCCTCCCAAACGGAGGAAGAAACTTGGAATATCGCCCCCGATAACCCCCCTATTCTTTTTTCTCCCCTCCCTTTTCCTTCCACCTGTTTTCGCCAAACGGAGGAGTCGGAGGAGCCACCCCCTTTGCCCCCTCTTCACCCCCCCCTTCAGCCCGTATCCACCAATGGATCTATTTAATTGAAGTTTCATGCTACGAAACCGCCTCTTTCACCTGAATCTTCAGCGTGTAGTGCCAATCTCTACCACAAAAGCGTAACAGTTCGATTATAATGTCAAATTACTGGCGAAAAGAGAGTTTGTTTTTTAGAAAACGGAGTGTTAGGCTCTAGATAATTATCCTATGAATGTCTCTTCAAAATATCTTGTCAATGACTTCAAAGGGCTGAAAGTACCAAAAACCGGAATGTCACATTTCGATATACGCAAATAAGAGTCGATTTGCGATGTTCCGGTTTGTTGTACTTTCAGCCTTATTTTTAAAAACATTGACATTTTGCAGACACATTCTTCAGATGGTTATCTAGAGCCTGTCCAGTGGCAATTAAGCCTCACATGTCGCCTTTTTTTCAACAGAAAATAGCCCGAAACTGCTTCCACCGACACTTCTAATTTCAAAATTTCACAGGCGACCAGAAAAATGTTCTGGGTCCGCCACTGAGCCTGTCATTCTGTTTGATGTTCGATACACTTTTAGCAAGTAGATTGACATTAATCGAACAGCAGCGCACAAGTGGAAGAAATCGGCACTGAACGGCACTAAACGTTGAAGTCAGTATCACCTTAAAAAGGAATTGCACCGAGGCTTTTCACCAGTAGCGCGACAACACTGCTCTGGAGCGAGAAAAAGGGAGGTCGAGGAAAAATAAATGACAAATTACCGCAAACCTTGTGCTGCGCATCGCAAGCGTAAACCAACGCGCGGTGGAATTTAAACTCATTTTCTTGCAGAGTTTGTGTTCTCGTAAAAAAAAAATAAAAAAATAAAAAAAAGTACAAAAGGCTCAAGCTCGTGTAATTTTATGTGCGTGTCACTTTCCGGGTTGCATAAACAGGCAGGCTTAATTCTTTAGGGAGCGAAATCCTCCCTTCCTCCTTCTCTTTCCTTCCCCTCTTTATCCACCTGTCCTTATCTGGATCTCTCTCTACCTCTCTCACTTGATTCCAGCCGCAGTCTCTTGAAGAATAAATACCCCTGCTCAGGGTAAAGCTGGTAATTTTCCTAATGGAGCTATACACGTACTCAATGTATGAAAAATTTCACTTTTTTCCAGTGGAATATTTTGTTTTTATTACTCTAACCTCTATCGTTGTCCCTCGGGATGCGTCACTCTCTCCGGGCTCCATAATATTTGCCCTTCATTATTAGGCTTTCTTCAGCAGCAAAATCCCTCCCTTTAATCAGTATTACCTAACATGATACAATCTTTTCTCCCCTTTTCTCTGCCTCCGTTTCATTCCCAGTCCATGTCTCACTTTCGTCCATATTTGCACTCAGAACGTGATAGGAGATTCGTCGAAGCTTGGAGGTGAAGTTGAGAATGAAATATGAGTTCAAGAAAATCCGTGATTTAGACCAGAGACCTGCCGTTAAATAACCGTTCGCGTTTACTGTTCAGGCTACGTTACACATCGAAAGATTATGTACTGTGACTTGTGAGAAAAAGTACGTTTACCATTTACCACGAGTGCATGTGTATATGAAAATCATGTGTACATATACACATTCAGTAGCGAGGGACTGGGGCCACTGGGGGTCCAGGGGGCGAAGCCCCCGGCTAGACGTATGCAGGTTTGGAATTCCATGATTGTGAGCACCACTTCGCTCACGAGACCCTTATGACCTTCCCGTTCTCTTACTCATTTCCGAAATATTCTGTTTTTGCGAAAGAAAAAAAAAAAAAAGTTAAGTGATCCTATTCTTAGATTATAACAGATGTGTGTCTTCTTAATCATCGTCCTTTGCATGAAAAAATGTATAAAATACGAATAGTAGTGCAATGGGTCATGGAGGATCATAGAGTAAAAGTAAGTAAACTTAGATCTTTCACCATTGCTGACGTGGGTGATGGATTTCTGATTCTAATAGGTATGTTACCTGCTTTCAAGTTGTCTCGTTTTCACAGTTGAGTTGTTAATCTATCGAGACCTTTGAGAACCTTCGCAAAAATTATCTTCCCATGGTCAGTCTACCGTGGACCATTGAAGATCATTGCTTCATTGCTTTTAGAACTTTCCTGTTTGAAGGCATGTTTCGCTCTCCCCACAGTTTGTTCAGAATACCGAAAAGGTACATCGACGTGTGTTTCCTTGATACTCAATTTATTACAAAAATGACAAAAGTCGGAATCTAGTACATTATAATTGAAAGCGGAGCCCATTCTATCTGATTTTGGGCTTATTTGTGCGCCGTAGTCGAAACCGAAGGCAATGGGGGTTTGACCGTTATAAGATAAAGGTAATAGCAATAAGAACATCTTTGGAACGCGCGGGATTGGAGCATAGAGAATCAACAATTCAACAATGGAGCTGTTGCAAACTTTTGCTACAGGCTTATTAATAGTTGATTATGGGGTAATACCCTGTAAAAATAACGAGTAGCGCACTAAAAAATCACGAAATCCACTCATAAACTCACAAAATGCTTTTAAACGCGAGACCGTAATGGCGGCCGGGGCCGCGGTTTGCATTGGGTTTCCCTATCTTCAATCAGCGCCATCTACAGGAGGTAGTCTCGCAACACCACACAAGAAGAAGAAGAAGCACAGAATTGCCATAAGAAAACCGCGGCCTCGGCCGCCATTACGGTCTCGCGTTTAAAAGCATTTTGTGAGTTTAGGAGTGGATTTCGTGATTTTTTAGTGCGCTAATCGTTATTTTTACAGGGTATTACCCCGTAATCAACTATTAATAAGCCTGTAGCAAAAGTTTGCAACAGCTCCATTCTTGAATCCCGTCATCAAGACAATCGAAATATAATTCATATGATACACTAATTTTTTAGTCTATTTTTTACGTGCAAGCCGACATCTCGTTCATCTGCGACAGAAGTTTGCAACAGCCACGGAGTGGTCAACTGCACAGATGATGGTTCATCTCATACCATCAAAACAAATTCCTTCAAAAAGGGATGCAACGCAACGTCGCTTCCTTATTTATGCTGTAGTCCGGAGCTTCTAGTGTTTTTTATTCACTTTCTGTAAACCTATATTGCTGGTTGATGTGTATCACGCACATGGATATACATACACGTGTATTACGAACACACGAAAATGGAAAGTCACTTCGGATGGGATCGGATCTTATCGGAAAAGTCGGAGGACTTTCAGACAAATTCCTTTTTGCGCGCGGTAAATGTAATTTTAGTGCCCGCCTATAAAAGAAGAAAAAGTAGTGGGAGGAGGAGGAGCAGAATAAACCGAGTTATTTAAAATGAAAATAAAACGCTACCCCAAATGTCAAATGCTCCCGCGCGAGGCTGGGAGTGGTGGAGTAGGCGGGGCTCGTAAGCTTTTAAAACGATCTCCAAAGAAGGATAAAAAGAGGAGAAGAGGGAAGGAAGAAGAGTATCTATCCTGAGGGACAGAGTTGTGGATTGGAAATAGCCCTCGACACGTGAATGTCGTGCGAGTATCTCCATTTTGGCGCAAGAAAGGTGTAACGCAGATGAATCGTTCAAAGAAGTCTAACATCGTCTCGTTCGTGTTACTTATATACATATGAGCTGAATCTGCGTTTCAAAGTTAAAAATAGTAAATTATTCTCCTAGACATCTAATGGGTCTGTTGCGTACTTTTGCTACATCAATATAACTCATTGTTACTAACGTAAAATTCGACAAAAAGAACGATGCGCACATTAAAAACTTTCAAAATCTACTCATTAATTCAGAAAATACCTTCCATTTCAAACAACCCGCGCTACACTAGACACTATATCACCGACTTATAACTACATAGATGGAACCATATCGTTTATGTAAACATCAACAGAACTTACAAACATCGGAATGTTTCGTTCAGATGCGTACATTTCTAATATTATTTTCTAATCTTTGATAAACCGAAAAGACCAGACAGCAAACGCAGCTTATATTTCACGTATTAAACAAGAAATGCCATCATTTTGTAGTAACGATGTTGTGTTTACTTATGCACGGTGGTTCCATCTATGTAGTTATAAGTCGGTGATATAGTGTCTAGTGTAGCGCGGGTTGTTTGAAATGGAATTTATTTCCTGAGTTAATGAGTGGATTTTGAACGTTTTTAATGTGCGCATCCTTATTTTCGCAGAATTTTACATAAGAATCAAGGTTCTATATTGTTGTAGCAAAAGTAAGCAACAGACCCATTTCCGGTAAACGCCAACTATTTAATTTACAATTATTTTTATTTGTTTTTTAAATTAGCTACAACCAACACAAACGCATGTTATAACTTTTTAAACTGGTTCACTGAATTTCGATTCGTCAAGTTCGGTAGAACGCCCTTTACATCACTATCGTTGGTATATAGAGTCTTAGAAATTGCCGAGGGAATTCAGCTGGGGGACATAGAATTTGGATTGTAACATAGTCAGTGTAGTGTGTACGTAGATTTACAAAAAACACACACTATGTAATCTTTTCACCTCAGAAGAATTCCCTCGGTGAATGCTGATGCTAGAACTCTACCATTTGCAATAGAAATTGTCATTCAGCACCTTTATATCGTTGTAATTTTCTTGGTATCTTACGCAAGAATCAACCGCGCCAAAAGTCAAATCTGTTGTTAGTATAATTATATGTATAGCTTTGTACTTCATTTAAATAGGCAAACGAATATTAGGTTTGATGATTCAGTTCTAAAAGAGCTCACAAAATACATAGAGATTCGCAGCGTGAATTAGTATCTACTTGCTCCTGCATAAATGTTACTTTATGCGTTTGTGCTTCTCATTTTGTGCCAGTCACTGGGTGAGTTTGAGGAACACATAGGTATAAAGTCAAGGGCGCCTTCATGTCGAATAATCCCAGCATGGATGAAAGTAAGTTCGATTTCGTGCAGTTTACCACCTTCACAGAAAAAACAGAAAAAAACCCTTTGGTAGAAAAATGACCCAGCAAAAGACTTTAATTGAGCCAACCAAAGGTTCTTTACGCTTAACTAAAGAGATTTTGCTGGGTGAATAAAAAATTTGGTTGGCCCAATTAAAGTCTTTTGCTGGGTCATTTTTCTACCAAAGGTTTTGTCAGCGCTACCAAAGTGTTTTTTCCCGTTTTTTCTGTGTTCCGCAACCTCTTATTTTTGCGTTTTCCAGGGACTAAGGGGAGGGGAGCAAGTCTTCCTTCATGCCTCTGAATACGTCCTTGAGTGACGCTCAAAGTTTTATAACTTTCCCTTACCTACCTAATATTTTTTCACAAAAGTTAATACCACTGTGGAAGTGTGGAAGGAACGAATCATTTGAACGAGATTCGTAAAGGAATTGATAATACAGTAAGGCTCGAATCCTCTCCGATTATTTTGACCGGGCTCTTCAAGTAGATTCGAGGGAAACGCTGGAGGGGGGCGTCTGGTTTTATTTTTCATCATATTTGAATACAAGCGCCACGCCATGCCCTGCGCCATACACCTTGCCATAGTCATGAGACCACGGTAATCGGAAGCCCGTGCGAGACCAAACTGTCGACTATACTGTAATACTCTCTCCCTCATGGACGGATTATAGAATTTTAAAGTTACTTCTTTTGAAAGGGTGGGGGGGGGGTGAGAAGAGTCGTAAGAAATATGATTCCCGACTCCTTTTCCTGTATTCCCTGTGCTCGCCCTTCAGGGGCCATTTTCATGACCACGCGTTTACATATCGTGGGCGGTAGCGCAGCGCGGCGGGATACGATAAGTCCCTGGTCTCTTCATATGAACCCTTTTACCTTTGATGGCATCCAATTTATCCGCGCTAGAAAACGCAGTCCAAGATATGTTACAGGGTTGCCAGACTCAGGGGGAAAGAGTACGGTACACGGAAAAAAAAATTGCTGCCAAAATGGCCACACCGTTGGTGTAACTTGGAATTGTCGTTGCTCCAACAGCAATTCCTGTTGTTGTGACAGTTCAAACTTTTAAAATAGAAGCATTATTGCGGCTGTTATGGCTGAAGGGTTGCTGCTGTAACACGCTGTCGTTGGAACGGGGGCAAGAACCGCCGTTCCAACAGCAATGCTGCCGTCAGTTCAACTGTAGTGCTGCAGTTCCGCATTGCTCGGGAATCGCGAGAATCTCTCATTTTTGGAAAGCTCTGTAAAGCTCAAAACTATTTTTTTGTAAAGTTGAATGAAGCAAAGTGATTAATCTAAATTCCTCCCACATGGTACTGCAAAAAATAAAATATCATTTTGATAATTTTAGCAGCTATTACACTTTGAAAACCACCTAAAACTAGAGAACAAAATTTCAAACCTGGTTGCTTTATATACAAACGACGCTTCGTGTCATATGTTCACATCTTTGTGACTCTGCCCCACGCCGCGGCCGTGGTCTGGCGCGACGATGGCATGTACTTACATCAAGCGGTCTTTCAGTACCTACTTGCGAGGGATGGGAGATGGAGCGAGAGAGAAAGATCAAACAAGTAGAAGAGTGGGTGATGAAAAAACGGAAGAAGAAATATATGAGGGTGCAATTACGTATTCGCAATGTCGAAATGCTAATACTGCGAAACGGTTGATGAATTGGGAGAGGAGGAGGGAGAGAGTAACGAATCAGAGTGTGAGAGGGAAGAAGAGAGAGAGAGAGAAAAGGAGAGAGAGAGAAAGAGAGAGAGAGAGAGAAAGAGAAAGATAGAGAGAGAGAGAGAGAGAGACACGCAACCACAAAAGAAAGAGAGAGATGAAAGAGAGTGAGAGAGAGAGAGAGAAAGAGAAAGATAGAGAGAGAGAGAAACGCAACCACAAAAGAAAGAGAGAAATGAAAGAGAGGGAGAGGGAGAGAGAAAAGGGAGAGGGAGAGAAAAAAAATGCCAATAATTTTTTTGTATTATTACACGGCTGTACAGCCGCAATTTTTAGCCAAAAACACAAAAATGCCGTTGTGCATGGCCAGGGACGGATCCGGAGGGAGGGAGGTTGTTGAGAGGGTTGTAGCCCCCCTCTCCCCGGTGGGACATCGAAATTCTAGACTCAATAACGACTGTAGCAATATGCCTGTGATAACAGCTTTTTGCGGTTGTTCCAACGGCAAATCAGTTCAACTAAAATTTGCAGTTGTTTCAACAGCAAAGAAATGTAAGGTCATTTTCGTGAAGTAATTTGCTGTTGGAACAACCGCAATTGCTGTCAAAACAGGGTATTGTTTTTTCTCCGTGTACGGTTAAACATATAAGATTTTGGCGCTTGTCAGAAAGTGTGAGAAACATGGGCGCCCGCAGGGGGGGGGGGGGCAAGGTGGGGCACTTGCCCCCCCCCCCCCTGGAATTCAATACAGTCAAAATTTCGCGAAGAAAAATGAAAGGACCGAAAGAAAATGAAATGTGAATCTAAGGAGTAATATAGTTGACAAACTTTATTATTAGTTTATGTTGTAAATTTAACTCACTTTTTGCAAGGAATAGTAGAATTATACATTTACTTACCATTATTATCATCTGTTGTCCGTTTATTCATAAAATCAAACACGTCAAAATTATTATTACTATTCGGATACACCTAAAATAGCTGAATAATTGTACACTATTTGTATGAAGGGGGGGGGGGTCTTCCCTTCTTCCTCGGGGGGGGCCTTGACCCCCCAGTGGGATTCAAAAATTTTGCCCCCCCCTTGGAAATTTTTCTGCGGGCGCCCATGGTGAGAAACTTCACCATATTATGACTGACGTCTGACTGTACCAGATCTTAGGTAGAACACAGCAGGTTAGACTAATTTTACCATAAGACACACGTTCAATTTACCAGACTCTGATAAAGTTTACGATACTTTCTGGTTGGCGCTAAAATCTCTCAAGCATATGATTAACTTGTGTTGGTCTTTTTTTCCCGCTTGGGCTCGCAGTGGGAAGAGCAGTGCAGGCGACTTGTAAACCAGAACTGCCGTTTTCGGAGAGGTACGTAACTTCTAGATTTTCTCCTTTCTTCCATTTTCCCCCTCTTGTTCCTATTATGTATTCCCTTTCTTCCGTACTCTTATCTATTTTTCCTCCCATCGTGCCCTATATCTTGCGCTACTATTACCTATTTTTCCTTAAGGTTCCGTACTTTTTCCGACCTATAGTTAAAGTTACCTATTATTTCCTAAGTGTCTTGAGCTGTCCCCATTCTCCTCTTTTTTCCGTATTTTTTTTTTTTTTTTTGTCATCTCTATTTTTCTCCTTGTTTCCCCATTTTTTCCATTTTTCCATCCTCACATAATGTTTTACTCATGAAAAAGAAATTAAATAAAAATCATTTCTTTCTGTTCAAGGATTTGGAATACATGCGACCGTGAGTTTATTTCCCTGCAGCTATTGAATGAAATAAGATGAAGTATGCTATTGAATGCTAAAATTAAAAAAATAATCAATAGACTCATCAAAAATGTAAGGAGAAATATTGAGTTTTGATGCAGTCGGCATCCGTTTGAGGACAGCACAGGAAATAACGAAAGCGTTTCCTCTATCAGCATATTTGGCCTCAATCGACACAACCGACGCTTTCCTCAATTCTCATGCATTTTATATGGAGCCTACCCAGTCTGAGTGACCGTTCAAGGTACGACTGTTAATTGTGACTGGATGTCACCCCCAAATATTTCCTCTGATTCGCATTTATGACCAAATGATATAAAAGTTCACAAAAATTAATAATACATCCATTCATTCAAAATTATTTATATTAATGAATGAATTAATTATAATTATTGACTTTAATCAATTCAATTTATACAGGGTGTCAATTAAAAAAGGAGCCAGGCTTAATATCTCGAAAACGGCTCCGAATTTCGAAAAACGCTGAAACACGTGTTCGATTATTTCGAGGGGGACATCTTTTGAGGGGGTCCCCAATTTCGGGGCCCCCCTCTGGGGGGCCCCAGGGGGGTCAAGTCCCATATTTCAAATGGGGACCCCCATTTTTTATTTGATAATCGGAAAGAGGGTAAAATTCTAAGACTTTTGGCGCAAACCAAAAGTCGATATCGTTTTTCGTGTTCGATATATCGAAGGTCAAAGTTCGATATGGACCCATCTTCAGAAATTCGTAACTTTCCTTTATATAGTCCAAATTTCAAAAACTTTGGGTCTAAAATACTCTACAGAGTAAGCACTTTTCAGAAAAAAATTCAATTTTAACAGAAATTTAGTCAAAATTTGGTTTTAAAGCCCCCAAACATTTTTAACGTTTTTGTCCCCCACGGGGGGGGCTATCAAAAAAATTCCGAGAGACGACCCCTATCGAGTGATACATCAATCGAAAAGGCGTAACAAACTGAGCATTTTGGCGCAAACCGGAGTCCCATATCGTTTTTCATATTCGAGATATCGAATGTCAAATGTCGATTTACAGAATGCGATATCTCGAATATGAAAAACGATGTGGGACTCCGGTTTGCGCCAAAATGCTCAGTTTGTTACGCCTTTTCGATTGATGTATCACTCGATAGGGGTCGTCTCTCGGAATTTTTTTGATAGCCCCCCCGTGGGGGACAAAAACGTTAAAAATGTTTGGGGGCTTTAAAACCAAATTTTGACTAAATTTCTGTTAAAATTGAATTTTTTTCTGAAAAGTGCTTGCTCTGTAGAGTATTTTAAACCCAAAGTTTTTGAAATTTGGACTATTTAAAGGAAAGTTACGAATTTCTGAAGATGGGTCCCTATCAAACTTTGACCTTCGATATATCGAACACGAAAAACGATATCGACTTTTGGTTTGCGCCAAAAGTCTTAGAATTTTACCCTCTTTCCGATTATCAAATAAAAAATGGGGGTCCCCATTTGAAATATGGGACTGGACCCCCCCTGGGGACCCCCTCAAAAGATGCCCCCCTTGAAATAATCGAACACGTGTTTCAGCGTTTTTCGTAATTCGGAGCCGTTTTCGAGATATTAAGCCTGGCTCCTTTTTTAATTGACACCCTGTATTAATTTACTATTGCTTTCATTACAACGGGAGTAATGCTTACAAGACTTTATAAGGTTATATCCTATATCGCCAGTATTTTTTAACAAAGAGGCGTAACTCAATCAAACGTTTCGAAATCTCTAATCATATATGTATAGTTTAATTCTATAGTGGTAAACCAACCGGTACATCTTCATGAATTTTTTGTGAGATTTTCCGGCTTTTTTCCTTTTCGTAAACGAAAGAGTGAGATTTTGAGACGTTGTATCAAGTTACGCCTCTTTGTGAAAGCACCGCCGAATTATTATTTATAGGTGTATCGCTAGAGCAAGGCTGCTTAAGAACAAAGCAAAAAAGATGTGTATTCAAGGGAGCTTTAATTGAATAGACGTGCATTTTTTTCATTTCATTGCATTGCATTGTCAAGGTTAAGTACTAATTAGAGCTGAACTTGTTGTTTTTGAGGATTTAGAAAGAAGTGTAAATAAAACAAAGATTAAGGAATGAAAAAGTAAGGAAATTATTGCGACAGTGCGATAGTTTTATACGGCCGTGTGAACGAGGGAGAAAAAGAAGTAGTTTTCTAAAATTCCAATAAATTTGAATTGTATTCTTAGGTCAGGAAATGAATCGGCAAAAAATGAACTAACTATTAATAAGATTCTCACATTTCTCAGGCTAAATCAGAGCTGCAGAGACTCGAATTTGATTGACTCTTAGAATCCACTCAATTCTTGTGGATAACTTCTTGCCGCCACTCCCCCCCCCGCCCACGCCATTAATTTTTAGAATTAACCATGAATTATTTCAGCCCCAGAAAATTATCCTGTGTTGTAACATCATTCCCAAATGTGACAAAAACATTCCAAAAAATGTATTTAAAATCTCGTCGGAGCTTTTTCACCGTATTTCAAAGACATTTGCAAAATATTTTCAAAAACTCTTCCAGATTACATCAAACCATTGCTAAAATATTTTCGGAAATATAATTATTAATTTATATCATCGATGTATTTAAAAAAAGTTGCTTTTACAAACTTTCAGAATAATATTGAGAAAATATGCCTTTTGTTTTTAAAAGGTATTTTTTTATACATTTCTGAAGCAACACATTTTTAAATTCCTGTCAAAACACATGTTATTAAAATACTTTTAAAAATGTTTAGACAGCACTTCTTCGTGAAACACTTTCTAAATATATTTTAGCAATGTGGAAAATGTTTTGTAAATTTTTGTTGAATTTTTAAAATATTGCCGGAATATATCTTTGCATCTGAAGACTACACGAAAAGATCAAGATAAGTCACTTGCCAATTTTCCATGTTGCTCTTTGCAAACTATTTTTTCATTCTTTTTTTACAGAAAAATTGAACGAAATCGAAAGTTTTAATTAAAAAAATTGCTAACAAAGCGAGGAATTTTTACCGGCAAAAATAAAGGAAAATGCTTTCGTACCATCTCTTTATTTGAACAGTAGAAAGTTTGAAAAATTAGTGCAACAAAACAAGTGTCAAATCATGTTTTTTTACGTGTAGTCTTCATGTGAGTTGAGGCCCATCATTGCAACCGCGTGTGCATCCGCAACCAATCCTTTTCTTTAGGGTTTATGTTGAAGGTTGCTGAGTAAATACCCAGCTATTTAGCCCCTGATGTGACACATAGGTCAGAGGCAAGGAGGGTGCATTGTGCACCAAAAGGATCAAGCACTCCGCACCCCGCTTACCGTTCATCACTTGTCGAACATTTTGTTTGCCTATACGTTGTTCGTCAACCCCTAAGGCTTGTGGCTTCGCTTTCCACACACACCAACCTCACACAAGGGTGTCAATTTGTCGATAAGCGCTAAGCCACCTTCCTTACCCCCGTTCCACATTTATTAGCGAACAATTATCAGTCGAGTCTCTTGGTTTAACTTGTAAACTTCTCTTTGGATTTATTTTGCATTCTGTTATAATATAAGGGGGGAGGGTTGTTTCATTATCGCGATGAGGGTTTGACGAAGGAAAAAAGGAAAAAGTCCGTCTCCTAAATTGTTAAAATGTTTATGGTTTTATTTTGGATTTGTTTTCATCAAGCTGGATTCCTTTGAATCGGTAGCAAAGACATGGAGCTCTTGTCAAATTTCGCTGTCGGGAAAACAGACTTTTCTATTTTCTGATGATACTATAGAATCCTGCGAAAATAACGCTAAGACCATTAAAAAAAAATCTAAAACTCACTGCTCTAAGAGATTACGTAACTCACATATTTTAAATGAACCTCCCGTACACGGTCAATATACGTGTATGCACTAGCTACGTATGTTTCAGTAGGCACACAAAACAATAGAACATAATCCTCAGATTGAAACAATAAAGTGGCTGTATTTAATCTTAAAATAGTGAATTTAAAGGTTAACTCTTGAAGATTCCATCTCCATCACCAAAAAAGTTATGAGTTGCGTAGTTATCCAATGCATAGATGACATCATTCCCACGAGGTGTTACATGAAAATGACGTGATCAGTACATTGGATTAAATGTTATTTTTCTTGCTCAGTAGGTACGTACTGCGCAACTTATTACTTTTTTCTTGGTATCACTGCGTGTTTCTCGCGCCAAAATCTACAAAAACCTTTCTTCAAATTCTTTGTTTGTAAAAACCAAACGCAGCTATCTTATTGTTCCCTTTGTTTGGGGGTATGAAAGGGTGGTCCATCGAAGCTATGTTTTCTCTGAGAGGAGTGAATCTTGGACTTATTAATGGTCTCATAGCCATTAGCCGTAGCCAGGATATTGTCTTCCTCTCTCTTAGCCCATTTGACTGCATGTGTTCGAAAAGGACAGATGCAGCGGCCGAAGTCAGGTGACAGCCCCTAAATCCATCCTCTTCTAACACATGCGTTTAAATGGGCTGAAAGGGAGTACGAAAATATCCTGGCTGGCTACGGCTATGAATGGTCTCATCGTCGTTTTTGCAATAATTTATAACAAACATTTTAAAAATATTTTTAAAATCCTGTCAAAATCTTGACGAAAATCGTCCGTAAGTATAACCTTTCATTAAAAATGTTTGAAATAAGTTACTCCTCATGACAATGATATCCTACAGACAATACTTCACTGTTGGCATGGAAGCAGCTAATCTCCTTGATTTCCGTATGCAATTTATAAATGGAACCTCCTCAACTTGAGATTCGATTAAAAGAAAGACCGTGCGGATACGATCTCAGGCGACTCTTTATACATATTACATCCTTTCAAATACTATTCAATATTCAGTGGTGTTTACGTCAAGTCATTGCAAAGTCAGGGGCGATCGCTCGGTCTCACTATTCCCCCCCCCCATAAGAAAACCCCCGAAGCCAACGGACAGCGCCTAAATAGTATACACAATACACCCTCGTTCCACGACTACATCGCGAGGATGACCAGTATATGAGACTCGATCAACGGTGATGAGGGAAAGGGAAGGGGTTAGAACTGTAAATCACCCCGTTAATGGCATGAATATAGTGTAGGAATGCGACCGACCGAAGCGCCAAGCCCCCACTTCCCCCCTTGCAAGCTCGCGTACCCCCGTCCCCACCCACGTCCCACCCCGCCAGTGTTCTACTCGACTCGAGGAATCCAATATTCAAATCGAGGGAAAAGTCTGCCGCCGCCACCACCCCCTCCACTTTCTACATCCCTCCCCACCCCCTCTTCGTCCGCTCCCCCACGGTTAGGATTCACGCCTTCCGATATCCAACCCGATGTACTCACAGAGGAGAAAGCTTTTATTGTGCCAAAGCAATTCACTGATCCCTGCTCTGGTTGGTCCCCTCTCCTCCTCCCACCCCCACCCCCTTCCCATCCGCACCACGATACCACGATACCCCGATACTCCACCCCCTCCTTTAGTCGTATACGATCGAGACCACCGCGCAATGCCATCAGCCATCAGAGCCATCATCGCGAACCTTACCGCAAAAACCGTCCATCCGTAACCCCCCCCCCCTCCCCCACGGTTCCTAGCGCACACCGAACATCGTGGATCGCGAGTGGTCTGTCCCCTAAACAGCGTCAATCTAACTACCGCTCACGTTGTATGTCCGCGTTGCGCGATAACACGATCAGACGGGAAATATGGAGAGCCGCAGTTTGAAGTAACAGAAATTGTCGATACTGTTTCCTTGGCGGAGACTAGACTCTTACTCAAAGCCCCTTGGACCCTTTCTGACGCTTCATTAAACGGAAGTTTTCAATCGAAAAATTTCGGATGGTGCCTAAAGCAGGAACTTGAACCGAACCGCGAAGCATTTCCCCCCCTGAATTGTCGAACTGCGAATCAAACCGAATCAGGAAGCATATTTAAACTGTCGGTTCTAACCTGTTTATCAAAAACGTGCATGGTTACATTTTTATCTGTAAATTAGCTAACAAAATAATTAATTAACTGGAGCATTTAATGCAAAGAATCAAAATTTAAAAAAAAAAAAAATGTTTTTCTAATTCTGCTTTAATTTACGTTTCAAGTTTAGTTAAGCACATCATTGATGCTGAATTTGTTCGCACTTCTGAGAACCGGTTGGAACCGAACATATAAAGTCACCGCGAACCGCGGGTTTTATATCGAGGCTGGCTTGAACCGGTAAAAAAAACAGAACCGAAATTTTCTCAGCGGCTCAAGTCCCTGGGCTTAAGATATTGAGAAGGAAAAGAGGGAAAAATAGCTCGCAATCAAAAATTCTCTCATCTTGAAGAACTTGAATGGGATTGTTACAAACTTTTGCTGCAGGCGATTTCAGAGTCAATGCACATATTAAGACCTGCAAAAATGTCTAAGGTAGCTATAAAAAAACAAAAAAAAACAAAAAAAAAAAACAAAACAAAAAACAAAACAAAAAAACCAAACAAAGATAAATAAATCGGATCAGGTGCTGTCGGTTGATTTCAAAAGCTAGCAAATAAAAGGAAAGAGGAAAAAGTTTAAAAAGATAAATAAATTAGATCAGGTGCTGTCGGTTTGTTTTGAAAGTTCAAGATGCAAGTCAAAGATGAGCGACAGTCTGGGGACCAATAAATATTACGTTTGACATGTGGTAGATGATGTAGAAACGGAATGGTAAGGTTTATTGGTCCCCCCAGACTGTCGCTCATCTTTGACTTGCATCTTGAACTTTCAAAACAAACCGACAGCACCTGATCTAATTTATTTATCTTTTTAAACTTTTTCCTCTTTCCTTTTATTTGCTAGCTTTTGAAATCAACCGACAGCACCTGATCCGATTTATTTATCTTTGTTTGGTTTTTTTGTTTTGTTTTTTGTTTTGTTTTTTTTTTTTGTTTTTTTTTGTTTTTTTGTTTTTTTTTTTTATCAGTTTTCGGAGCGACAGCACCTGATGAGAAAGTTTTTTCACAATTTTTGGTTTTTTTGCTTGTTTGTTTTTTTTTTTTTTTGTTGTTTCTTTTTTTTATTTATTTATTTATTTTATTTTATTTTTTTTTTAAATCAATTTTACTTTACGTACGTTTTTACTTTCATTTTATTAATCTATTTGTCTAGTTTTGGAATTTAATTTCCATTTTTATTAATTTTTTAATCCTCTAATCAAATTAATTATGGTATAGTGATGTTCGAGTCCGGAAAATTTTTCAAATAGTATCACGCCAGAAGATTTTCTGCGATGGAACCGAATTACTGGTTGCGAGAAACCATCAAAGGACACCGCGCTTTGCTTATGGGAACTGGCTCCCAGTCAAATTTTTTTAAATTGAAATATGTTGCGGAAAAGTTTCTCCTGAGAAAAAGCTCTCACGGGCGGAAAAAAAAATAATGACAGGATTTCGAGATATTCGCGTCTAAAGTTGGGGACTATTTGCCCGGTGCTTCGTATTCTCGTACGTAGCAGGCCGCTTAACTACTACGCCAACTGGAAACCTTCTCGGTCGAATCGCCCGACTCAGCGCGCATTGATATAGAACTACTTCCTTTTGCAGTCCCTCCCAACTGCTTATTTGTTTACCCCACACCCACTGCTCTGCCTCGACGGCCATGCTCCATCTTGACCACTCCCTAAACTGATTACTTACCTACATCAAAGTTTTCTTTTTCTCTGCAAACTATCTGCTCTCTCCCTCTCTCTCCCTCGTTGTAAATGTAGTTCCGATTAATAATAGTTTATTGTTGTTTCTCTCGCAATTTTTGACATCTAGTTTTTGCCTCCTTTTTTTTGTTTATTTGTTTATTTCTCTTTTATTATTCATTGATTTATTTATATTGATTGAGGGGGGGGGAAGCATAGCCGTCGAGGCAGAGCAGTGTGTGTGGGGTAAACAAATAAGCAGTTGGGAGGGACTGCAAAAGGAAGTAGTTCTATATCAATGCGCGCTGAGTCGGGCGATTCGACCGAGAAGGTTTCCAGTTGGCGTAGTAGTTAAGCGGCCTGCTACGTACGAGAATACGAAGCACCGGGCAAATAGTCCCCAACTTTAGACGCGAATAACTCGAAATCCTGTCATTATTTTTTTTTCCGCCCGTGAGAGCTTTTTCTCAGGAGAAACTTTTCCGCAACATATTTCAATTTAAAAAAATTTGACTGGGAGCCAGTTCCCATAAGCAAAGCGCGGTGTCCTTTAGATACTGATTGATTCGGTTTCACATGTTGGAATGGTGAGGGATGCGCGGATTTGATGGGCCCACCTCAACCAGCCCGCTAAAAGTTGGAAGAAGAACGGAGAGTTGGAGAGTGAGCTGTGAGCAAAGCGAGGAGTGAGGAAGGGGGAAGGATGGTCGGTGAGTCAGTGAGTCGAGGAGTGGGGAAGCCGTGCAACGCCGAGATCGCGTTGCACGGCAAACTCACCGAAGGACTGAACTCGACAAACTGATGAAACGTAAAAACTAAAACCTCGATAACTTTCAAATTTCTGGACCAAATCTTTCCAAATTGTTGGCAGTTCATCCTAAGGTAGTGACAAACGTTTCTGCAAAGTTTCGTGAAAATCGATTGATATTTACTACCACTTTTTGCGTGAACAAACTGAGAGCGTCGAGCGTCACATACATACATACATACGGACAGCGACGATAGCATAAGGTGCTTGCGCTACGCGACAGCACCTAAAAACTTGTAAAATCCTCTCCTTAACTCACAAAATGATTAAAAATTATGCTATGGTAAGGTAGATGCGCGAGCTATAATAGCAGGGCGCGCGGCGTTGCTCACTGATCATGGGAGATTCCTAAATCTTAATTTTGTCACTCTTCAATTCCTATAATAAAGGATAGCATATTATGCTGCGGGAACCAGCCACCAGTAACTATAGCCACCATAGTGTAGCAATGTACTACCAATGGGTCTGTTGCAAACTTTTGCTACAACGATAAAGAGTGTTTAATCTAATGTAAAATCGCCTGAAATTTCCATTGGTGGCATCAGAAAGTCATAAAATGCAATAATAAACTCACAAGAGGCGTTTAACGAAATCCAAGATGGCGGAGAAATATCGAGCAATTTGTATGCGTGCTCCACAAACATCCAAGGATAGCCAACTTTCACAACCTCACTGGAGGGAGAGGTTATGTGTTTGTTTACGTTGTGATTGGTTGTGATCGATATTGTGAGGTTGGCTTTCCTTGGATGTTCGGGGTGCTTGCATAAAAATTGCTCGATATTTCTCCGCCATCTTGGATTTCATTAAACGCCTCTTGTGAGTTTATTTTTGCATTTTATGACTTTCTGATACCACCAATGGACTTTTCAGGCGATTTTACATTGGATTAAACTCTCTTAATCGGTGTAGCAAAAGTTTGCAACAGACCCATTAATGGTACCGTGACACAGCAGCCAAAGGAGAGTCATCCCTCATTGACCAATTCTTCTTGGAGTTACAATATTTTCAGAGAAGAATCTTCCATGATTAGTGCGCAACGCCGCCATTACGCTCGCACATTTAAACACATTAACGAGTGAATTTAGTAAGTTTTTAATTGCTATCGTCTGTTCCACTGGCATGGATTTCACATCTGAATTGACCCTCAATCGCTTATAGCAAAAGTTTGGAATAGCCCCGCATTGTTTTTCCGATCGATTAGTTTTCGTTCGTCCGTAAACTTCAACGTCTTAAACGTTCGTCAATGTAAATGAGAGGTAACGACCCGACTATACATAGATTCATACATTAAGGATCGTTTATAGGTATAACGCTTGCGTTTTTCGCCTTCATCTTAATGAAGAGGTTATGGCTTTTGATAATTTTTTATCCCTTTAATCTATTAATCTGGCAACTCGGCGCTCGGAAATTCAATCATCGGAACCGATAAAATTTTATGATATCTCTGTTTATGCACAACTACAAAGCATTTATTTCTCATGAATATTTTGATTGTCTTTTCTCTCTGCTCTTCTTCTCTCTCCCTCTCCCCTCCCCCCATCACTCCTCTCTCGCTCTCTCTTTCACTTCACTTCTTGCTCTTCCATCCCGCTTTTCCGAAGCCTCCATACACCCCCCGCCCCACACAAGTATACCTTTTTGCTTCCGTCGATCTGAAATTTAATCATTATTTCCACCACCACCTCTCCCCCAACCAATCACCGTCCCTTTTTTTGTTGGGTCCCTCGCAGGGAGGGGCTCTTTTTGAAAAGTTTATAACTCATCATCCACAGATAATTTCAAACTCTCAAACTCTTTCTTTTTGACGAAGAATAAAAGTCATTAAGATGCTCAAAATTATTTTCAAAGCTCTACGAAGTTATCAGCAAGTTTTTTAAAGACCTTGTAAAAATGAAGAAGAATTTCGATTATAAAACGCTTATATAAAGAGACTTTTCATTAGAGGGAAATGAGTGAAAGCAATTTCTCGTGGTTTATGTCTAGAACGTTTAGGAACGTTTAGAATTGATGGAGCCAACAACGAATGTGTATCATTTAACCCTTTCCAGCACGCATTTTGGAATTTGACTTTTTTTCAAATTTTTTTAGACCGTTCAAAAGAGGACGATTTTCTAAGACTTTTGATGGGTCACACATGTTTTTGCAAAATGTTCATTTAAATTCCATTGAAACCCATGTTACAGAAAATGGTACATATGTTGCACCACCTTGCTGGAAAGGGTCAACCCTTTAAGGTATCACGCCTGTACACTTTCACTTACTCCAAGAAATTTCACGAATTTCCAATTTAATAATGTTACTTACATGAATGAAAAGTCGCTGAACTGTGAACATTCTTAGAAGAACGAATGTTTGAGCGCCTTCAATTAATTATGTATGCAAAAACAAGTGCATTAGAGTAGTTATAGTAGGCGCGCAGTGGTTGGACTTATTAACTTGGTCATAAAAGGGTTTTAATATGTGCAGTATGACTTTTGAAACCATCCTAAGGAACTTACTGAATTCGCAGCTCCGTGGCTCGTGTTTTCAAGAGCGGTGGAATTGAGGGATTGGCTATTTTCAAGGAAATGGGTGCCCTTGCTCCCTGCCTCGGGGGCTGGCGTGGCTAACTTTTTTTTTTTATGGAAGGGGAGGATATTTCGTCCTGTCATCGCTATACAGAGCTGCCGATTTGCGTAGATTTAATGACATTTTGAAATTCACCGAAGATTCCACCGGTTGAGAAAAGATTACAGAGTTTAGTTCAGTGTACGACTGTATGCACGAAAATACTAGCGTCTTTTATCTTTTCTCAACCGGTATATTTTAATTAATTAACGGCGTTTCCACCGATTGAGGAAAGATTACAGATCAGAGCATTTTCGCGTATTACAGTCATACTCTGAACTAAACTCTGTGATCTTTTCTCAACCGATGAAATCTTCGGTGAATTTCAAAATGTCATTAAATCTACGCAAATCGGCAGCTCTGTCGCTATACGACGCGACGGCATGAATTCGGCTGGACCCGGGCGGGAAATCAAAAGAGTAAATCAAAATATGTTGGCGAAACGACTCATTCTGAGACTCGTGAATCAAAGATGTCAGACAGTTTGGCAAAGAGCGCTCGCTTCGCTCCTCCCCCTCCTCTTCGGCTTCTTTCTACTTAACATCTTTGGACTATGCGAGCGAGCGAGAGAATGAGCCAAATAAGAACTCAATGGCCCGGAAGAGGGAGATATGATCCGAGAGTTCATACTCATTACGTCTGAGTTTGTACACATTACGCCTGATTGGAGTCTCTCATTTAGAAACTCGAAGAGTGAACTAAATCAGAATTGAATCTTATCCTTCAAGTACTCTCTTGCCGACGATTCCCGCCCGAGAGCTTCTTACATATTATTGGCGAGTGTAATGAACTTTCTTACTGAAAATGAACTTTCGTCGTCAGTTTTCTAGTTTTGTTTGAAACGCATGCATCGAGAGATTATAGACTAGATTGAAGAGACACTGGTTCTGTTGAAAACTTTTACGACAGCGTTATGGAAGATGGAATCTTATATGTAAAATCTTTTGAAAATGCATTCGGAATAGATTCGAGCTAGCTTCAGACATGTTTGGCGGGAACTCATCGCTAATCTCTGGCAAAATTTCATTTTTCATTCCATCAAATCAAAACAAAAGTTTCACAGTGCACTCCTCCTCCATAGAATCGATAATTTACATAGGTTGAAATGTTTACGCTGTATGAACGGGTCAAACAAAATGACAATAAAAACAGAGTGGAAAACATATTTTTCCCTTCTCTTTCCTACCTAATCTTTCAATCCCCACCTTCCAATATTCTTTTGGCGCTACTCATCGCCACGGTGAAGGCTTTATTTAGTGGCGTAGCGTGCGATTTGGCAACACTGCATTCTATCCATTTGAACTCCAGAAAAAGGTCGAATTCAGGGGGTGCACAGTGCACAAGGAAAATTCAATTCATTAAATGAGTTTAAATTGAGGAGTCGTGTTGTTGCCAGATTGCACGTGACGCCACTGGCTTTATTAATTGTATATATTTGCACTAGTAAAATATATGTATAAGAGAGAATTTGAGAGCAAAAGGATCAAGCAGCGTTGACAGATTTACAGTAGAAATAGTATATCAATTCTACATTGGTTCAAATACATAATAAATCCCTTTGGGCAACGCAGGGATCAAGTCAGGCCGACAGACTTGTGATTGAGCGCACTCGTTCGGCAAAAACACGCTCATTGTTGCCAACTTTACCTCACTTTTCTCTTTTGTAAAATGCGCACAAGAGTTCATAATGGCTGCCTCCTCCGCGTTGATTTAAAATTTAGCTCTTGTCAGGTTTTCCTGCGCAGACAAATAATTTCAATGCGGACGTAAACTATTGCAAAAATAACGATGAGCCCATTGAATTAGTCTAAAACTCACTCCTCGATCGCTGAGAAAACTCAGCACAGTAAAGTTCTGATCAACCCCCCCCCCCCCCGTGTATGTGACCACTAAGTACGTTTTGCACCCCCAATAATAGACCATATAACATACAAATTGGAACAATAGGGCAGTTTCACTTGGTTTTCAAACAGTGAACTTAAAGTTTGATTCTTACTACGTTTGTTTAGAGGAACACTATGGTATCAAGAAAAAAAATATTTTCGTTTAGTATAATAAGTGAGAAAGACAGCATTTAAACCAATGTCCTGTTCTTTTGCTTGGGGTGCGAAACGGACGTAGAGCGCATACATACACGGACGGTTCATCTAAACTTAGAGCTAAGTTTTCTTTACTAGGAATGAGTTTTAGGCTTCAAAATTGATAGTCCGTTTGACCTTAGCAAAATCTTTCAAAAGCTCCATTACGGTCCAGAAAGCCCCTCTATGGTCATACGTCATGGAAGGGGGGCTTTTTTAACGGAAATGTACGGCTCAATTGAAGAGGAAATAAGGCAGTCAATTATTCTCGCGCCGCCTCTGTCTATCTGATATAACCTAGGGTCCCTATATATGAAAGAGTCTCGCCATACGAGGCTCCATCTCTGATTGGCTGCTGAAAAGTGAAGAAGAAGAAGGGGTCTATGAGGCCTGGAGGCGCGCCTCCTGTTTACATCTTCATGGAACCATCTTCACTGCTGCCCAGCTTTGAGGAAACTTTCGGCATTTCTAGCTTGTACTGATGAATTTTGAATTAGAAATTGGTGAAAATGTGTTCAGAACAGAATAAAATTCACGCATTACTTTCAAAACAGGTAGTGAAGCCAACGGGTATTGGAGGTTAGGTTGACCTAACAAAGATTAATTACACGCGAATACATGTATAAGTAATCTTTGGCGGGAAGATCGTTGGATAAAAATGTAAACAAGAGGCGCGCCTCCAGGCTCCTCAGACACCTTCTTCTTCTTCACTTCTGTTCACGTGTCTTGACTCTTTCATATATAGGGACTCTAATATAACCCACCCTAGTGGCATACTATGCGTGAACGCAAAAAAGGTCGTTCCTGGCAACGCGGCGCATTACTGACCGGACGCTCGCTGGCCAGTTTCGTCAAAGGGCGATATAAAGCTGTACTCGCGGCCGGGGGTGCAGAAGGGGGCACCAGCATTGATTGAAGTGGCGCTGTCGAGTCCGGTGCTCGCGGGGTAGAGAGGAGGAGGTGGTGGAGGAGGAGGGCTTGGGGGAGTTGGTCCGAGTCCGAATCCTAGTCCCCTGAGAAATAAGTGTTAGCAGAAGCATCATCCACTGAGTAGCGTCTAGCGCACCGCGCGAGCGACTCACCGCGGCCAGCACAGCGAGTGACTGCGAATCAAGCGGATTGTTAGGGGGTCGGAGGGGACGGGAGCGGGTAAAGGGGGGGGGCGGTGGCGAGGTGATGAGCGACGATCAAAGCTAAACTGAATCTCGGGTTAGCTTTGGCCGAGTGTCGGATGAGGCGGGAGGGCGGGGCGCGGGTGTCCAATGAAATTTGTTCTCTGATCTTGGTCAGTCTGATTATCTCCTTTTCGAATTTAATCAACTTTCATATATTCATGTTTCTCGACCCCCCCCCCCTTCTCGGCATAACTCCCCGCCTTTCCCACTGCTTTACGCCGCTGAGTCCGAGCTTTTCAGCTTTCTATTACTCTCTCTCTCCCTCTCTCTCTCTCTCTCTCTCTCTCTCTCTCTCTCTCTCTCTCTCTCTCTCTCTCTCGCCCTCTCTCTCCCTCTCTCTCCCTCTCTCTCCCTCTTTCTCTTCTCTCCTTCTCTCTCTCCCTCTTTCTCCGCACCTTCCTCTCTCTCTTCCTCTCTCATCCCCCCTCTCTCCTCTCTCTCTCTCTTTCTCTCTCTCTCTCCCTCCGAACTTACAGCGCGCGGTGCGGCTTTCCAAGAGTCACGGCTCATTGGTCTGTAATACTAGGAGTTGTGGATACTGAAAACAAAGGGTCCCCCATTCGTGACTTCCTCCTCTATCTCTTGTGTGATAAGGTCCGTAGTTGCCAGATGTTGTGACTGTAGCCCGTGTATTTCCCCCGAGAATAATGTAAAATATACGATTTTTAACCTTGAATACGGCAGCACAGCCGATAAGAACCTTTTTTCGAGAAATTGTCTGCATATATGTTTCATGGGAAACAATGAACGAAATGGACATTAACTTCCATGCGTCAAATTAATCTACATTTCCCTTTATTCAAAGATGGTGGAGGGAGAAAAGATTGCTTTTCTAAGCTGATATTTTGTACTTTTCCCCATGAAAAGCGATGATCCTTTAAAAAAATTGGAAACTTCCTGGCAGTGGCGGTACTTATAATAAAGGGTGTGGACTAAAGCACAGGGGCACTTTTCGTTTGTTATTTTTCAAAATTAAGACATTTAAGGAGGCAGTTTTGCTATAAATGTTCGTTGCTACCTTCAAAAACACCTGATTTTTGAATTTGGAAAGATTATGATTTTTAGAAATAGCTCAAAGGGCTTAAATGCCGAAAATTTATTTTGAAGTTTTGAAATTCGTGATACATTAACCCCTTATGGACCAAGCCCGAATATACTTGGTTTTCTCCTATAGTCTATTTTAAATTGTTCCAGTATCAGGATTTCGAATAAATACTATTCTCGATGTAGTATAAAAAGATTAGATTTCGTCTGGCACCTTCAATCCGTCGTATATGCAATTCCAACTCCCGCGAGTACGAACAGTTAACTACCTTCCCTAAACAAACGGAAAAGTGACGTTCATATGTGAACTAACCTGGTCTTTAAAGGGTGAATATCTACAAATACCTTTGTACCTTTACGCGCCGGTGGCACCAACGCGGAGAAACTCGCAGTTTCTACGCGTAACCGCGCAACCTATCCCCAGCGCTAAAAGTTCAATTGATTAAATAACGGTTGAGGACTATAGCCAAAACGGATAAGCTTTTAGCCATTAAGTGCCGTAACTGGTCATTTACTGTAGGAATTGATGTATCACTATAATTTCAAAACCTCAAAATAAATATGTCTTTTTCCAACTCACCAAGTATTTCAATTTTTTTTCTAAAAAAACAAGAGCACTCAGACGCATTTAACTGCCCCATTGCACTCTTGGTCTTTGGTGTATCACTATCTCATCACCATATCTCTGACCGATGACGGCCCTTGCCAATGCATGATGATAATGATTCTTCCTCATTTGAAGGAAATCGCGGGAAACAATTTCCAGGGTCATGGGGATTGGGGGTGCTATGCAGCCGGGAACAATAGTGGATATACATACCCTTCGTTCCTGCCTCCCCCCGCCGCCCCGCCCCGTCCCGTCCCTTGCGCCTTATGGTTATGGCAAGGGAATGCGTCGAGCGGCGAAAAGCACCGAGAACGCGCGGAGAAGCGAGGATTGGAATCGTGAGAGATTTGATCAGAACGATGCGTGTTGATGACGACGTGCGAGCGGCGGCCGTAAATGATGATGCGGTCCGGATCCGAGCAATCCGCAGCCCCGGCCCGCAGTTTTCGAATTCCTGAAACGGAACGCCGAGACTAAATGAAAGCGCCGCGACCATCCACGCAACTACCTCCACGCCGCACTATGGTCTGATACCGATTGAAATAGGCCGAAAATCAATACAAAAATTCTTCAAAAATCACCATTTTCGCAGGGCTGCCGTTTTGCGTATAATCAATGCTATTTTTTTATTCACCGATGATTCCACCGGTTGAGAAAAGATTACATAGTTCAGTTCTGTGTATGACTATAATGCACGAAAATACTCTGATCTGTAATCTTTCCTTAATCGGTGGAAACTGCGTTACTTAATTAAAATATCCGCAAGTTTTTTAAAGTCATCGACGACTCAACTGGATAAGAAAAGATTACAGATGCGAGTATTTTAGTTCATTACAGTAATACACCAGTAGCGGCCCGTGAGATTTGGCAACCATGCATTTTTCCCACTTAAACTTAGGTAAAAAATCGATTCAAGCGGAGGCTGGCAGCCTCCTCGAGATTCGATTGTTTTCCATGTATTCAAATGGGATAAAAACACTGTTGCCAAATTGTACGAGCCGCCACTGCAATACACTGAACTGGACTGTGTAATCTTTTTTCAACCGGTGAAATCATCGGTGAGTAGAAAAATAGCATTGATTATACGCAAAACGGCAGCCCTGCATTTTCGACATTTAAAACTTAATTCAATTTCTAACTTTCTGGTGACATAGCGATAGAGAGGATTTGTTGCGGACGTGATATTGAAACTTCAAGGAGATAGCCATGAGGGAAATTTCTTATGGACATTTTCACACAGGCTCGGTTTGTTTACCTCTTTTTTCTTAACTTATAAATTTTAAAAAAAAAAACTTGTGACGAATAAATTTAAAATTGACTACACACGAAAATTCAAGTGTTTTAGAGTGGCTTTCTGGAACAGAAATCGATATAAGTGTTTTTTTTTTTTTTTTTTTTTTTTTTTTTTTTAAGAAATTGACACATGACAGAGGCAAGCAAAATTTTCTTACTTGGATACACTGAAAAAAATAAATAGTTAAAAAAGTACAGAACAAAATGATTTGCTAAATTAACCTATAATTTTTTTAAATTAACAACTCAAATGCTGAATCAGCAAAGCATTTTGTTAGCTTAGCAACTAATTTGCCCAACCAACAAATCAAATAGTAAAAGTAACAATTTTTATGCTGGCAGAATAAAAACTTAGTGAGTAAAATCAGCAATTTATTTTGCTGATATAACAAGCTGAATTGTTAGATCAACTAATTGGGTTAAGTTCTGTATGTTTTTAACTATTTAAAATTGCTAAATTGACAATGTCTATTTTGTTAAAAGAACACCATTATGTGGTTGATTTAACAACCATTTTCGTAAACTCAGCAAATAAATTGTTAACTTAACAGAAAACCCTGGGTGATTTAGCAACTTTCAATTTTTGTTAAATCAGCAAATTTTGAATCGTTGCTTTAACAATTGATTTTTTTCAGTGTAGTTTTATTGGAATTCTGTGTCCAGATATAGCCACTCTTAAACACTTACACTTTCGTTTATAACCACTTTCCACAAGATTAATTACAATTTTTGATTTAAGGTTAAAAAAAAGTGAGGCAACCAAACCAGATTCAGATCACCCATACTGTCACAATTTGAGATAGGACTTCCAACATGTATGGCTCCCTCTATCGCCATTGCTCGTTGCTCGATATAAAGGGTTCTCAGTGATTAAATTTGGTGTCAAAAGTTTATAAATGATTAACTGATGAGAAATTAACCTTTCGATTTTTGTCTGCTTTTTGGTGATCTCAAACCATAGCGCGCCGCCCGCGCCACAATAATCCTTTATACTGTGCTGTGGACTGCAAGCTTTATGTGTATACAGGGTGCACATAAAAACATGTGGCCCTTTCTTTCCTCAAAGCTTAGGTCCTATTGGTCTTGCAATAGAGGAGAACATACTCGTCAATTTCGCCAACTTTCTTTGAGCGATTTGGTCTGAAAGTCATAGGCTAAAACTCATACGATAGAAGACTCTAGAGTTGTCAAATAACCCCCAGTTTTTGGTTTAAATTTTCCCAAAGTTAACTTTAATACACGGAAAAAAACTACGGTGAAAATAACCATACGGATACCTGATTTTGGCACCTGCTAGATGTTATGGTAATGTTAACCAGAAGTATACTATGTTTTGACTAGGTGCTAGGTGATGTTACCTGATTGCATGTCGAATTTACTCAAAGTATTGGTAAATGTACCATACTTCTGGTCAAGTTTACCATAACATCTAGCAGGTGCCAAAATCAGGTATCCGTATGGTTATTTTCACTAATCTTTTTTTTCCGTGTATACATAACTATTGCCAATGCAGCATTGGTGGATATGAGAGGGATGAAGGGGTCGCCCCACGCCGTTCGGCAAAACAAAGGGAAAAAAGGAAGAAGGAAGGGAAAGAAAGAGAGAAAAAAAGAAAATGAGGGTCACCGTGGGGCTAAAATCCCCAGTTCGCCCCTTCCCCCGTTTGTAAGGGCTGAATCCACCTATGCGATGCAGAAGGACGCAAACTTTGGGGGAATAGTACCCAAATGTTTTTTTTTTTTTCCGTGTGCCCATACCACATAATGCTACAATCAAATCAGGAAGTGCAATTAATTTTGAAGTATATTTTGTTTTCCGGGTATCTTCGGATCAGTTGTGTTGAAAAATGAGCATTTCCGGTATAATCGGACAATACCATGCAATACCATACGTCCCGAGAATCTCTTCTTTGCTCCTCCAAAGCCAAGACTAGGAGATCGCCCATGCCAAACAAAACTGGGGCCCTTACACGGAATCGGGCACCTGTTGCGGGGGTACTTCCATGAAATATACGTTTTCTGCTGCGAAACGACCCAGAAAATAAAAAGGTACTCGAAGCACATGTAGTATACGTGACTATCGTCGCAGTTTTGAAGCAAAGATCCCGAAGTCCCTGCATTATACAAGTAAAATTGTCCTCAAATGCGCGTGGCTGCAAAATGGTGAGCCGTGAGAGTGCTCGACCTAAGTTCAGCATCTAAATTTTCCAGGCAGGAAGCAGGATGTATGAGGACCAGTGATCCTATACAGATTGTGTGTGGCGCTTCGCCTGTATTTTGAAGAAACGTATGCATTGGCGGATCCAGGAATCCGCCCTTCTCTCTTTTCTACCATTAAAACGCGTGTGTTGGAAAAGGACATATCAGGGGCAGTCACGTGATTTTCACCACCTCTTCTATCCTTCTCTAACAAGTGCGTTCTTATGGGAGAAGAGAGAGAAGGACAATTTCCTGGATCCGCTAGTGAACATATGACTCTGCGCTCATCCGAGCAATAATTGTGGCAGCGAGAGGCACCCCCGCCCGGCCTTCCCAGCCACCGTTGCGTTGGTTGACTGGTTGAGTACTGAAACCGTTTAGCCGGTGGATGTAGCTGGTGACTGGTGGAGAGGTTTGGAAGGGAGAGGGGGGGGGTGACAAATGACAGCTATGAAGCGGCGAGTATTTATGGACGCTCAAGTATGTGCAATAATCGCTAGTCGCTGAGGGGGTGGGGTGAGGAGGCCTCAACTCGCCAGTGCAGCCACCCGTTTTGTAAGCTCCTCCACCCTCCCCCCTCCCACCGCTCCTCTCGTTAAAGGGTCGGATTTAATTTCGAGGACTGATTTCAAACAGTTAATCACCGCCGAGGCTCTGGCTTCATTCTTGGGCCTCCTTGCATCCCTCATATCCCCATCCCCTCTTAACGGAGAACTGGGACGTTTGGGGCGACGGAATCGTTCCGTAAAAGGCCACAGAAGAGAGAGATAAGTGAATAAAAAAAAATCTCGGATGAATAATGAATCGATTATTCGGTACTTAGTAAACTAATGACGATTTTAGTATTTTTCAATGATTCAACAAACAAACAGAAAACAAACAAATCTGTGAAAATCGACTTTAGTGCGGTGACGAGTCGTGCTATACAGTAAACCAGTATTACTTAGTATGAGACGAAGAAGTGACTCGAGCCGAGCATCGAGCCAGAAGTATTCTTCGGAAAATGTCACTGATTTTCCTTTTCAATACTTTTCCGTTCACAGAAAAGCTATTGGCAATGTCGCCGAATACACAGAATTTATGAATCGATGAAAAACATGTTTTGACAATGTGTAAGTACCAGGACCAGGACTCTGTGATTAATAATGCCCAAAAATGCCTTCCTTATACCCTTTTCTGCTTTCTTGTTTCTTCTTTGTCCCGCTCTTTCCCTCAAATTCCTTTTTCCCCTCCCTTGTCCTCTTTTTTATATTTTTCCCCATCTGTTTCCTTTATGTTTTCCCTTCTATATTTCCTTCTCTTTTCCTCTCTTATCCTCTCTTTCCCTCTCTTTCTCTCTTTTCTCCTCTCTTTCTCTGTCCTTTTCCCTCTATCCTTCTCTTTCATTTCCTTTCCTTCCCTTCCAATCTCTTTTCTTCTCCTTCCCCTCCAATCATCTGCTTCCCTCTTTTTTCGCACTTGATTTCATTTTAACACAATTTCGTCGAAGGTTTCATACAGATGTTTCGCCTTCAATTTGAATCGAAACAACAACAGATCCCCCGAGCAGGAACAGTTGCTATTCCAGCTGCTCGGAGTATGACATTACGTGCTTATTTCGACTCTCACTCTTGCCACAGGAGTTCAGACTATTGAGCCCCGCGCAAAAGCCGTTTTCCGAAGACTCTGAATATTTTAAACCTGACAGGAATGCCATGATACAATAACCACTAAGGATTCCTTCCCCTCCCTTTCTCCTGTTTCTTTCTATATCCCGATTATACTTTTTTATTGCCCTTTTTCGATTTCATTTGCTTCTTCTCTCTCTCTCTCTCTCTCTCTCTCTCTCTCTCTCTCTCTCTCTCTCTCTCTCTCTCTCTCTCTCTCTCTCTCTCTTCTCTCCCTCTATCTATCTCTCTCACTATCCTCACCAGCTCTTTCTCTCTACCTCTTTTTCCTCCTCTCTTTTTTTTTACTGGAACCTCCACGAATAATCCCATGGGACCAACCGTTGAACCTTGCTTTTCCAGTCCTCACCAATGATGCTGCCGATTTGCCGAACTTTCCTCTGCCGCAGGCAAATAAAAGATTCAAATCTCTCTGATCCACCAAGATTTTGATTCCGTTTCAACTCTCGTAGCCCTACCTACGTAGTACATAGGTTGTTGGCCCCAAAATCGAATTCTCCAAACAAAGGTAAGTTTTCCATAGGCTATAGCTATTAAATGTCACCGTACGTACACACAAACTCGCCACAATCAGTCACCTTTGATTATTTTTTTATGACTTTTAGGGTTAGCTGGAAGTCAAAGCAATCTTTGGGAACCTGTGTTCCCGCAATTTAATTGAAATAAGTATAACAAATTCGATTAGTTTCCTATAAAATCTTCTATTTTTACCAAACATTTTTTGAAACAGGGTTATTCATTGTTCGTAGAAGAAAAGTTCTGTTGCAATACTTTATTTAGTTCCTCGGCACGCAATTATTACGAGCAAAGTCCCCTTCAATAAATGGCGAAAAATTGTGGTAATGGGTAGGGGTTTAAGTTGCGTATTCGCTCGATTGGAAGAGACGTAAACCCGAGGTTCGATCCGAAAATTGATATATTCTTAAACTCAACAGCACGAAGCTCCACAATCACAACTTTGTCACGCCAACGATGTCCCTAAGAAGCCATGACAGCGCAACTTCAAAACCTAACCTCAAAAATACACACGCTGAGCACCTAGCTACAGCCAACTAATGGGAGATCACCAAGATCCAAAATCCCAACTCAAAATAGATGAAAAATCACCAAGATCCAAAATCTCACCGGACGTATCTGTGAAGAGTGCGAGCCAGAAGCTACTGTCAGTGCATCTTATATAGTTCTCAAAATCTAGAGTAGATTCTCTATGCCATAGCACGGCCCTGATAACGCACAGTCAATCAGCCTTGGGGATGAATCAAGACGTATTGAGTCTACTCTAGATACCGTGAAACCGCGAATGGGGCTCTTTCAAACTTTTGCTATACTTAGGGGATTGAAGAGTTGATTCTTGCATAAAAACCTGTAAAAATGAGGATGAGTACACTTTAAAATTCCGAAATTCACTCTCAGAATCGGGCCTAATGGCGGAGAGACGCAGGTATCATGGGAGATTCCTATCTAAATTGAGACTTATCTGTGTGTTTCCGTAGAGAAAGTGACATAATGGACAGGAATCTCCCATGAACCTGCGTCGAACCGCCATTGCCATCTTGCCGTTAAAGCAGTTATGTGAGCTTGTTACTAAATTTTAGACTTTCTCAGTGTGCTTTTTCGTGATTTTTGCTGGTTTTTATATAAGATTGGACTGTTTATTTGCTTATAGCAAAAGTTTGTAAGAACCCTCAATTCATATCAACACAGCTCGCGATGTTTACGGCGACTCGCGGTCGTCTAAACACAACACTATAACCAACAGTGTTGCCAGATATTTACTCCTAATATCCTAATAAAGTAATATATTGGGCATGGCGGACGCCGTCCCATTACTATGTCATAATATACTTACACGTTATAAGTGTCAAAAATGTTTTCTTCGAAAGATAAATTAGTAAGCAAATAAATGAAAAAACAATTGTAAAAAATAATCTAATCGCTAAAACGAATGACTAGTGACTCATCGACAGTTGTTTAAAGTTGTTATTGTTTTGTTTTTTTGTAGACCTACCCATCATACAATTGTTTAAGCTTTTACTATGTTTGCATGATTTCCTTCAATGAAATTGAATGATTTGAGTAAATCACAAATTGAGATTTTCAGCTGCAGATGTCTCTTCCACCTAGAAAGATTTTTTTTTTTAAATTCTTTACTATCGAATTTGTAATTTCATGCTGAAAAAATCGCCTGCAAGCCAGCGACGACGCAACCATGCTGCCTCTCACAATCAGTGAACATGATTATAAACCTTTTCAACTCACTTTTAAATCACATTTATTCCTGTTAACGTTGAGCGACTGAGCAACTCCGTCTTGTCTTAGCATCAAGGACTCGGCAGTATTTTAGACCCCCCCCCCTTCCCCCTACTTTTGATCCCACCATATCCTCGCACAGTGTGATAAAATTCTCAAAATATCGGACCTTGAACATTTGGCATGTAGCATTTGGTGCTTTTTATATGCAGAAAACGTAAGTAATTGATGAGCTGAGAAAGATACATTTGGTTTTTTCCTAAAAGTCTCGGTTTTTGAGATATACGCTCTAGAAAAGTTGCACAAAAATGTGTGATGTGACGTCATATCGTGGAATTCCCATTGAAAATAATGCATTCTAGGCCAAAATCGCATTTTTGGACTAAGAAACCTATTCAGAAACCAAAGGTATCCTTGTTTCGAGCTAACCTAGTACTTGCATTTTCTAACTTAAAAACACCCTTAAAAAGAACCTTGCACTTGTCCCATTCGAAAAATGAATTTCATTTTGTAAGGAAAGCTCGCGTGAAAATATGAAAGTAAGGATCTGCACTTCGTTTTCAGTTTGGAGTGGAAAATACTCCTCTTTTTTTAAAAATAATACCTATCGGGCCCTACACCGTAGAAAGAAAATCCGAGACTTGGTGTTCGAAATTTTTTTTGGGGTACCTTCCAAAAAATATTTCAAGAAAAATAATTTTCGGAGCCATTGCAGTCAGTAGTAGCTTGCAAAAAAGTCGAAACTAAACTAGCATGCCATTATTTTTACATAATCACAAAAAGTTATGCATAGTGGTGGAGGGGGGGGGGGGGGGGGGGGACACAGTTATATTATACAGGGTGTAAAAAAAAAAAGGAGCAGCTCCGAATAACTCGAGTTTGGGTTCGAATTTAATAAAACGCTGAAACACGGGTTCCATTATTTTGAGGGGGACATCTTTTAGGGGGGTTGCCAAATTCCAGGCCCCCCCAGGGGGGCGGGTACGGGGGTCACCGCCCCCCTAAATCACATTTCTCAAATGGTGACCCCTAATTTTTATTACATAACTTTGAAGAGCATCAAATTCTAAGCATTTTGGCGCAAACCGCAGGTCGATATCGTTTTTCGTGTTCGAGATATCGAAAGTCAAAGTTCGATTTTGACCCATTTTCAAAAATTCATAACTCCCACTAAAAAAGTCGGAATTTAAAAAACTATTAGCTTAAAATGCTCTACAAAACAAGTACTTTTCAGAAAAAAAATACAACTGTCCAGGAAATTTGAATTTTAGGCTCCGAAAAAAATATTCAACATTTTCGAAAATTTTGAATCGGCGATATTCTTGTAAAACGTCCAGAATCGACAATTTTGGCTTAAAACCTGTTGGCTGAGTCGAAATGAGCGATGCAAAGCGCTTAAAAGCTCTCGAAAGTCCCCAAAACCCTATTACAGCCCGAGAGAAAGGTGTTTCCTGACTCTAAATTTAGCAGTGTTCTCAATACTGAGTTTGATCATTTTAAAGATGATTTTGAGACTTTCTTGAGCTTTTAAGCCCTTTGCATCGCTCATTTGGACTCAGCCAACAGGTTTTAAGCCAAAATTGTCGATTCTGGAAGTTTTACAAGAATATCGCCGATTCAAAATTTTCGAAAATTTTGAATATTTTTTTCGGAGCCTAAAATTCAAACTTCCTGGACAGTTGTATTTTTTTCTGAAAAGTACTTGTTTTGTAGAGCATTTTAAGCTAATAGTTTTTTAAATTCCGACTTTTTTAGTGGAAGTTATGAATTTTTGAAAATGGGTCAAAATCGAAATTTGACTTTCGATATCTCGAACACGAAAAACGATATCGACCTGCGGTTTGCGCCAAAATGCTTAGAATTTGATGCTCTTCAAAGTTATGTAATAAAAATTAGGGGTCACCATTTGAGAAATGTGATTTAGGGGGGCGGTGACCCCCGTACCCGCCCCCCTGGGGGGCCTGGAATTTGGCAACCCCCCTAAAAGATGTCCCCCTCAAAATAATGGAACCCGTGTTTCAGCGTTTTATTAAATTCGAACCCAAACTCGAGTTATTCGGAGCTGCTCCTTTTTTTTTTTACACCCTGTATATAACCTCAAATTTTTTTAAAAAATGAATAGGAATTTTTAGACATAAAAAATTGGACACGTCATTTGTACAACAGACAGCTTTAGCCTCTCCCTCTATTCCTCGCGAGAACTCCGAATGACCATTAGTTGATGTATTGTATTTGTTCAGATTATATTAAAAACGCATGCCTTTTTTAACGAAGCATACATAATTACTTTCCTAGAAATTACAGAATACAAAAATCTTAGGTATCCATAAAACTTGGAATATAATAGGAAATAAAATTATATGGCCTAATAACTATGATAGGGCCTGGAAAAGAGCTGAACAATTTTACGGGCTTCAACCAACTGGACTAAACTTTTAAAAAATAAGTTTTTTGAAGTTTAACAATATCTGTTTTGCAAAGTTTAAATAAGTTTTTTTTAAAGTTTCAAAAAGTTCTTTACGTTTTTTATAGTTTTAGAAAGTTTTTTTTTCTTCTTCTTCTTCTTTTTTTTAACCCTTGTGAGCCTAAGGTATTTCGGTAACACAAAGGACTAAGGGGGGGGGGGGTATTTTTGTACCCCAAGGATATTTTCATGCAGCACAGTCAGTATCAATAATTTTGAAACTTTAATGGATGGATTATGTACTTAGTACCCTAAGAGAGTAATTTATGTGAAATTTGAGTAAATTTTTGCTATGTTGCCAAATTTACACCTACTTTTAAAAAAAATGTCAAAATAAAAAAAATGGAAAAAATGAAATGAGGTACCATCTTATTTTTCCATTTTTGATAAATTTCCATTTTTTTTTTCAATGATCTGACTGAATATTCTTAATCTACATAAAATTTCCGGAAAATTCACTGTAATAGATGGTTCCAAACTTAAAACTGGCAGGACGAAGGGGGGTATATTTGTACCCCAACACTTTAAATTTCTATAATATCCACAAAAATTCATACAAATTAATGAAATTTGGTGGACGTGTTCTAAGTATCCTAACTTAAAATGTCATGAAGTCTCAAAAAATTTTGAGCAGTTTTGACAAAATGGCGTCAAAAAAACTGGCCTGGGGTACAAATCTACCCCCCCCCCCCCTTAGGCTCACAAGGGTTAACTTTAAAGCTTTTGGACCGAAATAATTGGACATGGGACTAGATCTCTAAGCAATCTCAAAAATGACACTTCTGCCTTTTGTGTAATGTGTACTGATCCATACCAGTTATAAAAGCTTACATCGAACTTTTTCGGTAATGGTAAACAGCTAAAATATTAGCAACGCCTGAAATATTGTGACCTTCAACTCATTGTGCCTCGACTCGTCTTACAAAGCGCGTTTTCGCTATAAATTCGTTGTCTTGCATCGGTGAGCAACGGTTCCCAATGCAACTTTCATCGGTCTGAGTAATGCTCGGTTAATTATGCAGCGCAAAGTTTTGAGCTTTTATAGCTTTTCTACCTTTTCGTCTTCCTTCCCACTCTCCTCCTTACCTACCGCATCATCGCGGTCGGATAACTTTCCTCAAACTTGCAAATTACTCGCTCTTGGAACTTTAAACTCATTGAAGCCGCAAATATTTTAGTTTTTATGTAGTTTTATGGAGCCCTTGCGGGTGCTCGACGTCCTCAAAGCGACACGCAATTGTAATCGAGTAATTTCCAAGAAAAGTTGATAACTTTTTGAAGTGGTTTTTAAGTGAGCTTTATATCTAACAAGGACTGAACAAGCCACTTTCAACGATAAATTGGTGTTTTCCTTAGAGATTCAAAGAAGCGGTTCTGCGGTTGATCTAACCTCTACCTCTCGCGGTAATTAGAACCACCAGCCAGACACTTAACGTTCTCTTGGGCCATTTTAAACACCTTTTTATGAGGACATTCAGCTTTGCTTTCAGCCGCTGATAAATTTACTGTCCATAATAAGCCTATAAGCATGCGATCTGATTTATACCAATGTAATGTATATGTATTCAGATGAAGTAACGCAGGTTTACCTGGTTTACCTTGACGTTTTCTCCCTCTTTAATGAGCATTCAATGCTTTTTTTTTTTTTCAAAAGCTACATTGAAATATCACCGTTGACTTGAACTATCAAGTCCATTTTTCTCATGGATATCACTTCAGAATGGTCTGAAGGTCTAGCTGTGAGTCCTATCCCAAAGCAATGGTTAACATGGACGGTTTATTTGCCTCTTATTTTTTAACCTCAAGTGAAAAAAAAATTAATTAATTGAATTAAAACTGGTTTTGAATGTAGATACAAGTGTTTTAGAGAACGGAACATGAAGTTTTAATAATTATATGTCCAGGTGAAACAATTTTCTTGCATCTGTTATGTGTTAGTTTCTATACATCGTAAATTTTTCTAAGAAAAATTGTATTATATTAATTTCAATGTTTAGACAGCCACTCCAATACAATTTCACTTTCATTTTAGACCAGCAGGCTGATTATGAACAGTCGTATCGTAATGCTATAGAGTGCGTGTTATCTTATGGGTAGTGCCATTCTCCGGGTTTTATTCCGATAGAAACCATCCCATCTCTCCGGAAATTCTCCGATAGCTCAGGAGTCATCGGAGAATTTCCGTAGAGATGGGAGGCTTTCTATCGAAATGAAACCTGATTTCGGAATGGCACCACTCATAAAATAACACGCACTCGATCATCGACTCGATAGCATTACGATACGATCGTTTTTAATCAGCCTCCAGGTTTAAATGGATTCCTCACAACATTCACCTTAAGGTTAAAAAATAAGATGCAAACAAACCGAGCCCTTACAAAATGTCAATAGGAGATCAATATCTTTCATTATTTCCTCCTCCGTGCAATCTGGTACAAGGACTTCATGTCCACTTATTTATGTTCATTTCGTTTAGGTACATACATCCACTTTTTTAAAGCTCACAGTCTCCATGTTCACTTTAAATCGTATTTCCTTAACTTTTTTATTCACACATTTAGCACAGCACCATTATGGCGGAGAAATGCGAGGCGGTCCAGTTTTGGGGTACCGGTCCAGTATTGGCGACTCTCCTCTAATAAAGAGGTATTAATATACAATTGATTGAGCAAAAAAATAAATGTGTTTACAAAAGGAAATTTTTTGCTGTGTATTTGCAAAAATAAGTAAAAAAAAATTAAATACCTGTATATGTTACCTCTAAATGTTTCGATCTTCTCCGTCTTCAGTAATTTCGTTCGTTTAATTTTTTTTTTTTTTTTTCTTTTTTCTTTTCTTTTCAATTCTGTATGAGAATTGAGATTCCACGGAGGTAAGTACTTACCCATTTATATTGTCTGCATTCCTGTAGGTTTCATTTATGATTATATCATCATCGTTGTATTCTGTCCACTCTAACCCTTGTTAAATATCGATTCGAGGGAGTGAACTATGTGCACCTCCAATAGTTGGCCATTTTTCATGCGATTCGATGGAAAAAATACACCGTTGTCACATCGCACGCTACGCCAATGATTCAGGCACAGAAGAAAGACGTTGAATGCTTAGGAAGAAGAGCAATTTGGTAAGTTTCTTTATATTACCATGGGCGCCCGTATATCGGGGGACAATGGGGCCCCCTTCGAATTCAGAACTATCAAAACTTCATGATGAAAAATGAAAGGATCAAAAGAAAATAAAAGATTAATTAAGGAGTAAGAGTTTACGAACTTCATTATTATTTGACTATATAATTTTAATTAATTTTTTGCAAGGAATAATAATTGTACAAAGCACTTTATTCACTGTATCAAACAGTTCTAAATCATTATTAATATTAATGATTGGTACATATACAATTGCTTAAAATATGCACCTTTTGGAAAGAAAATTCATTTGGATGGGGGGAGGGTTCCCTAAACCTGCCTGTCACTATAGGCGGTGTCCCCTAGACCTCCCACTGAGGTTCAATAATGTTGTCCTCTCCTGGGAATTTTTCTGCTGGTGCCCATGTCTATGATAGTTAGTGGGGGTTAATGGGTTTGTCTCTTGCAAACTTTTGCTACAGGAGATTGAAGAGTTGATTCTTGCATAAAAACCAGTAAGAATGACGATGAAAAAAAGAAAAAAGAAAGATTACGAAATTCACTCTCAGAATCGGGCTTAATGGCGGAGAGACGCAGGTCCGCAGGTATCATGGGAGATTCCTATATATCTAAATTGAGACATATCTCTGTGTTTCCGTAGAGAAAGTGACGTATTAAGCAGGAATCTCCCATGATACCTGCGTCGAACCGCCATTACGAACTTGCCGTTATAGCAGGTATGTGAGTTTATTACTGAATTTTAGACTTTCTTAGTGTGATTTTTGTGATTTCCGCTGGTCTTTATATCACTAGATGAGACTATTTATTTGCTTACAGCAAAAGTTTGCAAGAGCCCCATTGAAGAAATGGGCTTTAAAAATGTTGACTTCAGAGATGTATTTTTATATTTATAAGTAGACATATCGTAAACTGGACTTAATAATGTTGAACATATAAATCAGTGGACGTTTAAACTAGAGTCCCTTGATGGCAGTGGCGGATCCAGCCCTCGCGAACGGGGGGGGGCGAATTTTGGATTCTCGCCCCTAAATGACCCCCTTTTTTTGTTTCCGCTCTTGCTTTTCCCCTTCCTCTCCCCTCTTTTCCCACTTTTCGGGCCGAACGGGGGGGGCGATCGCCCCCTTCGCCCCCCCCTGTATCCGCCAATGCTTGATGGAAATATTGTATAGGGAGTACCGACACGACGCTTTATGCATTTTGACAGGAGTCGATTTAGTCGACTGCCTGAACGAATTCGAAGGTTAAGTTCAACAGTGGACCAGTGGTGGACTGGCGGATTTGCCGGCATTCCGGTCCGTTCCCATACGTTCCTCTACGAATCGACTCCTTTCGTGTGGAGCCTTCGATGTCGTCGACTCCTGCTCAACTCCGTGAGAGCCTAAAACCAACGACCAATCACAACTCGTTGAGCTCGTGTCGGTACTCCCTATACAATATTTCCATCAAGGGACTCTAGTTTAAACTATAGGTGGGCTTAAACAGAAGTGGACAAAAATCTGAGGACAGATAGTTCTGGAATTTGTAATCTCTGCTAACCCTTAGAGAAAAAGTCAAGGCCACTCTTGCGGAAAATGCGAGGCGTACACAATACACATACATAGCCGTACCCAGGAATTGGTATTTCTCTCTCGTATCCCATTTGAACGTATGTGTTAGAAAAGGACAGAAACAGGGGCTGAAATCACGTGACAGCCCTTATATCCATCCTATTCTAACTCATGCGTTCAAATGGGCTAAGATAGAGAGGGACAATATCTTGGCTACGGCTATGGACACACATACCCAGGGCTGCCGTTTTGCGTATAATCAATGCTATTTTTCTATTCACCGATGATTCCACCGGTTGAGAAAAGATTACACAGTTCAGTTCAGAGCATGACTGCAATGCACGAAAATACTCTGATCTGTAATCTTTCCTTAATCGGTGGAAACTCCGTTGATTAATTAAAATATCCGCAAGTTTTTTAAAGTCATCGACGACTCCATCGGTTGAGGAAAGATTACAGATGCGAGTATTTTAGTTTATTACAGTCATGCCCTGAACTGAACTGTGTAATCTTTTCTCAACCGGTGGAATCATCGGTGAATTGAAAAATAGCATTGATTATACGCAAAACGGCAGCCCTGCACATACCTCACTACTTTGCCTGTTCTATAAGGCAACACCGATGAAGGGGGAGGGGGGAGAGATGGAGTCGACTCGACTCATAAGTTACCTCATCAACAATTCAATTAAAAGTAGGAGACGACGACGTACGAAGCATAACAGTGATGCGAGACGATTCCGAGTTGCGACTCTCGATGGTAAACGGGACTGACGGGGGGATAGGACGTTACGCGACGCGGGAAAGAAAATCATGGGCTCAGTGGTGTTGCGCTATCGTCCGATCCCGAGGGACTCAACCCGCCGCGCCGTGCCCTGTGTCCTGTCCTGCCTGCCCTGCTCAGTGGTCCCGCTTCCTTTTATACGGCCTCTGAAAAATGTTCGCTCGACATGCTACCGATCAGATCTTTACTCAAGCTTATGTGCTTTTTAAACGCTAACCTTTAACGCAGTGAACACACGGTCAACACGCGGTCAACGAACTAGCGATGTTGAACAATCTAGAGTCCCTAAATGTAGAGAGTTAAAAGACTAGAGTCCCTAAATGTAGAGAGTTAAAAGACTATAGAGTCCCTAAATGTAGATAGTCCTTAAATGTTGAGAGTTTAAAAACTAGAGTCCCTTTATGTAGGTAGAGGGCAAAGTTGGGCAAAAAATTATTCGGTGTGTCCGGCAACGCCGAGTCAATCGAATTATTCGACGAATAATTCTACAATTGACCTATACCTTCCGTGTGTTTCCCTTTCCTCAACTCAGGTAGCAAACCCAGTTTTCAGTGTTGCCGGAGTCATTTCATTATTTCTGATTATTCGGTTGCCCAACTCTGGTAGAGGGTTAAGACAAGTGAAACCAAGGGCGCCATCGCCCATCGCCCATGGCAAAACTGTTCACCTAAAAATTGTTCCAAAAGTCACCTCAATGAGGTGAATCACATAATGTACTAGCCGTTCCAGACACCCTACGCCCTACGGGTGCCCTCCACGGCCAGCATTCTAGTTCTAGGGGTACGGGCTAGTTGGCACTTTGACAGTTGATTTATGCAAGTTTGTTTTTTATTTAAAGAATCGTGGTTGTTAAACGAACGATGGAAGAAGTACGGTAAAAATTACTGACAAAAACTGACGGATCAAAAGTATCGGAGCGCTCGGGTTTAAGCGATGAGCGTTAGGACCGAGGGAGTTACGACAACGACAGTCTTAACCCTTTCATCCCTGGTGTACATTTCAATGTACATCTGAATAACATTGAATCTTATGGAGAAAATGAAAAAAAGATGTGCACATTTTTTTTATGAGAAAATTGTGCCCAGATCAGCTATGATGGCCAAAAATCCGTCCCTAAGCAAAAAGTGTTTTCAGGATTGAAAGGGTTAAGACGGGCAACGAAAATTGAAAATTTGAAAGACCAAGCGCTCAAGAAATTCTCGCGGAAACCAACTCCTCCCTCTATCACTAACACTGCATTGATCAATGAAATTCAGCCGAGCTTATAGAGCAGGCGGGGGAAGGGACAGATGAGCGAGTCCAGCGCGACACGGCTCGGCGACAGAATCAGTTTTCCCCTCTAATTTTAAAATTCAATTTGCGACGCTCACATACGACTTTTTCGAAAACTGTTCCACAGATCTCCTCGAAATACCCTAAGGAATCATCATGCCAAATTTGAGGGAAATCGCTTCGGCCAATTTTTGGGAAATAGAAAAAACATTTTGGAGGGACGTCAGCTTTATATATATAATTTGACAACTCTTTTTTTTCGCTCTATGAATTTTCGCCATGTGAGCCCAAAACTCGAGGGACCAAATGGCTGATAGTTTTTTTTCTAGGGGGGCCTTTGTTGACCTTGGGGGGTATAAGCCCCCTGAACCCCCCCCTAATTTCCGCCTATGTTGGCTTTTGTACAAGATTCGGCTCGTTCCTAAGCAACCGGCTCATCGATGTATGTTTCATTGGCGGATACAGGGGGGGGGGCGAAGGGGGCGATCGCCTCCCCCCCCCCGTTCGATCAAATAATGGAGAAAAGAGGGGAAGGAAAGGTGAAAAAGAGGAGGGTAACATGGTAGAAGGGGTCACCGGGGGCAAAAATCCCAAGTTCGACCCCCCGTTCGCGAGGGCTGGATCCGCCCGATGGTATTTTTATACATTTCAGAAGCACACACGACCTGACACACTTTTACTTGTCGAGCCAGTGCCATAGCCGGAGCAGCGCGTGAATTTTGCGTTTTCTTCTTGTACTCATCGTCACTTTTACACGTTTTTATGCAAGAATCAATGGGGCAGTTGCAAGGGTCTAAAATGTTGTACTTTTAATGAAGAAAGTGATATTGTACTTGATGAGCTGAGAAAAAGTGTGCCTTGGGTTTTTTCCTGAGTGTCCCAGCTTTGGAGAAGCACACTTGTAAAGTTGCAAAAAATCGTGGGCGTAGTGACGTCACTACGAGTAATGGGTCTGTTGCAAACTTTTACTACAGCGCTACAGAGTGTACAATCTGATGTAAAATCGTGTGAACAGTCCATTGGTGGCATCAGAAAGTCATAAAATGCAGTATGAAACTCACGAGAGACGTTTAATGAAATCCAAGATGGCGGTAAAATATTGAGCAACCTGTATACATGCACCACGAACATCCAAGGATAGCCAACTTCAGAATATCGATCACACCCAATCACAACGTAAATAAACGCACATAATCTCTGAAGCTGTGAGGTTGTCAACGTTGGTAATCCTTGGATGTTAAAGGTGCATGTGTCGCAGGCTAAAGGTCAAATCCGGCACTTGGGCAAATGCCTAGGCAAATAGAAAAGAAGCTATAAAAATCGTTGAAATTTGTAGTTTGCCTAGGCATTTGAGCAAACGCCTAGGCACTTGAACAAACGCCTAGGCACTTGCTCAAATGCCTGAAGTTTTGACCAAATGCCGAAGGCTGATTAGGCAAATAGTAAAGTAAGTCTATTTAGTGAATCTATGATGAACACGACAAGGCAACAATATGTGTGTGCGAGTGTGTGTTCAGTGGTACATCGTTGTTATCATTAATGTCTTCAATACCTTTTTAACACAGTCCGTTTCATTGGAATATCGTTGTTTTCATTGCTTTCGTTGGTACCTATTCACACAGTCAGTTTCATTTGTACATCGTTGTTATCATTAATGTGGTTTATACCGAAAAACACAGTCACTTTCATTGGAATATAGTTGTTATCCTTAATGTCGTTTGTACCTTATACCTACAGTCCGTTTCATTGGTACATCGTTGTTATCATTAATGTGGTTGCTAGTACCGATACACACAGTCGGTTTCATTGGAATATCGTTGTTATCATCATTGTCTTTTGTACCTCACATGTTTGTCATTATTGTCTCATTTTTGTCGTCGGATGCTCCGTTCTGTGTGGCTACTGACATCAACATCTTTGTTCAAGATTCCACATAGGACCCATTGGACGTTTCTTGTTGTGATCCCGAAAAAAAGTTGCCACTTTGGGTGAGATAGGTATAGTGCATGGTCTACGTTGTCTCTGGTGCCATTGGTGTTCTTATCTCGATACGAGCCGAGGGCCGACATGTTGTTATCATTACTTAATGTCGTCTTCAAGTTCGCAATAACGTTTATCAAATTGGCACACTCGCAGGAGTCATTAAAAATTGGTGTTCGCGGGAAGAATTAACACAACTAGAACCGATAAAATTTGAAATATCACAGATTCCGAGAGATAAGTTAATGTTGATCCGCTAAGCAGTGGGTGCCGTTTCGCTATTTGAAGGTCAAGGCTTCATCAAGTGCAATTGCCAGTCCAGTAAAATCAATGTGCAACCAAACGAAGTCCTTGCTTCAAAAATCAGAGAAAATATTCCAGCAAGTCCCACCAACCCATCTCGTGTTCGAATAAGCAACACTGCTGCCTTCTTATTTTTTAAGGTACAAAGCTTTTTTTTTCTTTCAAATTTTTCGGTTGTGGCTTCTTGAACTATATGTATTGAACATTGACTGCTTTTTTAAAAGTTTGACTATTTGCCTGAAAAAAACCCCCATTTGCCTTTTTGCCTAACAGGCTTTCGGCATTTACTCAAATGCCTAGGCATTTGCGTAAACCCCTAGACATTTCGTCAAATGCCTAGGCAAATAGCCAAACAGGGTTTTCGATGAAATTTTGCCATTTGCCTAGGCTTTTACCTAAATGCCGGCTTTGACCTTTAGCCTGCGACACATGCATACAGATCGCTCGATATTTTACCGCCATCTTGGATTTCATTAAACGTCTCTTGTGAGTTTATTATCGCATTTCATGACTTTCTGATGCCACCAATGGACTTTTTGGGCGATTTTACATACGACGAAACACTCTTTATTGTTGTAGCAAAAGTTTGCAACAGACCCATTCCCATTTAAAATAATGTTTTTTGGGGCCAAAATCTCATCTCCGAAATAAGACTTAGTTAAAAACTAAAGACATCTTTGTTCTCAGTCTCTGCTCATCAAATACTTTCATTTTCTTTGTGAAAAACATAACATTTCAGACCTGCCCCATTTTTCAATCACCTGTAGCAAAGTTTGCAGAAGCCCCATTATATCGAGCTATTGTCGTTGGCTGCGCGGTGATTCGGTGAACACCATCGGATTCGACATTTGCCGTGGCTTTAAATGAACAAAATGCCACGTTGTACCGCTGAATAGTAGATTGAACTACGAAGGACGCACGGAGAAAAAAACATCGGTTCATATGGAACACCGAAGATGTTTGGTTCCAGTAACCGAAGTTTTCAGTTGTGAGTACCGAACTTCAGTAAGGAGTACCAGAGTGGCTCAGTGGGACGAAATGTGAGTCATAGTATTAGTCACACTTACCGAAACCTTAACTGAAGTTTGTCACCTTACTGAAGTTCGGTACTCACATCCGAAAACTTTGGTTGCTGTAACCCCTGGGCGCCCGGAGGGGGGGGGGGGGGGGGGGGGGGGGGGGCAAGAGGGGGCACTTGCCCCCCCCCCCCTGGAATTCAAAAAAGTCAAAATTTCACGATGAAAAATGAAAGGAAAAGAGAAAATTAAATTAAAATGACAAATAATCAAAGGAGCAATAGTTGAGAAACTTCATTTCTAGTTTATATTGAAATTTTAACCAATTTTTTGCAAGGAATAATAAATTATATATATATTTTTTTTACGATCGTTATCATCTGTCGACCCTTTATCCATTATATAAAACACGTCAAAATTGTTATTATTATTTGATACACCTAAAATGGGTTAGTAATTGTACACTATTTGAGTGAAAAAAAAGTTTTCCCTTTTTACACAGGGGGGGGGGGTCCCCTAGACCTTCCGTTGGGGTTCAAAAATTTTGCCCCCCCTTGGAAATTTTTCTGCGGGCGCCCATGCTGTAACCGAATACCTCAGTACCTCAGTGTTCCATATGAGCCGAAGTTCAGTTCTTGTAACCGATTTTTTTTTTTCTCCGTGCGGTCAATCTGACATCATCACAACGTCTTAAAACTCAAAGCTTTTGGCCTTCCTTTCCGCCCTCTCGACTTGTATACATAGATAAATACATATATATTTTTCCACGGCCGTGAGAGTTGACAATGTCTCTCGTTTTTCGCGTAAGTCTTTATCCAGGACAGGGAACGACGTTTAGATTTATGTTCCCGCTCTCGTTCCCAATGCCCGCAACTCGCGGAAAAACGGGAGGCGGGCCGGGACCACCTCAATGCCTGGAGCCCTAAACCGATTGATAAAATATTTAGCACCGCCCTCTTATTCATCCTCTGTTACACCGGTTAGACATTCGTCGCACTAGTCGATTGTGACTTTTTTTTATCTGTGCCTCGTTCCTTCGCACAATGGTACTAAAATACAATTTAATCGGCAAAACTGATTAAATTTTAATATCTTTTTTTTCAACTTTCTGCCCTCTGAAGAAATAACGCTTCTCATAAAATATTAACCGATTGCTGGATGAGTGATTAATTGCATTTTATCTATTTTTATCTTTCTATTTGCATCTCCTTTGTGTCTTATTTACATTCATTAATAATAATAAATTTAGAATAAGAAGAAAAAGTCAGGTCAACCAGGTTGAAAATGCCTACGAGACGCACTTGTCGATGATTGAGCGCAAAAAAACGATTTTTACCATCTTCCAATGAGTAGCTCTAAAATTATATTCTCCTTAAATCGTTTCAGATAATACATAATAGTGGACATTTTTGTTACTTTTGTTGGTTTTTTTTTCTTGTTTTCTACAATAGTTTCTTAAACCATGCTTTTCTTTTGACCGATTAATAATTTTTCGGGGAAAATATAGCACTAAAAAAATAAAGAATAAAAAATCCTTGTAAAAAAAAAATAGCAACGCAGCAAAAACTATTTTGTTCTTGAGCTGGAACTTCATGCGTTTCAGACATAATTAGTGGGAATCGAAAAAAAAAAGCTTGTTCCTTGAGGGAAATGGCATATTGTGAAGGGTTAACATTTTCGTTGATTATGAAGATACATATGAAGTCAAGTATACAAACATATTTTGAACCTAAAGATGCTGTTCAATGGTATCTCATCAACTTAATTCAATTCGTCAATCACTTGTAGTCCATCTGAACTCTGAGCTAATTGTTCTGACTAGGAGGAGTGAATTTTATTCTTTTCAGTGATCTCATCTGCCGAGCTATAGCATTAGAGAGGCTGATACATGTTATAAGTCCTATCCTAAATTGTGAAAGCATGGTCAACGTGATTCTAGTTTGTTTGCCTCATATAATGGGTCTGTTGCAAACTTTTGCTACCGATATAGAGTGTTTCATCATTTGTAAAATCGCCCGAAAAGTCCATTGGTGGCATTAGAAAGTCACGAAATGCGATAATTAACTCACCAGAGACATTTAATGAAATCCAAGATGGCGGTAAAATATCGAGCAATCTGTATGCATGCACCTTTAACATCCAAGGATTGCCAACGTTGACAACCTCACAGCTTCAGAGGTTAAGTGTTTATTTACCTTGTGATTGGGCGTGATCGATATTGTGAGGTTGTCTATCCTTGGATGTTCGTGGTGCATACATACAGGTTGCTCAATATTTTACCGCCATCTTGGATTTCATTAAACGTCTCTCGTCAGTTTTATACTGCATTTTATTGCTTTCTGATGCCACCCATGGTCTTTTCATGCGATTTTACATGCGATTGAACACTCTATAGCGCTGTAGCAAAAGTTTGCAACAGACCCATTAACCTGGAATCAAAAATTGAAATTGATCCAATGGAAATTGGGTTATAAACGAAAGTGCAAGTGTTTTAGAGTGGCTATCTGGACACAGAGTTCCAATCCAACCATCCAGGTGAGAGAATTTGGCTTATTTCTGTCAAGTGTCAGTTTCTTTATCGTGAAAATCCTTCCAGAAGAAATTTTTGTATTTTTTTTTTTTTTCAGTTCCCACCAAGCAGTAATCCTGCTTGGAGGGAGTTTATTTTATATATAATTAACATAGGAAAAAAAGAAAATAATTTTTTAAAATGGGCAAACCCCGTCAGGGGTTTACTGCCCTAAACTAAACTAAGCTAAACTGGGCTAAAGTAAACTAAAGTTAACGAAAAAAAAATGAATAAACAAATAAATAAATAAATAAATAAATAAAAATAAAATAAAAAATAAAACAGTTGATAACTAAAGAAAGCTTACATTGATTAAATACATTTTTTTGTTGCTATTCCTACTCATTATTTCCCACTTTTACCATGAGCAATTATGTTATTTTGTTTATTTCTTAGTTTGTTCCTTTGTTTTTAAGTATGTGTTTATTCTTATTATATTTCTGATGAAGGCGTATGTGGGCGTCGAAACGTTAAATAAAAAACATCGCAATTAAAGGTCGGATCATTTTTTTATTATTATGATTTAATTTTCACCTTTCATTTGTTTTATTTTGGCTGAACAGCTCATAATATTATTGTTTTACATACAGGGTGTCCCAGACCACCCGTGTAGGTACTTTTTCTCAAAAACAGCTGGGAGTAGAGAGCTGAAACAAAAAAGTCAGATAGGGAATTGACCCCAAAGAATTCAATGAAAATATTTTCAAAGCCCCCCCAGGCCCCCTGGGGGTTTTGGGGGGTTGAAACACATGTTTCCATTTTTGGCGGGGAAAAGCCTCTGAAAAGGGACAAAAAAAAGTTCAGATTCTGAAAGAGCAACTCATTGCCGACATTTTTACTCCTTTAACTTTTTTCCCGAAAACCCCAATTTTTTGGGGGTTTTGGGCCCTTTTTGGGGGAAAATTTTTATTCGGCCACTGTGACCAAACTATTCAATATTTTTCAAAAAACTTAAATCCATCTGAAAGAAGAGATCAAGACCTTTCGATTGATGTGCCACATAATACCTAAAAAGAAAAATTAAGGCCCCCGCGAAGATTCCAAAATTTTGGGGGCTTTGGGCCCCCCACGTAAAAAAAGTCAAATAGCAAGGTATAGCTTGTGATACATCGATCGAAAACTCTCAAAGAGTAGAATAAGATGACGCAATTAAAAAAACGTCTACAATCATTACTTTCAAAATGGCGGCCATTTGAAAATTTTGGGTGTTCAAAGGAAAGTCCTGGGAAAAGAGTCCAAAGATGAACGATACATAAATTAAAAAGGGCCCTTTAAAAAAAGCAAACGAATGGCGCAAACCGCAAATCAATCCGCCTCTTCAATCAAAAGTTATGACCGATTGAAACTTAAAGGGCTCAATAAGGCCTATTTAAGGCTGTTAAATTTCAATCGGTCATAACTTTTGATTGAAGAGGCGGATTGATTTGCGGTTTGCGCCATTCGTTTGCTTTTTTAAGGCCTTTAATTTATGTATCGTTCATCTTTGGACTCTTTTCCCAGGACTTTCCTTTGAACACCCAACATTTTCAAATGGCCGCCATTTTGAGAGTAATGATTGTAGACGATTTTTAATTGCGTCATCTTATTCTACTCTTTGAGAGCTTTCGATCGATGTATCACAAGCTATACCTTGCTATTTGACTTTTTTTACGTGGGGGGGCCCAAAGACCCCCAAATTTTGGAATCTTCGCGGGGGCCTTAATTTTTCTCTTTTAGGTATTATGTGGCACATCAATCGAAAGGTCTTGATCTCTTCTTTCAGATGGATTTCAGTTTTTTGAAAAATATTGAATAGTTTGGTCACAGTGGCCGAATGAAAATTTCCCCCCAAAAGGGCCCATAACCCCAAAAATTGGGGTTTTCTGGAAAAAGTTAAAGGAGTAAAAATGTCGGCAATGAGTTGCTCTTTCAGAATCTGAACTTATTTTTGTACCTTTCAGAGGCTTTTTCCCGCCAAAAATGGAAAAATGTGTTTCGAACCCCCCCAAAACCCCCCTGGGGGGCCTCGGGGGGCTTTGAAAATATTTTCATTGAATTCTTTGGGGTCAATTCCCTATCTGACTTTTTTGTTTCAGCTCTCTACTCCCAGCCGTTTTTGAGTAAAAGTACCTACACGGGTGGTCTGGGACACCCTGTATATACAGGGTGTACCAGACCACCCGGATAGGTACTTTTTCTCGAAAACGGCTGGGCGTAGAGAGCTGAAACAAAAAAGTCAGATAGGGAATTGACCCCAAAGAATTCAGTGAAAATACTTTTAAAGCCCCCCGAGGGCTCCCTGGGGGGTTTTGGGGGGGTTCGAAACACATGTTTCCATTTTTGGCGGGAAAAAGCCTATAAAAGGTACAAAAATAAGTTCACATCCTAAAAGAACAACTCATTGCCGACATTTTTGTTCCAGTAAATTTTTCCAGAAAATCCCAATTTTTGGGGTTATGGGCCCTTTTGGGGGGAAACTTTCATTCGGCCACTGTGACCACACTATTCAATATTTTTACAAAAACTAAAAACCATCTGAAAGAAGAAAACAACACCTTTCGATTGATGTGCCACATAATACCTAAAAGTGAAAAATTAAGGCCCCCACTTAGATTCCAAAATTTGGGGGTCTTTGGGCCCCCCCCCAAGTAAAAAAAGTCAAATAGCAAGGTATGGCTTGTGATACATTGATCGAAAGCCCTCAAAGAGTAAATAAGATGGCGCAATCAAAAATCCTCTACAATCATTACTTTCAAAATGGCGGCCATTTGAAAATTATGGGTGTTCAAAGGTAAGTCCTGGGAAAAGAGTCCAAGGTTGAACGATACATGGATTGAAAGGCCTTAAAAAAAGCAAACGAATGGCCTAAACCGCAAATCAATCCGCCTCTTCAATCAAAAGTTATGGCCGATTGAAACTTAAAGGGCTCAATAAGGCCTATTTAAGGCTGCTTAAATTTCAATCGGCCATAACTTTTGATTGAAGAGGCGGATTGATTTGCGGTTTAGGCCATTCGTTTGCTTTTTTTAAGGCCTTTCAATCCATGTATCGTTCAACCTTGGACTCTTTTCCCAGGACTTACCTTTGAACACCCATAATTTTCAAATGGCCGCCATTTTGAAAGTAATGATTGTAGAGGATTTTTGATTGCGCCATCTTATTTTACTCTTTGAGGGCTTTCGATCAATGTATCACAAGCCATACCTTGCTATTTGACTTTTTTTACTTGGGGGGGGGGGGCCAAAGACCCCCAAATTTTGGAATCTAAGTGGGGGCCTTAATTTTTCACTTTTAGGTATTATGTGGCACATCAATCGAAAGGTGTTGTTTTCTTCTTTCAGATGGTTTTTAGTTTTTGTAAAAATATTGAATAGTGTGGTCACAGTGGCCGAATGAAAGTTTCCCCCCAAAAGGGCCCATAACCCCAAAAATTGGGATTTTCTGGAAAAATTTACTGGAACAAAAATGTCGGCAATGAGTTGTTCTTTTAGGATGTGAACTTATTTTTGTACCTTTTATAGGCTTTTTCCCGCCAAAAATGGAAAAATGTGTTTCGAACCCCCCCCCCCCCCAAAACCCCCCAGGGAGCCCTCGGGGGGCTTTGAAAATATTTTCACTGAATTCTTTGGGGTCAATTCCCTATCTGACTTTTTGTTTCAGCTCTCTACGCCCAGCCGTTTTCGAGAAAAAGTACCTATCCGGGTGGTCTGGTACACCCTGTACGTATATATATACATACTAGTGGCCGACGGCCGCTTCGCGGCCAAGCGTTCCGTTTCGCGTCTTGCGCGTGATTTTTGTTTATTTGAGCTAAGACTTTGACTCGATATCATCCACTCCCTAACTTCGTTTGCTATTCGCCCATTTAATCTTGCTCCGAAGAACGAAATCTAAAAACTTACTCTATTATTCCTGAAATACTAAAGTGTTATTTTCTCAGGTACCAAAGGTTTAGAAAACAGGAGTCATTATTTGGAGGGGCATAAATAGCATAACCCCCGCCCAAACCACCTTATATGAAACTTAAACATTTTTTAGGGGTAGTCGTTCTCAAGAGGGCCCGATCAAAAACTGCCAATTTTTTTTTGGCGCTCATGGAGACGCCGAAACCCCCAGAATCGGCGCATTTGGATGCACCGTATTAGCGCATGTGGATTATACGATTTAGAACTGTACAGAGAAAAGAAGGGAAGGCGATAAAGAGATAGCGAGAGTGCATGAGAAACCTGCAGTCACAATAAAATGAGAAGTTCTGGATAAGCAAACAAATACGCATGACCGAGATCGCACACCTACGATAACCTTTCGTTGAACTGACATGACAATAAGACATTGCGTTTCAGTGAATATCAAAACTCTATATGTGAATGGAAGAGAAACTTTGCGCGGGAAAACTATGCCTTTTTCAAACAGCCCTTTATTGACGACAGTAATTTTTTGAAATAGGTTGGCTCGAAAATTCAGGCAAATTTCGTCTAAGATTTTAGGGTCATTCTTTTAGCGCTTTTTGACTACTGATTTTGCAGCAAATTGCCGTTTTTGGGCTACTTTTTCAAAAATTCCTTCGTGCATGTTTTAGCGCTTTTGGCTTATCTTTTTTGGGGATTGGCGCTTTTGAATGGTCGCCTCCCCTCCCCCCCCCCCATTAATGATGAAATTCCTATTTTTTTGATTTTTTTTTTAGATACTTCACGAAGCTCAAGTTTGTATAACCAGTGAACAGTTACTGGCAGCCGATTTTAGCGTACGACGCAACGGGTCCATTGGACCCAGTTCCAGCATCTAAGGGCATCTCAAGTTCACCATAGAGTTTTAGTGTGAAGTCAACGGTTAGCCAAAAATTGCATTAATAATGCACTCATCGGTTGCAATCGGTTGTGACAAAACTCGCATAGCGTTCCAAACTATCTCACCCAGCCACTCTCCCGTGACCTCCAATCCCCATGTATATACCCATCTCTTTCTAGTGTCCTGATTTGTATACACAGGGTCTCGTATTACGGCATGTTAATATTAAAATCGCATTAAAATTGAGGAATTCATTTCTGCCAAAAAATATTTCACAAAAGATGTCTCTACATACGTTTTTTAAAATTAGAGTATAGCAGTACAACATGGGGGTTACGTGAGAGCAAGAGAGACAGTCTATGTTTGGAACGCTCATCACCGGATGACGTCATCACCAAGTCATCACTAAAAGAACCTTTGAAATAAACGTCGCACTGGCCCACTAATATTACTGCACAGATTAAAATATAACAGGTATACAATCAAATGAACCCTAAAAACTACATACTCAAGGCTCAAGAGATCTATCTAAACTTTGTCTTCTTTTTCTTCGGGAAAAAACAGACCTCAAAAACATCATAACCTCGCCAAAATGCGAACTGAAACGAAAACAACTCAAATCGCCAACTTAAAAATGAAAAAATCTGTAACCATATTTTTGGTTCGTTAGTAAGTAGTATTCTTGGATGAATCACTTATACATTTAAAGTAAACGATGCATTTTCAACAGAAAACCAATTATTTACTTAACTCAGTATTCAGTAATATTTGACAGTATATTTTTAATGAGAAAAGTATAACCACCGCGTCTCAACTTATGAATAATCCCTAATCATTTAGTTTCTTTATAAATTCTCAAAACCTAACTGAAATTTGCTGGGTTATTTCGAGATATTGAATCAATGCACCGATCTCATAAAGTAATCGTTGATTGTACATTCTGTATATATCTATGCATATGAAACTTTATAATATCGAAGCTCTTACATCGCGAAGCGAAAATAGCAACCTCGTCAAGCCATCATCAATAGAAGACTGTACAGTGCTGTCGTATTTAACCCTAGTAGCATCGACTTGGGAAAAACACGATTTTTTTTTTTTGAAAAACACGTGAAATAACTTGTAAAAACTCGTAAAAATTACTGGAAAAAAACTCGTAAAAACTCGTTGCTCGCACAGAATATGCTTTATTTTCCGTAAAATTAACGAGAAATTATCAAAGAATAAGGAAAAAACACGGAAATTATTGGTAAATTAGACGAAAAAAATTTCAGTGGAAAGAAAATGATATTCATTTAACCGATGAAAATACGTAAAATTTACGTGGCTTTTACACATACCTTGGTATTTTCTCGTAAATTTAACAAGTTTTTTCCGTAAAATACATGATAAATTGCCTGCAAATTCCCCCCAAAAAATGAGTAAAAATTCACGAAAATTTTTAGGGTTTTTTTTGACGTGAATTTTATGTTTCTTCTCCTTCCTTCACAGCATTTATCTCGTTTATTTTACCGATACTTTTCGTTTTTTTTCTTAGCCCTTGATTTGTCCTAGTAAATTTAACTCTATATACAGGGTGTAAATTTAAAAAAAGGAGCCAGGCTTAATATCTCGAAAACGGCTCCGAATTTCGAAAAACGCTGAAACACGTGTTCGATTATTTCGAGGAGGACATCTTTTGGGGGGGTCCTAAATTTTGGGGGGCCCCCCCCGCCCCAGGGGGGTCAAGTCCCATATTTCAAATGGGGCCCCCCATTTTTTATTTGATAATTGGAAAGAGGGTAAAATTCTAAGACTTATGACGCAAACCGAAAGTCGATATCGTTTTTCGTGTTCGATATATCGAAGGTCAAAGTTCGATATGGACCCATCTTCAGAAATTCGTAACTTTCCTTTAAATAGTCCAAATTTTAAAAACTTTGAATCTAAAATGCTCTACAGAGCAAGCATTTTTCAGAAAAAAATTCAATTTTAACAGAAATTTAGTCAAAATTTGGTTTTAAAGCCCCCAAACATTTTTAACGTTTTTGGCCCCCAGGGGGGGCTATCAGCAAAATTCCGAAAAAGGACCCCTATCGAGTGATACATCAATCGAAAAGGTGTAACAAACTGAGCATTTTGGAGCATACCGGAGGTCCATATCGTTTTTCATATTCGAGATATCGAATGTCAAATGTCGATTTACAGAATGCGATATCTCGAATATGAAAAACGATATGGACCTCCGGTTTGCTCCAAAATGCTCATTTTGTTACGCCTTTTCGATTGATGTATCACTCGATAGGGGTCGTCTCTCGAAATTTTTCTGATACCCCCCCGTGGGGGCCAAAAACGTTAAAAATGTTTGGGGGTTTTAAAAACCCAAAATTTTTGACTAAACTTCTGTTAAAATTGAATTTTTTTCTGAAAAGTGCTTGCTCTGTAGAGCATTTTAGACTCAAAGTTTTTGAAATTTGGACTCTTTAAAGGAAAGTTACGAATATCTGAAGATGGGTCCATATCGAACTTTGACCTTCGATATATCGAACAAGAAAAACGATATCGACTTTCGGTTTGCGCCAAAAATCTTAAAATTTTTACCCTCTTTCCGATTATCAAATAAAAAATGGGGGTCCCCATTTGAAATATGGGATTTGACCCCCCGGGGGCCCCCCCAGAGGGGGCCCCAAAATTGAGGACCCCCTCAAAAGATCCCCCCCTTGAAATAATCGAACACGTGTTTCAGCGTTTTTCGAAATTCGGAGCCGTTTTCGAGATTTAAGCCTGGCTCCTTTTTTAATTGACACCCTGTATAGTCGTACGGGCTCCCTACCCCCCCCCCAATCTCCCCCCTCCACACTCTCCACTACCCACACCAAATGCACTTTGTTTTTTTATGAAAATGAGTAATATTCGATACTGTTGACCCTTGCACGCAGCGTTGAGAGCACACTACAACTTCAATAAATATTCACGCGGGGTTGTCAATCCCTATCCATTAAAATTCCCTGCAAAATATAGTTTAAAAAATTTAATCGTAACCAGGTTCATGGTACTGTGAGAAAGCCCCTGGAATCACTTAGAGCAAACTTAAAGTCTGGGAGCGTAAAAAGATCACAGGTTGCCCCAAATTAAGTATATGACAACGGATACCTCAAATTACCTGAAATTTTGAAATGATAAACAATTAGAGCAGGGCCATTCAGAGTATCGGGTTCTGACAAGGAGCGGTGTGTGCTCCCAAATTGCATCAACACACATCGGCGAACGGTTGGTTAGTGCTGAGTTTGACTCGTTGCGAATCAACCGCTCACCGATGAGCTTTGATGCAGTTCAGAAGCAGATACCGCTACTTGTCAGAACCCAATACTGAAAATGGTCATGCTCTAAAGGCTGAAATATCAAAAAAGAAGAAAAAAAAAAACAGTTCAAGTGCAGCTTTTACCCTCCCTTCGCCTTGAAACACATTTACCTTGGAACTGCTACATCTAATAAAACATATTTCAATTCATCATGCCAAGCATGGAGCATTGATGCGGTTTGAATGAGCTTTATGAGATGACTGAGCGGAGCAAGAGATGTCAGCACAATATATCCCACACAAACTTAAAAAAAAAAATATTTTATAGTATAATAAGATATTGTAGCAGCACCTAAATATCTTTAAATATTGTTCGGCATTTCAGGTTTACAATTAAAATTTAAACAAACAAGCATGCGGGCACCATGGTAAATGATACTGTTAAATGGAAATACAACTCACCTTGTTTGAACGTCAAGCGGTAATCGGAGAATTAGTTTCATGACACAAGTTTAAACACAACACTATGCACTTTTTTTAGCTTCAGCTAAGACATCTCACCAAACTGTAGTAAATTATTTTTGAAGATCATGTGGTATAACAGTTGTCAAGCAATGGCATCAATTTAAATCACAAGAGAACAAGAAATGAGCTGGTAAGAACTCCGAATTAACACGTTTTTCAGCTCTTCAAATTTAACGCACTGATTTGAACAACAAAAAATAGTTGATGCAGGTGGCAGCCTGATCCAGTGAGCTAGATGAATTTGCAATTTGGATTCACAATCTGGCTTCTATCTTCAAATTTCCTCCAGAGCGACGATTCAATTTCTTTCTGTAGCTTCCCTTCTCAAATTGTCGAGAATTCAAAACACGAGTAAATAATTAAAAGGGATTCCGCAGAAAAAGTTACATCATGGCTGATTTTTTCTAGTAACCAGTATCTTTCTGAAAGAAATACCAAGAAAAATTACAAATAGCACTTCCATAGAGATTTAGAGCCAAGCAAGGTTACATTATTTTAACTTCATGAAATGGACATTAATTTGCTGGAAAACGGAGTGAAAAATAAGGAGCTTTGAATTGAACGTGTGTGAGTTGCAAAATGTCCTTTTCTGTGATGGAGTTATGTAAGTGTTTTTTTAAAAAAGGGAGACATATGTATTATTGCTTCCAGCCAAAAACGGATCCTGCAATCTGGCAACCATGTATTAATCTCATTTGAGTGCATGAGAAACAATCGATTAGTGAAAGGACCATGGCCTCCTCACAAATCGATTGTTCCTGAATCGTAAAACCGGGATGAATTTTCCTCTCGTTCAGCTTCAATCGCATGACAAGAAAGTGAGGTTATAAATTTCTGTTTAAGCAAATGAGAGATGACAATCACAAAGGAATAGTTTAAGCTAGACTTAAAGTGAATCGATTATTCTCTCTAGAGCTAGACACGGCCAGAAAAATCATTAATGACAAGGCTGAAGTCATAACTGCAGTTTGCAGAAATAGAATGCAAGGGAACCTTTGTCCTTGAATCACTGATCAAAGTTGAAAATAAATGGATTCGTCAAAAAGATTCAGACTAATTGTGAGTAGGTACTTACACGAATCCAGTTAAAAATATCGGGAGTTGGTGAGTTTACCAGGATCGACGATCACAGACAATAATTAGGCACTGAACTTAAGAAAGTCTTACTGAATTAAAGAGCTCCAACTCTCACTGTTGTTCCTAACTGGGGAAAAGACCGTTGCGTTGTATTGCAGAGTGAGTGTGAGTGTGAGTGTAGGCGGGTATAGACTTGACTTTCACGCTATCATCACGTGACAAAGACCATGACTCCAAAGATGGCGTAAACGATGCAGTCCACCACCAACGCATCAACGGTCTACAGCATTCGAGGGGACTAGTTTTGAGGTTATGTTTTGTTGTTTTAATCCCGCGCCGCGGATATGGCTTTGTAGCTCTGTGTTTTTGTTTGTTAATTTCTGCAAAGGTCTTCGGAACTAGACATTGAGACAGACACTAGTTCTTTTACACTCGCAGTATTTCGAAGTATACTGATATATTTGTGCTTCGTAGTTTCAGTTTTCTTCATTGATCGGATTCCAGAAGTTGAGTCAGTGTGTCCATCCACTGCGTTTGTGCTCGCTGGTACAGTTAGATAGTGCTGACTTCTGCCAAGTCCTTCTAATATAATTCATCGTTTGTGCAAATTCTCTATTTGAAAAAGGAAGTAACAGAAAAAAGTGGAATCAACTTACCGGGGGGTTTTTACCAACCCACAATGTTTTGATGTTTCAATCAGTGCGTTAAATTTGAAGAACTTCAAAACGTGTCAATACGGAATTCTTATTAGCTCATTTCTTATTCTCTTGTGATTAAAAGTGGTGTCATATCTTCACCTGGTATACCAAACGGGATTTAAAACAATGTAATCCATGCTGTTTAATGAGATGTCGTCTCAGCTAAGACGGACAAGTGTTGTACATAGTGTTGTATTTAAAGTTGTGTCGACAAACCAATTCTAGGATTACTTACCACTCGACGTCCAAACTTGGTGAGTTGTATCTCTGTCTAACAAAAAAGTTAATTTGCCTTTGCATGCTTGTTTGTTTAAATGCCCATTGTTAACCTGAAATGCCAATCAATTCTAGAATCGTATTGAAAAATCTCTCGTCGCTGCCTCAAGCTGATATTTTATAAGTTGGGGCGACACAGTGTGTTACATCTCAACCTACCGAATTCCCTACAAATTTGAATCCGACTTTCCTTGTGAAGTAAACAAACTACATGGTGGTGTTCTTTGTTCCTAATTTTCCGTTGTTTTTACCGGAAATTTGCGTAACATACCAATCAATAATTGTACGTAAATTTTACGTAATTATCTCAAGATCAACACGTAAAATTTACAGCTTTTTCTCGTGAAATGTCCGTAAATTTTACGTAAATTTCATAAGAAAAAAAACGTAAAATTTCTAGTTTTTTCTCGTAAAAATTTTTATCGATAACTACTGAGGGAATTAACTGAGGGTCCCCACCCTGAATGAGGATTCCCTCTAACTGAGGATCCCCCCCTTTAAATGAGGGTCTCCCCCTGACAGTGTCTCCCCCCGACTGAGTGTTTTCCCCCTAACTGAAGGTCCCCCCCCTGACTACTTTCGAAAATAACCACAAATTTTAACGGGGGAGGACCCCTCCTCCTGGTGGGGATTCCATACCCTCTAGACTTTTCAGTTGGGAAAAATGTCTGATTTTGGGGGGAAGGGTCGTAGAGGGGGGGGGGGGGGGTAAAAATGTCTGAATTGGGGGAAGAGCCGGAGGGGGGTTTCATAATGTCTGATTTTGGGGGGGGGGTCGGATGGTCGGAGGGGGGGATGAAAATGTTTAATTTGGGGGTAACTCGTATATCGACTAGGGAGAGACTGGCACCCCTGGAAGTTTGTGTCATACTTTTCGAAGATTTCACCACGATGTCTCAAGAGAATTTTTGGAAATATTTACCAGAAAGTTGCGAAACATTTCAATGAATATTTTATACGTCGAAGTCTGAATTAAATGCGTAAAACTTTCGGATTTTCCTTGTAAAAATTTTTCTATATTTTTTCGAAAATTTTACGTTAACATCATGAGAAAAACACGTAATATTTACAGCCTTTTCTCGTGAAATGTCCATCGGAACTTCATCGGAAATTTTACGTAAAAGTCATAAGAAAAACACGTAAAATTTTCGGTTTTTTTCTCGTAAAATTTCTATCGATAATTTTACGTAAATTTTACGTAAATGTCATAAGAAAAACACGTAAAATTTTCGGTTTTTTCTCGTAAAATTTCTATCGATAATTTCTCGTAAATTTTACGTAAATATCATAAGAAAAACACGTAAAATTTTCGAGTTTTTCTCGTAAAATTTGTATCGATAATTTTACGTAAATTTTACGTAAATATCTTAAAAAAAAAATCGTGAAATTTACGGTTTTTTCTCGAGAAATTTCTGGTATGAGAAAATAACGAGAATTTTACGTTTTTTTTTTTCGAGTTTTTAGCAAAACTTCAGTATTTTACAAAACTTTTACGTTTTTTTTTCAAGTTTTTCCCAAGTCAATGCTACTAGGGAACATAAAATATTTATACAAATGTTTCATTAAGTTTGAAGTGCCTGGTATATTTCTCAACACAGCTAGCAGCACTGTGACTCTCTCATTGTGTATATCTACGTAAAATATGGATAAAAAATCGAAGCTATACATCGATATCATGAAGTCGCTATTAAAATGTGTCTACCCCAACGGTTTCTTCCGCGAGTAAAAAAATATGATGAAATCGCCATGGTAACGTCAAATCGTGCGATCGAATTAAAAAAAAAAATTTTCAGAGCATCACGTTTCTCGCTCACACGCGTACAAAAACGTATGCTCTTCCGCACGTATGCATTTTAAAAAAAGGGCGACAAAATCTCGCTTCTCTCTCCCACCCTTGCAAAACGAACTGATTCGCATCCTTTTCGCACTCGCACAACTTTTTGAGAGAAAAGTTTTTAGCATTTTAAAAAGGGACGCGGGGCCCGCACGGAAAAACTTATATTTTTCCCGAAGCATTGGAGCCGAGCCCGACCGATCGGTACCAGGCCCCTCCCGAACGGTGCAACGGTTCTCCCAGAACTTAGCTTCATTCTTACAAATATAATATAGGATTTTTGACAATGAGCTATAACTTTAGAGTGGCACATCAAGGAACGTTCCGCTGGTTCATTGTTGTCACCTAGGGCGCCGCCATCTTATGCCGTAAAAATCGGTTTTGAGGTTAAATTTTGTAGGTAGTTTCCGGTTGTTCCGTAAACAAACTCGGGCATCGCCGGAAACGACTTGGAAACGACCTACAAAAGTTAACCTCAAACCTTGGAATCTGCAGTCCAAATTCCGCTTTTTCTCGGGATTCCTTCTACCCTGTGTGGCACAAAGTGGACCAAAATCCGCTGCCACTCTAAAGTTATAGCTCATTGATTTTTGACACATTTTACACTACCAAAACCTTTGCAAGAGGTCCATTGAAATCTCTGTGAGTTTCGTTTGGAGTCACGCTAACAATATAACAACAGAGCAAAAAATCATTGCAAAGATTAAAATCTACCAGCTGCGCGCCACGCGTCAAGCGTCACGTGCCTCGCGCCGCGCGCTTCCCAGTTAAAATATTCTTACTCCACCCGAAAGTCGGGGTGGTTTTTGATGTTGATATTTTTATTATGACACCTAAATCCGATCCGCCACACCGAGCCTGCCTTGTGCTTCTCCATCCCTTGGCACTTTGGCAATGTGTGTGTGTAAGTCCGTATTCGAAGAGCAGAGCCACTCGACTCATACTCCTCCTCCGGCTCCTGGCAAGTGAATACAAACGTAAACAATGCGATTATAACCGAATTACAGACCACTCATAACCACGCTCGGGCTTGGCTCGGCTCGCGCGTCAACAGTGTTGTCAAATTTGGCGGGTTTTTCAAATATACTGTAGCGAATACCCTACGAACACTTTCTCACATATGCATCAAATTTAATCTGGAGGAGACCCCTAGATCCCTCTTTATTCCAGGGGAGACCTTTAGACCACAGAATAATACAATCAGAACGGGAACTCCCATAACACAGAATAATACAATCAGAAGGGAAACTCTAATTCATTTTGAAACATTCTTTACTTCGGGCCGCCATGTTCGAAAGTGAGTATCTTCGGCAATCTTCGGCAGATCTTCGGCAACTGGCCGAGTTGTGATTGGTTGTATAGCCTGAAAAAGCATGTCCGCCATCTTGAGAAGTGAGTAGGCACAGTTGCCAGTTTGTGCCAGTAAATTCCAAATCTTGTTTCCATTGGCTCTTATGGGAGTTTCCCTTCTGATTGTATTATTCTGTGCCCATAAGAGCCAATGGAAGCAAGTTTGGAATTTAACGGCACCAATAGGCAACGCTGTGGTCCTATATCCCAACATGGCGGACGTGTGTGATTTGTGTTGAAACTCATTTATTTCTGTAAATTCTGAAAAGAAATCTTAAGTTTCCGCCCTTACTTTTATTCTAATGGCATTTCAGAATGAAAATTTCGCGGATCATGTACTATATTTTTTTTTCACGCGCGAATCCAGATGTAAACATCCTATATCCCAACATGGCGGACGCGAAATGAATTTGCTTCAAAATCCGACAGAGTTTCCGTTCCGATTGTATTATTATGTGCTTAGACCTCACTTTAATATTCTTAATACTTATTAATATTCAATATTAATCAAATAAAAATAAAAGTTGTCTTAAAGGTTGATTATAACGATGGAGGTATATTTTTTAGTAAACTGGTTGTATATTGTTTTTGCCAATATTCGTCAAAATTAACTATGAGCCGTATTTGAACTTTTCCAATTTTCCCTTCTTTTTACCCATTTTACTACTGATTTTAGAGACCATTTTTCATCCATATACCTAACCTAAAAATCAAACTTTCAAAAAAACAAAAAAAAAGCCTCTGAGCAGTGGCGTAGACAAGGATTCCGGGGCCCTCCCGCCAATTATTTTTAGGGGCCCCTCTACTGTCACTCCAAGATAGGGGATTCTGCCCCCCCCCCCGCGTAGGACCTGGGATCTGGGGTGTTTCCCCGAAAAATTTTGGAGATTATAGTTCATCTAAAAATTCTCACACAATTCATGCTTATAGTTATCGTTTTTATTTCCTTCCTTTTTCTTGTTTTCCTATCGAAGTACTTAAAACTCGCGACTTTTTTTATGGAAAAGTATTTCCGTAAAAAAAACGTTAAAACAGTGTTGGAAGACAGAAGATACTTACAAACAAAAAACGAAGGAGAAATGCTATTTCAATAATGAAAAAACTTGCCATTCTTTACTTTGAAAAGTTTTTCCTTTCATCAGGCCCGGGGCCCCAACATCGTCGGTCTTCAGGGGCCCTCAGAGCCTGGGGGCCCTCCCGCCTGGCGGGGTCCGCGGGGGCCTTATCTACGCCACTGCCTCTGAGAATGTTAAAAAGAACTGCAACGCAAAATGGCAGTGCACAAGCGCAAGTGCTTCAAGAGTTATATATGAGGGCATAAAGACAGACAGACAGACAGAGACCACCGCCCCAGACATTTTATACATTTACCTCTCCAAGCCACATGCGGTTAAGAAATATTGAAACATGTCATGGGGTGGCTATTATTTAGGAATATTTTGGGAAACGGACCCAACCGCCATAAGACGCAATGAGTGCGAGAGAGAAACCTTGAAACGCGAGAAGTCTCTCTCTCGCACTCGCAATCGCTTACAAGAAAAATTTGGGAAACGGACCGAACCGCCATAAGTCGCAATGAGTGCAAGAGAGAAACCTTAAAACGCGAGAGGTCTCTCTCTCGCACTCGCAGTCGCTTACGGGAATATTATGGGAAACGGACCGAACTGCCATAAGACGCAATGAGTGCGAGAGAGAAACCTTGAAACGCGAGAGGTCTCTCTCTCGCACTCGCAGTCACTTACGGGAATATTATGGGAAACGGACCGAACCGCCATAAGACGCAATGAGTGCGAGAGAGAAACCTTGAAACGCGAGAGGTCTCTCTCTCGCACTCGCAGTTGCTTACGGGAACACTTTGGGATACGGACCGAACCACAATAAGTCGCAATGAGTGTGAGAGAGAAACCTTGAAACGCGAGAGGTCTCTCTCTCGCACTCGCAGTCACTTACGGGTATATTATGGGAAACGGACCGAACCGCCATAAGACGCAATGAGTGCGAGAGAGAAACCTTGAAACGCGAGAGGTCTCTCTCTCGCACTCGCAGTTGCTTACGGGAACACTTTGGGAAACGGACCGAACCACCATAAGACGCAATGAGTGCGAGAGAGAAACCTTGAAACGCGAGAGGTCTCTCTCTCGCACTCGCAGTCACTTACGGGTATATTATGGGAAACGGACCGAACCGCCATAAGACGCAATGAGTGCGAGAGAGAAACCTTGAAACGCGAGAGGTCTCTCTCTTACACTCGCAGTCGCTTACGGGAACACTTTGGGAAACGGACCGAACCACCATAAGACGCAATGAGTGCGAGAGAGAAACCTTGAAACGCGAGAGGTCTCTCTCTCGCACTCGCAGTCACTTACGGGATATTATGGGAAACGGACCGAACCACCATAAGACGCAATGAGTGCGAGAGAGAAACCTTGAAACGCAAGAGGTCTCTCTCTCACACTCGCAGTCGCTTACGGGAACACTTTGGGAAACGGACCGAACCGACATAAGACGCAATGAGTGCGAGAGAGAAACCTTGAAACGCGAGAGGTCTCTCTCTCGCACTCGCAGTTGCTTACGGGAACACTTTGGGAAACGGACCGAACCACCATAAGACGCAATGAGTGCGAGAGAGAAACCTTGAAACGCGAGAGGTCTCTCTCTCGCACTCGCAGTTGCTTACGGGAACACTTTGGGAAACGGACCGAACCACCATAAGACGCAATGAGTGCGAGAGAGAAACCTTGAAACGCGAGAGGTCTCTCTCTCGCACTCGCAGTCACTTACGGGAATTTATGGGAAACGGACCGAACCGCCATAAGACGCAATGAGTGCAGAGAGAAACCTTGAAACGCGAGAGGTCTCTCTCTCGCACTCGCAGTTGCTTACGGGAACACTTTGGGAAACGGACCGAACCACCATAAGACGCAATGAGTGCGAGAGAGAAACCTTGAAACGCAAGAGGTCTCTCTCTCGCACTCGCAGTCGCTTACGGGAACACTTTGGGAAACGGACCGAACCGCCATAAGACGCAATGAGTGCGAGAGAGAAACCTTGAAACGCGAGAGGTCTCTCTCTCGCACTCGCAGTTGCTTACGGGAACACTTTGGGAAACGGACCGAACCACCATAAGACGCAATGAGTGCGAGAGAGAAACCTTGAAACGCGAGAAGTCTCTCTCTCGCACTCGCAATCGCTTACAAGAAAAATTTGGGAAACGGACCGAACCGCCATAAGTCGCAATGAGTGCAAGAGAGAAACCTTGAAACGCGAGAGGTCTCTCTCTCGCACTCGCAGTCGCTTACGGGAATATTATGGGAAACGGACCGAACTGCCATAAGACGCAATGAGTGCGAGAGAGAAACCTTGAAACGCGAGAGGTCTCTCTCTCGCACTCGCAGTCACTTACGGGAATATTATGGGAAACGGACCGAACCGCCATAAGACGCAATGAGTGCGAGAGAGAAACCTTGAAACGCGAGAGGTCTCTCTCTCGCACTCGCAGTTGCTTACGGGAACACTTTGGGATACGGACCGAACCACAATAAGTCGCAATGAGTGTGAGAGAGAAACCTTGAAACGCGAGAGGTCTCTCTCTCGCACTCGCAGTCACTTACGGGAATATTATGGGAAACGGACCGAACCACCATAAGACGCAATGAGTGCGAGAGAGAAACCTTGAAACGCGAGAGGTCTCTCTCTCGCACTCGCAGTTGCTTACGGGAACACTTTGGGAAACGGACCGAACCACCATAAGTCGCAATGAGTGCGAGAGAGAAACCTTGAAACGCGAGAGGTCTCTCTCTCGCACTCGCAGTCGCTTACGGGAATATTATGGGAAACGGACCGAACCGCCATAAGACGCAATGAGTGCGAGAGAGAAACCTTGAAACGCGAGAGGTCTCTCTCTCGCACTCGCAGTTGCTTACGGGAACACTTTGGGAAACGGACCGAACCACCATAAGACGCAATGAGTGCGAGAGAGAAACCTTGAAACGCGAGAGGTCTCTCTCTCGCACTCGCAGTCACTTACGGGTATATTATGGGAAACGGACCGAACCGCCATAAGACGCAATGAGTGCGAGAGAGAAACCTTGAAACGCGAGAGGTCTCTCTCTCGCACTCGCAGTCGCTTACGGGAACACTTTGGGAAACGGACCGAACCACCATAAGACGCAATGAGTGCGAGAGAGAAACCTTGAAACGCGAGAGGTCTCTCTCTCGCACTCGCAGTGCTTACGGGAACACTTTGGGAAACGGACCGAACCGCCATAAGACGCAATGAGTGCGAGAGAGAAACCTTGAAACGCGAGAGGTCTCTCTCTCGCACTCGCAGTTGCTTACGGGAACACTTTGGGAAACGGACCGAACCACCATAAGACGCAATGAGTGCGAGAGAGAAACCTTGAAACGCAAGAGGTCTCTCTCTCACACTCGCAGTCGCTTACGGGAACACTTTGGGAAACGGACCGAACCGACATAAGACGCAATGAGTGCGAGAGAGAAACCTTGAAACGCGAGAGGTCTCTCTCTCGCACTCGCAGTTGCTTACGGGAACACTTTGGGAAACGGACCGAACCACCATAAGACGCAATGAGTGCGAGAGAGAAACCTTGAAACGCGAGAGGTCTCTCTCTCGCACTCGCAGTTGCTTACGGGAACACTTTGGGAAACGGACCGAACCACCATAAGACGCAATGAGTGCGAGAGAAAAACCTTGAAACGCGAGAGGTCTCTCTCTCGCACTCGCAGTCACTTACGGGTATATTATGGGAAACGGACCGAACCGCCATAAGACGCAATGAGTGCAAGAGAGAAACCTTGAAACGCGAGAGGTCTCTCTCTCGCACTCGCAGTTGCTTACGGGAACACTTTGGGAAACGGACCGAACCACCATAAGACGCAATGAGTGCGAGAGAGAAACCTTGAAACGCAAGAGGTCTCTCTCTCGCACTCGCAGTCGCTTACGGGAACACTTTGGGAAACGGACCGAACCGCCATAAGACGCAATGAGTGCGAGAGAGAAACCTTGAAACGCGAGAGGTCTCTCTCTCGCACTCGCAGTTGCTTACGGGAACACTTTGGGAAACGGACCGAACCACCATAAGACGCAATGAGTGCGAGAGAGAAACCTTGAAACGCGAGAGGTCTCTCTCTCGCACTCGCAGTCGCTTACGGGAACACTTTGGGAAACGGACCGAACCACCATAAGACGCAATGAGTGCGATAGAGAAACCTTGAAACACACGAGAGGTCTCTCTCTCGCACTCGCAGTCGCTTACGGGAATATTTTGGGAAACGGACCCAACCGCCATAAGACGCAATGAGTGCGAGAGAGAAACCTTGAAACGCGAGAGGTCTCTCTCTCGCACTCGCAGTTGCTAACGGGAACATTTTGGGAAACGGACCGAACCGCCATAAGACGCAATGAGTGCGAGAGAGAATCCTTGAAACGGAGAGGTCTCTCTCTCGCACTCGCAGTCGCTTACGGGAACACTTTGGGAAACGGACCCAACCGCCATAAGACGCAATGAGTGCGAGAGAGAAACCTTGAAACGGGAGAGGTCTCTCTCTCGCACTCGCTTACAAGAAAAATTTGGGAAACGGACCGAACCGCCATAAGTCGCAATGAGTGCAAGAGAAACCTTGAAACGCGAGAGGTCTCTCTCTCGCACTCGCAGTCACTTACGGGTTTATTATGGGAAACGGACCGAACCGCCATAAGACGCAATGAGTGCGAGAGAGAAACCTTGAAACGCGAGAGGTCTCTCTCTCGCACTCGCAGTTGCTTACGGGAACACTTTGGGAAACGGACCGAACCACCATAAGACGCAATGAGTGCGAGAGAGAAACCATGAAATGCGAGAGGTCTCTCTCTCGCACTCGCAGTCGCTTACGGGAACACTTTGGGAAACGGACCGAACCGCCATAAGACGCAATGAGTGCGAGAGAGAAACCTTGAAACGCGAGAGGTCTCTCTCTCGCACTCGCAGTTGCTTACGGGAACACTTTGGGAAACGGACCGAACCACCATAAGACGCAATGAGTGCGAGAGAGAAACCTTGAAACGCGAGAGGTCTCTCTCTCGCACTCGCAGTCGCTTACGGGAACACTTTGGGAAACGGACCGAACCACCATAAGACGCAATGAGTGCGATAGAGAAACCTTGAAACGCGAGAGGTCTCTCTCTCGCACTCGCAGTCGCTTACGGGAATATTTTGGGAAACGGACCGAACCGCCTTAAGACGCAATGAGTGCGAGAGAGAAACCTTGAAACGCGAGAGGTCTCTCTCTCGCACTCGCAGTTGCTTACGGGAACTTTTTGGGAAACGGACCGAACCGCCATAAGACGCAATGAGTGCGAGAGAGAAACCTTGAAACGCGAGACGTCTCTCTCTCGCACTCGCAGTCGCTTACGGGAACACTTTGGGGAACGGACCGAACCGGCATAAGACGCAATGAGTGCGAGAGAGAAACCTTGAAATGCGAGAGGTCTCTCTCTCTCGCACTCGCAGTCGCTTACGGGAATATTATGGGAAACGGACCGAACTGCCATAAGACGCAATGAGTGCGAGAGAGAAACCTCGAAACGCGAGAGGTCTCTCTCTCGCACTCGCAGTCGCTTACGGGAAAAATTTGGGAAACGGACCAAACCGCCTTAAGACGCAATGAGTGCGAGAGAGAAACCTTGAAACGCGAGAGGTCTCTTTCTCAAGGTTTCTCTCTTGCACTCATTGCGTCTTATGGCGGTTCGGTCCGTTTCCCAAAATTTTCCCGGAAGCGACTGCGAGTGCGAGAGAGAGACCTTTAGCGTTTTAAGGTTTCTCACTCGCACTCATTGCGTCTTATGGCGGTTCGGTCCGTTTCCAAATTATTCCCGTAAGCGACTGCGAGTGCGAGAGAGAGACCTCTCGCGTTTCAAGGTTTCTCTCTCGCACTCATTGCGTCTTATGGCGGTCCGGTCCGTTTCCCAAAGTGTTCCCGTAAGCGACTGCGAGTGCGAGAGAGAGACCTCTCGCGCTTCAAGGTTTCTCTCTCGCACTCATTGCGTCTTATGGTGGTTCGGTCCGTTTCCCAAAGTGTTCTCGTAAGCGACTGCGAGTGAGAGAGAGAGAGACCTCTCGCGGTTCAAGGTTTCTCTCTCGCACTCATTGCGTCTTATGGCGGTCCGGTCCGTTTCCCAAAGTGTTCCCGTAAGCGACTGCGAGTGCGAGAGAGAGACCTCTCGCGTTTTAAGGTTTCTCTCTCGCACTCATTGCGTCTTATGGCGGTTCGGTCAGTTTCCCAAATTGTTCCCGTAAGAGACTGCCAGTGCGAGAGAGGGAGACCTTTCGCGTTTCAAGGTTTCTGTCTTGCACTCATTGCGGCTTATGGCGGTTCGGTCCGTTTCCCAAAGTGTTCCCGTAAGCGACTGCGGTTCACAGCAGTCCGAGTCACAGCAGCTGAAAATGCTAAAATGTGTGATGAAGAAACATGGCCCCTCATATAACTGCCATCTAATACTTTCCGATACGACTTCATGAACTTAACTGAATGAGCCTCTAGGTGCTGTTCGTAGAAATCTTGACCCAAATCTTATAGGCCATTCTCTCAGCCTCCCCCTCCAAGCTCACCTTTAAGATTCCGAAGAATGCGCAAAAACCACGGATGGTTCAAAGAGAGGAAGTTTACGATGAATCCTGATTTAAGGCTGAAATATGCTGCGACTAAACAAAGGAATAAGAGGGAATCACTCCTGACATGATGAGTACTTTACAAAATTGATGATGACTACCCAGAACCCTTTCAGTGGTCGGCTCGATCCGACGTCGTGAGTTAACGGCGGGCGGGTTTCACCAGAATCACAGTATTTAATAGACACTGATGATGGCGCAGATTGATAAAACAATATTAGGAATAAAAAATCATCCAGAAGGGAAATGTACAGAAATTACGAACTCTAACACAGGAGGGTGTACTGGTACACAATACACAGTATAGAAAAATTACCTCCTCAGCCACTAAAACTTTACGGATTTTGAAGAATCTAACACTAAAAGGACTGAGAGTGAAGGAGTAGACTCAAAAAATTACTAAAAGCCGATTTGTAGACAGATGGAATCGTCGTAAACAGGCGAACGTGATTTGCAAGGTCTTCAGAGCATACCAACTGGTGTCCACTTCAACGACTTATATTTTCCATATATTTTCGAAAAAACGTTACCGGACCCGGTAGGGCGGAGGTCAAAGCCCAAGCTATCCTCCTTCTGTTAAGACCAAGAAAAGCAAAATCCGTGTAAAATTAGGAGTTGTTGAAGCGAAAAACGGAAGAGAACATCTTCATAAAAATACGTGTAAACAGAGGTGCTCCTATCCGGCCAAGCACCTCTATTCCTAACCTAACTTTCCTTCTTGCGGGTTACGCTGGTTCGTATTCGTTCGCCGGTCTTATATAGAGGTCGTTGGTCCTTCCGCGCAAGAAACATATGATCATAATCGCCACGGTAACGTCAAATCGCTCGATCAAATTTAAAAAAAAAAAATTGACAGAGCAGCACGTTTCTCGCTCACACGCGTACAAAATCGTATGCTCGTCCGCACGTATGCATTCAAAAAAGGATGACAAAAACTAGCTTCTCTCTCCCACCCTTGCAAAACGAACTGATACGCATCCTTTTCGCACTCGCACAACTTTTCCAGAGAATAGTTTTTAGCATTTTAAAAAGGGACGCGGGGCCCGCACGGAAAACCTTATATTTTTCCCGAAGCATTGAAGCCGAGCCCTACCGATCGGTACCAGGCCCCTACCGAACGGCGCAACGGTTCTCCAGGAACTTAGCTTCATTCTTACAAATATAATGTAGGATTATCGTGATAAACTTTAGTAGTTGTGGGCCAAATTCAAAATTAAATCCCTAAAAATTGCCGTCGCAATATGCTTTCTCAATTGTTCTAACTTCGTAAGAGTGAGAAAGGGAAAATATAATATTAAGTTAAATTGAAAGAATAATATAATTTTAAGCGAAATGGCAGCCTAGCGCGCCACATTTGGAGCGGGTCTTTGCCACTCCACCACGTTACACCATCAAGATTCGTTTCCTATGGTATCCTATATTATATTTTTACTTATTTTTTGTTTTTGTTTTTTGTTTTTTAATGCTAGGGATGGGATGGGAAGGCGGAGAAGAGGATCGTCGGTAGGTCCCTGATTGACTGGTAACTGGTAAGCAGCCGCATTTTTTGCTATCAGAGATTGGGGAGTGGTTGAAAAGGGATGGATGGGGGGGGGGGGGCTATTCGAGCAAACCGCAGTTGCCGCACGCCCGCGTAATTCAATAAAATGTGCAGCGCGCGCGGCGGCGCGGCGCGGCGCAGCGGCCAGCACGTTCTGTCAGCCTCTTCGTTTTCTGGCAACAATTCCAGTTTTGTTTTTGAACCTCTCTCTCCTCCCCTCTCGTCGCCAGTTTCAGTTCAAGCGCTCTCGCTCTTATCAAAATTGTAGCGTTGCAAAATATTTCCGAGTTTTTAGGTTTGTTAAGAGATTTTGCGACTACGATTTATTGCTCAGATTCAAATTTGCGAATGAAACAAAAATTACGATGCCGTGCGCACGAAAGAGAGAGAGAGAGAGAGAGAGAGAGAGAGAGAGAGAGAGAGAGAGAGAGAGAGAGAGAGAGAGAGAGAGAGAGAGAGAGAGAGAGAGAGAGAATATTCTAAAAGGCAAACAATTGTGAACATTTTATTCAAAAGTCCCCGAAAACAAATTTTGGGCGATGCGACGAGAAATCTGGTGTTTTTGACCGAGATTATGTCATATAATACCAAATTAATCTGGCATTTTTGAACAGATTGGTTAAAATACCAGAATTTTTTCTCTTAACGGGGCTCTTGCGAACTTTTGCTATAAGCAACTAAATAGTCCAATTTTATTTAAAGACTAGCAAAAATCACGAAAACCACGCTAAGAAAGTCTAAAGTTCGCAGTAATAAACTCACATAACTGCTATAACGGCAAGATGGTAATGGCGGTTCGACGCAAGTATCATGAGAGATTCCTGTCTATAATGTCACTTTCTCTACGGAAACACAGAGATATGTCTCAATTTAGATGCGGGAATCTCCCATAATACCTGCGTCTCTCCACCATTAAGCCCGATTCTGAGAGTGAATTTCGTGATTTTTTAGTGCACTTAACGAAGGAGGGGAAGAAGAGAAGAGTGAGGCCTATTGACGGATTTTAATTGGTCAAATCAATTTGGGTACTTAATTTATTTGTGCAGAGGGTTGGACACTGCACACGTCCCTCCAGCAATACTGTCAGATTTGGTGAATAAAAGACGTAAAGTGTCTATATATTTCGCTAAATGTGGCAACATTGCGTCCCTCTATCATATTTCTAAAATGGCCTCTCCGATCGTTTCCTCTCCTCTCGCCATCATTCCCGGAATCCAACGGTCTGATCAAGGGAGAGGGGGGGGGGGGGGGGGGGTGGTGGCAGTGGCGGATCCAGAAATTGTTCATTTTTCAGAACCTTTCAGTTACATGTTACATTTGCTCCCCTTGACACCCTCAAAGGAAAGCGCGATGCAAAATGTTCAAGATCTAGTGAATCAGACTTGGGACCGCGACATTCAAAATGACAAATGGATGCGGTTAGCGCGGGGGAAAAGTTGTTTATTCTTGATTTTTGTTTTCCGTCTGTTTTTCTTTCATTTCAGACGAGACTTGTTATAAATCGTTCTCTGTTCAGGGTTGCCGGACTCACGGTCTACATAAAAGTATAGGTACACGGGTAGCAAGTCACCGATCTCGTAAAAATGGTATCACACAAGTTCATGACCATTTAGCCATACAGGGTATGGTATAGATCCACATGAACATGTATGAATCAATATGGATATGGATGGATCCACATGGATATGTATGGATCCACATAAATATTAGATCCATATGGATATGTAATGAATCCATACATCAGTGGCGTAGCCAAGGGGGGGTGGGGGTCCAGGGGTCTGGACCCCCCCCCCTTTGACATCAAAATGTATCCTAAAAAAAGGTCATTTTTGCGTTTCCAGACAAATTTTACCAAATTAGTATCTTTGGACCCCCCCCCCCTTGACAATTTTCGGACCCCGAACCCCCCCTAAAAAATTTCCTGGCTACGCCACTGCTATAAATGACCGTCCATCCATAGAGACTTCGGGCCCCCACGACAAATTATGAGTTCGGGCCTCTTAATCATAACCACAATGTTATGCCGGCTGACTTGGCGATAGCCCCCTTCCTCTTAAGATCAAACGTAATTATAAACTGTTATGACAAAACCAAACCATAAACAAACAAACAAAAAAACGAAATCAACAAAATTTTTATATTTTTGAGCATTTCCTTACTTTGAAAGGAATATTTGGAGAGTTCCGAGTCTGAATTTAATCTTTGGACAGCAAAGAAATAGGGTGAAAAAGAGAACAAATATTTAGCCAATAAATTTAGTTTTTCATGTCACATGATTTGGGCTAACCAACCACAATTTACTGTAGTGGTGCCTTGAGAACAGTGGCGGCGCGTGCCATCTGGCAACCATATACCTCTGGCTGCACCTTGGCCGCACCAAACCGACCACACTCGAATCGCCGGGCGCGGGCGTCTCCTCAAGCGATGCTCGATAGCGCTATCTGTAGGCGCCTCCCTAAACTACTGCACGCAGCAGCAACCCGCTGCGCTGCCTCGCGCAGGATCTGGAAAAAACCGGTAACTCTACCTCTCGGATTTCTCTGGAACCTTCTCGGGCCTCGTCGAACGTTCTGGAGCTCGGTGCTACCACTATATAAGCGCCGTGGCTGGCGCACCTAGGCAATCAGTTACTCACAAACATTTATACATTCAACACACTCGACGTATCGCTCTCTACCGCTCTCTCACTCGATCTATCGAACTTGACGTAGGAAGGATAATATAACAACGTAATATCCTACATTATCCCACGACGCGAATACGAATACTATACGTATTTTCACACATGTTAAAGCAATTTTTCGCGGACATTTTTTCAACCGTCCCGTAAACATCAGAAAATGTCTTCTGACAATCAGGAACTTCAGAAAAAACTCCAAGCACTCGAAGCTCAGGTGGAACTACTTTCATCGCGACTTCCAGGCAAACAATCCGAGGTTCACTCAGAACAGGAAGGAGGAAACTCTCAAAACGGCAACGACTCAGTAAATCGGATGGCCATTAAATTGCCACCATTTTGGCCCGACGAACCTGAGTTATGGTTCAGTCACGTCGAAACCCAGTTTACGCAGGCTAAAATTAATCAGGAAGCCACAAAATACACTCACGTCGTTGCCCAGCTCGAAAGAAGATTCGCAAACGAAGTGAAGGATGTTCTGCGAGCCCCACCGCAGGCAAATCCATACACTCACCTGAAAAACGAGCTCATTCAACGGCTCTCTGTATTGTCAGAGGCCCAACGGTCCCAACGCGTCCGCCATCTTATCAGCGAAGAGAAGCTCAATGGTCAAACTCCATCTCAGTTTTTGCGACGTCTGCAATCCTTAGCGGATGGCACTTGCGTTGACGATGGATTAATGCGCTCACTCTGGTTACAACAACTCCCTGTCCACACTCGAGCAATTTTACTTTCACAGCCTGCGGACCAGTCTCTCGATCAGCAGGCCCAAATTGCCGACCGTATCATTGAAGTCTCGCAACTAGCGTCCCCTCCCCTCACGTCTCATGTCACCTCGGCGGCCGTTAGCGACGGCAATGCCATCAAAAACACCGAAACTTTATCCGAAGCGACCGAAGCTATCCACAGCTTGACACGTGAACTTCGATCTTTGAAAAGCGCCTGGAACCCTCGCAGCCGCGAACGCTCGCAATCTCGCGGTCGAAGCTTTTCTCGCATGCAGACGTGATTTTTCTTCTTCTGACAATCAGAAAGACGAAGGGCTCTACTTTCACCACAGAACCTTTATGACAGCCGGTGCTCGAAATTACCGAAAACCCTGCTAGGCTAAAACGGTGTAAATAACCAAAGCTGATTGGCTGAACTGCCATTGAAGTAGCCTCTGAATTGGTATAAATATGTTAATCAGTCCGGATGTTTTCTATGATTGATTGCAATAGTTCGCGCTATCTCAACCGTGTGCGAATGGTCTGATCTTGAAGCGCCTTCAACTGGACAAATAGGCAAAATCATGACCTTGCTGAGCCTTCGGAGGAACATATAGGCAACCTGCGCCGAACAGTAGTATGTCAGATCCGATTTGATCCAACTATTGTTTCAAATTGGAGCTTCCAAATCCATACCATGATCTAAGTAAAGAGGTCAGTCCGTTCTGACCGGAAACGGAGTTGAGCGTGCCTCTACGCATAATAATGCAACCATACTGATAGGCTTTGCCGCTTCGCCCAAGACGATGATTTCTTACCATTGTGGGCTGTGGCTTATGACTAGAAACGCCGCGCGACTGCGCCGTTTAAACGGAATATTTCCAGTATACAGCTGATTAGAAAGTCCCATAAACCACACGAAATTCTTCCTTAAACCCTTAAGAATACGTTTTAGCCACTTTTCGGACATTTTTATCACCTATAGTAAAAAAATTCAGTTGAAACGACAGCTAGTCGGCATATCTATCTCCATAAGCGTCCACTGCATATGAGGCAGTTCTCATTTGGGCAAAGCCACGTATTACGTCTCAAAGGCAGCAACCTAAGTGGAATGAAAATCTTCCTAAAATCTTAATTAGTGAACAAGTTTCAGTCACTTTTTGGACGTTAGAAATTCGGCTTTTATGACATCAGCTAGTCGGCATTTCTCCACAAGCTTCAATTTTAAAAAAATCACTTCTTGAGCAAAGCCGCCTTAAAGTAAACATAGGCAAGGCGTACGCAGGAATTAGTCTCTCTCGCTCTTTTCCCGTTTGATTGAAAAGGAAAGAGATAGGGGCTGGAGTTATGTTCGAGCCCCTGTTTCTGTCCTGTTCCTACTCACGTGCTCAAATGGGGAAAGAGAGAGAAAGACAAAGTCGCCGTTTCCTGTGAATCGCTACCAGACTGACCTGTTTACTTAGACCATGATCCATCCATACTACTACACGCCTCTTGAACGTTATCACCAAAACCATTTACAGGAAGATTTATTCTTTGAACTTGGCAACTACGGATCTTTCTCGTTAGTCTTGTTGACTGTGACACTTTCGAAGGGACAATAAATATCCGTCTCAGCAAACATGCGGTGTGCATATACCCACAAAGAGTCACTTTCACGTCCTTTCTTTTCCGGGTTTCTTTTCATTTTCTTTATTATTTATCCTTTTTTTTTTTTTTTTTTTTTTTTTTTCTAAAGAAGCGTTTTAAATTCATCCGTAATTCATCCCTCCAAAAGGTATTACCACTTGCTGTCAAAACTCACCCAAGATTTATCTGTGCGACGATAAAATCCAATTTATCCTTCCTTCTTCGTTCCACATATCCCTCCTTCATTTTTTCTCATACCTCTTCCCGCGAGCTTCTCCTTGCCTTCAAAAAAGAGTAAATCCAATTCATTCGATGGAGATCTTTGCAAGGTTTCGCTGTCGCAGAGGTACAGGCGTACCTAGACCGATAATCTTTGAAATTGTTCAACATTCTCAAGTTACAAAATGTAAAATTGATGAAAATGAATTTGAGCGTTGGCATTGAGGAACGCTTTAAAATCAAAAGTTCAAAGTCGGAGGCAAGTTTCGTTTTGATTTGAAGGAATGAAAATTGAAAATTCGCCAGATTATGGTCTAGGTGAGCCGAGCCTATATGCACTTCTGAAACGAGCTCTAACAATTTGAATAGCACTGCGATGTCACTTTTTCAAAGACTGAATATATTTCAACCTCAACTCAAATTCCTAAATATATCAACCATGACAAACTACGGATTGTCCCTCCTGGCCTCCTCCGCACCCATTTCCTTTACATTGCTCCTGGTCCGATTTCATTTGCCGCGCTTTTCTCTCTGTCAATCTGTCCCTCCCTATATCTCGATCCGTGGGAACTTTTCCTCGGTAAAATGAGGTGAAAAACATGTGTCGGTCTCGGGGGGGGGGGGGGGGGGGGGGATAAAATTCAAGCTTGATCCATTTCCCGGGAGGAATAAGCAAGGTCCTTTGACGATGTAAAAAAAAAAAAATAAAAAATAAAGAGAAAAAAAAAAAATCTGCATAAAACCCCGAAGGAGCTTTAAAAGCAAGCGTGTGCAATACTGTGCATGTATAGATAAATGATACGCTTGTGGCCTAGCCCTCGAGGGGCTTTTACCTCTCCACGTACGCGTATACTTGATGGTTAGGCAATAGGCAGAACATGCGCGCGTCTTGTCCTGTCGGTAGCGAGTCGCATCAATCAAAAACACTTTTCATCTCGTCTTATCGCATCGCGCTCCAACAAGTTCACGTGGAAAGAGAAATCCTCCCACTCTTGGCGGTTCTGTATACATTGATATAGTGTACCTATATACGCGCTTTGCTCCACGCATGTTCACCCTAACAACCCCCCCCCCCCCCCCCCCCCACACACACACACATACTGAAGGTATAATTTTCTGATAATTTGACTTCACGCACATGGAAACCGCCGCCGCACCCGAATTGAAACGATTTTAATGAAATGAGCATCATCACTGTCACTTTAACGAACACGTATCGGATCGTGAGCAGGTGAGCAGGTGGGGAAGACAGGGAGGGAAGAGAGGAGGGGACGAGAGTAAAATTGAAAACGGCTTTGGCTTTCTTGCGTAAGGACCTAAAGCTCTCTTTCTCTCTCTTTCTCTCTCTCTCTCTCTCTCTTTCTCTCTCTCCCTCTCCGTCTCCCTCTCTCTCCTTCTCTGTCTCTCTCTCTCTCTCTCTCTCTCTCTCTCTCTCTCTCTCTCTCTCTCTCTCTCTCTCTCTCTCTCTCTCTCTCTCTCTCTCTCTCTCTCTCTCTCTCTCTCTCTCTCTCTCTCTCTCTCTCGCGTATTTTTGGCCCTTTGAAGGTGCAGTGTCACGGTTGTTTTTGTTATTTTTTGATCTCAAATCGTCAGGGTTTTTTTTTCAAAAAGGCATAACTCCAATATAACATTTCAAAATCACGCATTACTGTTTCATTTCGAAAAGAAAAGGAACAGATGAGTAAATTTCCTTAATTTTTCCTCATAATTTTGCAAGCAGCTTGGAAAATCTCGCAAATTAATTTCAAGAAGATTGTCTAGTTGGTATTTACATACGTCATACGGTAACCACCTTTAGGGCACCTACCATACTCCAAAGCAGTCCAGTATTACAATAGGTGCAAAAAATGATGGCTAAATCGCCGAAAAAATCATCAAAATTGTGGAGACCCTTGTTGCTTTGGGATCAGGACACCGAAAACAGATACGATAATACGAATGAAAACACCTTCAAACTGTAAGGTAGGCAACAAGTAAAGCAAACACTTAAGCGTAACGCGATGAACATATACCACATGCACAGATAAAAAGCCGTCAAATTGTTACGTAAAACGGTTAGTACTTATGCACGGAACAATGACTACTCGCCATTTGTTCCAATTCCAAGTCTCCAGTTATTTACATTCGTATAATAATGCCACCGGTTAAAACTCCTTCAAATTGTAAGGTAGGCAACACCCAATACGAAGCATTACAGCTAACATCTGTGCAAAATCTAAATGGCGCAGTTATTTACATCAATTTTTAAGATGCTCAGGATTGGCATTAAAATTAATGACCAGCCGTGAAAGTTCCTCAAAATTTCTCAAATTTGTTACCCCACTTTCCAATTTCTGCAACATATATCCATTCCAATGTATCAATTTGACCAAGTCTTCACACCTGTTTTTCTCAATACCTCCCACGTTTTAAGTAAAGAACACAATTTTGCTTTTCTATTTGAAACAGTTCAATAATTTGATAAGAGAAAATGCTCTTACACCTTGTAAAAGATCAATAAGCCTAGCTTCAAGCCGCATCAAAATATTTTTAGACCTAACAAAATGCAAGCAGTGGATTTTTGATACAAACAGTAAGAATCAAAATATCCTTGGCATTAGCGGCAGTTTTGCAGCTTATTCTCTTTTTCCCCTCAATTAATTTTAGACCCCCCCCCCGCCCCCCCTTTTAATTAATTCTTCCAGATTACAAAGCTTTACAGTATCTACCCGCTCTATAAAGCATCATAGCTGTAATGACGACAATGGATCCTGTGCATTCCAAAAGGCTTTCTGAAAATGAGCAAGTTTCAAGAAAAAATTAAGGAATGCTTGAAAATTCGGCCCTGAGATTTTCAAAGCCCAAAAAAGCACACCTGACACAGCCTGAATGGAATCATAATAATCAATCCCAATTGTACCTAAAAATAAATTGAATTTACTGCTTTTCTGCAGAATTTAAATGTCTTCTTCATAAGACTTCAGTAAGTGATTCTTCAACAGGAATTGATAGCCTTCAGTATTTTTATTTAATTTTTAAAAATCTCTGTTTTCCACATTTATTGCAAAACAGATCCCAAGATGCTACCAGAACATGTAAAACAAGTTGCCTGTCGGTAACCTGTCAAGGCTGTCAAGGACATACGCTTTTTTTTGTAGTCTGGATACATACAGTATGTGATGTCTCCAACAGACACAAACTGAGAGCAATGGGACTTTCATTTCGGTGAAAAACTACACGCCTTAAGATATTTGAACAATAAATAAAACAGGAACGGGTAAAATGCTGGAATACAACCTAAATTGGCGAGAACATTTAGGCTCAAATTGTAGCAATTTTCATCTAAAAAAAAAAAATAAAAAAAATTAAAAAACAAAGGAGGAGTGTCAATAAGGCCGGTTTTTGGCCCCAAAAATGGTCAATATTTAAGATGGTCTAAAAGTTTGTGTAAAATTGCTCTACTTACTCTTAAAGGCTTATATTTTTAGGTTCGGGTGGTGTTTCCTAACCTTGGTGTTTTCGGGTGGTTATTAGAACTTTAGAGGCGTATTTTACCACCTCAAAGTGGGTCGGTTCAGTGTTTTTCACGGAAAATGCCTGATTTTCCTTTAAATTATTGCATGTTTAAATGTGAGCCGGACATAGTTCGGTTTTCTCCTTTAGATATGTTATTATACCACTAAAAATGAGTAACATACTGCAATATAGTCACCGAACTATGTCCGGCTCGTACTTAAATATCAACTTTTTTGATTTCGTAAAAATGGAAAACTTGAACGATTTCGATTAATATTAATGTGGTAATGCTTGTATTGCAACCTGGCCACCTGTCAAACCATGAAATACGTTTTGCAGGTTGCAAAGATGCAGTTTTGTATTATTGTACGTAAATTTTTAGAATTCGTTCAAGTTTTCCATTTTTATGAAATCAAAAAGTTGATATTTAAGTACGAGCCGGACATAGTTCGGTGACTATATTGCAGTATGTTACGCATTTTTAGTGGTATAATAACATATCTAAAGGAGAAAACCGAACTATGTCCGGCTCACATTTAAATATTCAATAATTTAATGGAAAATCAGGCATTTTCCGTGAAAAACACTAAACCGACCCACTTTGAGGGGGTAAAATACTCCTCTAAAGTTCAAGAAAACCACCCAAACCTAAAAATATAAGCCTTTAAGAGTAAGTAGAGCAATTTTACACAAACTTTTAGACCATCTTAAATATTGACCATTTTTGGGGCCAAAAACCGGCCTTATTGACACTCCTCCTTTCATTATATACATGTTTTTTTTAGTTGAAAATGGTTACGATTTGAGCCGAAACGTCCTCGCCAATTTAGGTTGTATTTCAGCATTTTACTTGTTCCTGTTCCATTTATTGTTCAAGTCGTTGCTGGTTAGTTTTTCAGTAATTTTTCTTTAAGATATATGGGAAGGTATAAAATTTGATGTTGGAAAAGGTCTCGCTAGTAACAAAGTGAGCACGAGTGAAATCTGGACCAGACAAATTGGTTCTTTTTTTAGTCTAGAAACTGACAACCTTCTTACAAAAATCTGGGCAAGATGGTACTTTAATACTTGGTGAAAAGTTCTATAGGGAGCACAGACATGATGCTTAATGCATTTTGAAAGGAGTCAACTGAGAGAACAAATTGATTAAGTTCGACGGCAGACAAGTAGCCAATTTGTAGATTTGCCAGTATTTCAATCTGTTCCTCTGCTCCTCTTTCCCCTCATCAACATCTTTGCGCTGGACCTTCAACATCTTTGACTCCTAGAGCTCATTTCACGAAAGAAGACCGATGACAGATCATGCGGATCGCTGCGCAAAGACGTGTTTGCGTTCTTGCACATGCGCAAAAACGCAAACTCGTCTCTGCGCAGTAAACAAACCCATCTGTCATCGGCCAACTTTCGTGAAACGACCTCTACCCGTTTGCTCGAGAAAGCCTCAAACCAACAACCAATTAGAACTCCTTGTGCTTGTGTCTGTACTTACCATAGAACTTACCGTCAACGCACTCTAGTAGGTAAGGGTTCCACCCTGAAACTGATCGCACTTGCAGCTAACTAACCTTCTGCCATAGAATAAATACAACTAGAATGGAGTCACTCCGCCATTGTTGCTCGCAGTGTCACGATTCGTCTAAACTGGGTAAGCGCAACAGGCAGGCTACCTCTCACCTTTCTCCCTCGAGAACTTTTTAACCCCGATCACTGCTCCTCGCCTTTGCTTACACGGAAAAAAAAGATTAATGAAAATAACCATACGGATACCTGATTTTGGCACCTGCTTGATGGTATGGTAAACTTGACCAGAAGTATGGTACATTTACCGATACTTTGAATAAATTCGACATGCAAACAGGCAACATCACCTAGTACCTAGTCAAAACATAGTATACTTCTGGTTAACATTAATATAACATCTAGCAGGTGCCAAAATCAGGTGTCCGTACGGTTATTTTCACCGTAGTTTTTTTTCTGTGTATGACCAGGTCGAAGGTTTTCAGCTACTTTTCACTGTTTCTCAAGCGTGTCATTTAAATTTTGGGAGTTAAAGTATATTTGTAATTACAAACTAATATCATTCAAAAATCTCTCCAATCTGTAATTCTTAAAGAATTAAAATGATCCGCCCCGTACGTTCAGTTTTATGCTGTTTTTTCTAGAAAAAAAGTCATGCTGCTCTGTGTATTTCTCATGGGTGGCTCTCTGAGGTGCCCCGTTTATATGACCACTGCGCAGCTCCTCACGCAGGGTACGCGGTTCAGAAACTTGACTTTATGGGCTCTTACGGCAGTTTCCATTTTGCTTCTATTTACGGTAAACACCCCAGTAGCCGGCACCCCTAAAATTTGCACCAGTACCCGGCACCCATTTTTTACAATGTGAAAAGTATTAGTTTGGTGGCAATACTGGTGTTTTGTGTGGTTTTTCACTGAGACCTCAGGTGTGAAACATACGAAAAAAATTCGCAAAACGCCGGAATTGCCTCTAAACTAATATTTTTCACATTGTGAAAACTAGGTGCTGGGTACTGGTGCAAATTTTAGGGGTGCCGGCTACTGGGGTGTTTACCTTATACTATGCTTCTGCTTCTATGTACTTCACCACAGGGACACTCACCACTTCTTTTGTTATAGTGTCATGAGAAATTAGACTTAGCTTTTTCCAGGAAAAAGGGGAGGAAACTAGGGGGTAAAGTTTCTCTCCGTCCATTGATAGTGTTGTACATCACTTAATTGAGAACGAAATTGATATTTAATAAAAATTTACTTCGTTTCTTTCCCATAAAAGTTTACTTACAAGTTAAGCTTTACAATCTTTAGAAGAGAACGCATTGGGCATATCTACAGAATTACAATGAAATTAGAGAAACTATTTATAAATATTTATATGTATTAACACCTTAATAAAACAAGAAAGATAGGTACCTATGTAATTTTTTTTTTATTTTTTCTCAGAAGAAAAAAATATAAATAAGTAACCAACGACAAAATTGCAGTAAAAAAATAAACAATGAAGGATTTTACAAAGTCAGCACAAAATAGTTGGAGTCTGTTTTTCATTCCAAACCTATGAGGGTTTCGATTTAATTTTTTTTTTTTTTTTAAAGTAGGTTTGAAACTATCTAACAAGGAGAGAGTTACAAAGAAATTGTGCATTGTGCTCTCTGCGAGAGATCAGCATTTCATTATTCCTCCAAGAGCACAAATCTCAAGTACCTATCTTCCTTCTAAAGAGCTCCTGAACTTTAAAGAAATTTAAAGTCATCCATCTTATCCAGTACTTGTTCAATCAAAAAGGAAAGTGAATGAAAAAGCATCTGATTGGAAACAGAAGAAAAGAAAAGGGGAGAGGGAAAAAAAAACACTCAAATTTTGATCAACTACCTGTCACTTTTATAGAAACTAAAGGTTGAACTTCAATTTATTTTTTTTTATGTCCGCATGGACCACGATAGGACACTTTGAAATTCATCTGCAAGCTGATTGGGGACTTCATAGTTAGATGGATCGATAAAGTTTTTTCTGGGAGTAAAGCAGCTCCTACTTCGGGAGGCATTTAATAGTGTCGGTGAGTTTTCAGGAAAAAAACAAACTCGGTGTTTTTTATTTGTATGCTTTAGGCGATTTTGTATTCCTTAACTGTATGCTTCTATGCAAAATTATTGTTATATTGATGTCCACTGATGGTGGCTCTAAAAGTACCATTTTTAAAAATAAAATAAAAATAAAATAATAAAATAAAACTAAATTTGTGACGCGATTGGGTGGGAGACTGATTTGGGGCAGATGTCTTTCCAAAACCACTTTCCAGTTGCTCGATAAGTAAAGGTTGCTCTGGAGCAACCTTTACATAACGAGCTACTTCAAAAGATTTCTTCCCTAAATCAGTCTCCGATCCAACCGATGTTTAGTTTTATCAATCAGTTTGACTATGAGGTCCCTGATGTGTTCTGCATCTAACTTGCAAGAAAATATTCACATCATCTATCAGGACATTTGTAAATAATTATAAATTATTATTTGGACACCATCGCCTAATGCCAACCTTTTAACATACATATGTAATTGTTTGTAGAAAAATAATGAATTAGACTTAATTTGAATGTACTTACAGAATTTTTCTAAAAATTGATGTACAGGTACTTGATCAAAATGAACGAGATGCTTTTGCCCAAAAGGCTTTGATGAGCATAAAATGAGCAGGAGTTGTTGGTCATGTCTTGAGCCCAAAAGGGTTCAGAGTAGGTGCCATTCACTGAGGATCCACTCCTAGAAACAGGATTTATTTTTTGCAAACTTGACTTTAGTTATGGATGAACCTCCATTCCATGAAAATGGCTCTGAAAATTAGCTGTCGCTGCTATAAAGACTCCAGAGAAATTTCTGTTTCGTGCTGCCTTCGAACAATAAGCTGTCATCCCCCACTCCAACATTCTACTCAAATGGATGCGAAAGACAATAGGAGAAAAAAAATCGATGAAAATAGGCTAATTTTTTTATTTGTGAAAAATGATGGGACAAGGATGGAACAGGTAACTGGTGGTTACTCTTAATTTGTCTAACGTAACCGTGATTGGTGGACTGACTATTGAGAATGATTGGCTTGTTCCATTCTGATGGAGCACTAAAATTGCGCTTGCTTACCTCAATAAAATATGTCGTGTTCCATCATGTTCCATCACGTTCCAGTTAAAAAAATTAGACTAATGGTGAAGGCACTAAACACTGATAAACAAAACAGAAATGACTTGAACGTGCATGCACAAACACTTACCTAATCTAATAATAAAAAATGACAAGAGTCAACAGTGTTGATATTTAAACAATCTTAAATTCTATTTCGGTCAAAATAACAGCTATGCAAAGAAGAAGAGAGAAAAACTTCACCCGTTCATCTGCTGTAGACAATTATGGTGATAAAATCAGACAGTAGAGATGATTCAAGAGTTCTCAATTGGTCTCTCTCACCGCTAAAATTATACAAGACATATTTAGTAAAATCTTACGACAAAAAAGAGTTTTCAGAATCATCTTTTGGTGATATCCGCAAGAAAATCAGGTAAAATATGTCTTTGTATAAAAACGCTCAGAATTAGACCGAGATAGCAATAAATTCGGATCACATAAGTGTGAGACATATAGTTGAGAACCATGATCATACCTGATGGCCGATGATAAATGCATCGGTGGCTAACTTTTTATTTCTGTGAGGCCACACTAAAACTGTGGATAGAAAAGATGAGAAGACCTGCAGGTTGATTATTTACTTCATCGTTAGACCGATCGTTAGGACAATCTATGAGAGATGCTATTGGTTGAGAATTGTAAACTAGGCTGTTGCTATGATAACCATCGTTAATGTGCTCGTTTTCTAGAGGCTATTCATGGATGAACTTTAGAAAACGAGCACTTTGATAATGTTTACCATAGCAACAACCAAGTTTACAATTCTCAACCAATAGCGTCACTTTTAGACTGTCTAAACGATCGGTTTAACACTGACTAAATTATTGGCCTGCCGCTTCTTTGAGCGAGTTTCCAATTGAACCGGTATTAATTCATCATATTTTAAAGAAAATCGAATGGAATGAACAATAGGTTTATTCGTGTTTGACTGAAACCTGAATTTAGCTTTAACCTTCTGTCGCCCATTAAGCCTCTCCTACAAGGACTCCTCGTAGTGAAGTTTCAATGTTTTTGTTTTAACTTGAAAAAAAAACTACTCTAGAATGGGACAACTGTCCAAGAGAATCTACACGAACAAAAGTAACCTAATAAATTAATAATGAATAGTAAAAAAACAACAATTATTTAGCTTGGAGTGATTTTGATTTAGATTCATAGAAATTAAATTGATTGCCGGCTGACTTACGTTTCAACTGTACTTAACGTATTGTAAAATTTAATTCCATTTACTTTAATCATGAGAATATTTAAACAATATTGTAATTCTGAATCAATCTAGTTAAATGCAAGTATCTACCTACTTCAAAAAGAGAAAAAAATAGATGAATAATTAAAATGATAAATTGACAAAGAAATAAGACAGCAGTATGTTGCTTAAATCTAAATATCAATGGCTTAGTTTCCAAAAAAATTCGTTCCTGTGGTTCACTATTGATATAATAGAAAGAGTTGGCAAAAAAATACACTTCAAAAATACACGTTTCTAAATTTTATCTGAGTGGTTAATCAAAGGAAAATGATAAATTTACAAGAAAAGGAAAAAAATAGAAGAAAAAGAATGGAAGGAAGATATTATTACGCATTCTTAGAGGGTAATTAAATGCAAGTTTCAGACGGACTGAACGCAGTTAAATATGTTAGTGAATTCCCAAATTAGCTCTGAGGAGTCGAAAGGAGTCAAGCGAAATCTTTGAAAATTTATCTGAGAGCCAAGTCTGTCAACTCTGAAAGCGTAGAGCCCAGCTTTGAATTTGCTTGTTTTTGTGCACACTTAACTTTCAGATGATCCAGATGCAAAGTTGTTTCCGAGGGATAGACTCCAATCAAAAACTGACTTTGGAAAAATCCTTTTTCCGAAACATTTTCCAGATCTGATTGAGGAGAGACACTGAACTTGACATGACCAGAAAAAGAGCACTCGCCAGAAATTGGCTGCACAAAAACCTAGGAAATGCTAAAATAGCATCAAGTGTCGTCTTTTATTTTCACAGATATCGCATTTCGATGACATCCAACCAGCATCCTTCGCACTTTATTCAAAGATTGTATGAGTGACTTATTTCGCATGTTGCTAGGCCAAAAATCCCTCTCATACCATCCTACAGCATCGTGCTATGCAAAATTCAGTGCTGAGATGTGGTTGGTTGTGATCTCTAGGGGCGTGCTGTGAACAATCATCTGTCGGATGACATCCTAATCCAACAACCGTTAAAATAAAGGACGAATAAGTAGACCATACTTAGGTTGAATATGCAGTACGCATTTTACCAATTCATTCCTGCTTCTGATTATAGTAAAATGTAATTCAATCGCAATTACAACAAAACTTTTTACTACATTTCAGATATTTACATTGATACTGTATTTTTTTTTTTTTTTAAGTGATTCTACCAGAAAATTTCTGAAATTGATCTTGAGAATCTAGCATATTGATCTTTCAGAGAAGAAAATCAACAAATTTGCAAACTTTCACTGTAAATTGAACAATTTTTGATGCAATTAGGGGAGTGATCAAAATAGAATCAACTTAACATTTTTCAACCGAGAATATTTAAATAGAGCCATTCCAACAATGGAAGTCCGGTCAATTACGTACCAATTATCTTTGGTATTTTTCAGTTTTGTGGGTATTCTTTTGCTTTTTGTTTTTTGTTTTTGTTTTTCTTTTTTGTCAACAGATCTATAAATACACAAGTACAATACTTCTTGAAGTCAAAACTTACAAAAACTCCACTTCAGTTTCATGAAATTTATGTGTTTTTAAAAGGAATACTACCTATTTAAGGTAAATAACGGATTGCTAGTCAAACTGGCTTTTGCATTTGAAACAAGTGCAACCAGTCTAATTGGACGGTTATTTGGTTTCTACTTCTTACATTGTGGCTTAAAAGAAAAAAAGGGTGGGTATGGGTATTTTTAAAAGTTGAATTCTTGAATGGAACCAGAGAAAAATTAAAGAAATATTAGATTAAACTGAAGTACATTAGAAGAATGCAATCAGGGAAACCCTAGAACCAAATTTAAATTCCCTGGATTTACATGAAATGTGTGATCAGACCATGAACAATCCTTGGGATCAACGGAGGAGAGGGGAGGCGGGAGGCTGAAAATGGATGCATCTTTATCAATAATGTTCTTATTTTTATTTTTTGGGTAAGTATTCATTAAAGGAATAATGAAACAAAAGCTTTGCCCACTAAAGTTTAAAGAAAAGTAACAAAACTTTTAGAAAGCAGGGCTGCTGTTTTAAGGATCTTAGAATTTTTTTACTCACTGATGATTCCACTACTTGACAAAAAGATTAAGCAGTCCACTTCAGCAGTATGACTGTAACACACGAAGATACTGTGACCTATAATCTTTATTCACTCGATAGACTCATCGAAGAATTAAAAAATTCCGTCAAATAATAAAGTCAACGGTGCTTTCATTGGGGGCCAAAAAGATTGCAGATTAGAATACTTTCATGCGTTAATCTTACTGCTGAAGCAAACGTGTAATCTTTTTGTCATGAAGAGGAATAATCGGTGAGTTAAAAACCTCCTCTTAAGATTCCCGAAGTGACAGCCGTGGTTGAAAGTATGTTTAACACTTTGTAAGTTTGTTTTACATCCTTCACTGCTGTCACATGTTCACTAAACTTCTACAAACAATTATGTAATTTGATGTTGACAATAAAGGATCATGATTGCAATCTTAATTTTTCATCCTAATTTGATGGCCTAGTTTGACCATTCAAGGGAAATTAATGAAGCCATTAAAGAGGTCTCTAACAGGAACAATTATGCCTGGTTAGTATACTTGTCTGTCTGTTTATGTTTTATTGAGTTAAGTGCATATTTCATGCTTTCTGGTCGCCACATAGGTAATCTCGTTTAATCTCGTTTTTTCTGCATTTTGTTGTTTTTTTCTTATCGGACAGTGCTGATTTGGTAGTCCATGCTGTGTTTCAGATTAATTTTTGGGAGGCTAAGTGAGGCATAAAGGAAAAGTTTTCAGGGATGAAGAGATTTCTCCTCCCCTCTCCTCTTACTTATAAAATTTCAGGAAGGACTGGTCATCAGCCCTTCCACTAGATGGTAAATAAAATCAAATAATAAAACTGAATCCAATCCAGAAAATGGAAGATTTGAACCAATGTTCCAATCCATATTGATTCAACAAAAAAATCTCAAATCTATCATCATCGCTAATGGCACAAAGAGGCCAATCTTTAACTTGTGGATTGTTGTACTTAGATCAAACCTAAAAAAGACACTTTTGCTGTAACTTAAACGGCCATCAAGTCACTGGGTAAACTAGACTCGAATAAGAAATTAAAGCCCTTTAATTCAATTTTGAAAGAACACCAGCTCTCAAATTCAAAAACATCAACAGTGATAATAAATCAAAAGAAATACAAACATCATTGGTAACATAAAAACAAGAAGTTTAATCATCTTGACTAAAAAAATAATTCATAAAATTAGGTACAGATAGTTTTCAAAACAATATTAATTTAGAGTCAGCCGTACATTTTTTTCTTGGTAATTGATACAACTGTTGAAAGATAACTTCAACGTTTAAAACCTACCGCATTTCCATTTTCATTGGACAAAATAAATAAATAAAGCTACCAAAAACAACAATATCAGACTGATACAAAAATTTAACAAGTTTAAAATGGATATTTGCGGATGAAATAAGAAAGTTAAAAGAGCTTGATAAATGCTTGATACAACCAGCATCACAAGTTGTGGAACAATTGCAAATACAATGCCATTACGTGAGCAATTAGTGCCTGGCCCTCGGATGATCCACAGATAGCAACGCTGGTTACAACGGTTTAACAGGGAAACTGCAAAACAAGTCTATCCTCTCTCATTGAAATCTATAATAGTTTGTACGAGAACAAGCGCACAATAGACTGTTTTAGTGACCAGCAGGAAATTTAAAATCCAGGAATCCTATTTGCTTGGATGCTTTTTTAAACATCAAACGGACATCAGATTGGTAAATTTTTAATTTCTCCCTTCTCACTAAAACAGTCCATTCCATGATTTGAGGAGTAAGAAAAAGCAAAAAGAAGAAAGAAAAAAGAAAAAAGAAAGAGTAGCGGTAAGAAAAGGTGAAAGGAAAAAGGGAAAACATGATCGCGAGAACAACGGGTTGGTTGTCAAGGTCAACTTTAAAATTGAAAGCCTACCGAAGATAACGAAACAACGATCAGTTGATTTACATAAAATAATGGACTGTTAATCTGTTTGGAAATCAGCACAAAAGTTGCCTTTGCGTCTCTTGGCATGACACCCAGAGTTGAGCAAACAGGGTTGTACTCAAGTCTCAAGAGTACCAGTGCTCGAGTTTTGTAAATTTTTTGAATCATATTTCAACCGTGGTCAGAGTGGATTTTTAACAAATCAAGGATCATGCCTGTTCAATTTGATTATTTTAAAAATGGGGTTATCCTTGATTCATTGAAAATCCACTCTGATTATGATTGAAATACGATTCAAAAAATGTATGAATCCCGAGTACTGGTACTCGTGGTACTTGAGTACTACTCAGTTTGCCCAATTCTGATGACACCCTGATTCTTGCATGTTAACAAAATTGCAGTGCTTAAAGACAGAGACAAAATTAGGAAGATCAAAAAAAGAAAGAGAAAGGGAGAAAGAGATGGAGAGAGAGACAGACATATTTTTTGAGAGAGACTTGTAGATTTGCGGCAAAATGAACAAACAGCAGTGCCACTTACACTGAAAAAATACATAAATAGACATTATTTTTCTATAATATAAACGATATGTTTGTAAAATATATGGATGCAATGCAATTATTGCTCAAATTTCAATTAAGAGCACAAACATAGCACATTTCTAACCAAAGAGTAGAGAGCTTCAGACGTAATTGAAGAGAGCAAAGATGCGCAGATTATTTCTGCAGAAAAATAGATGTTTTTTCAGCTAAGATCCTCTTGCTAAAAGCAAATTGGACAAGATTAGATTTTTATAAAAGTTTTTTTATGTGAAAAAAATGGTATATCCTACCAAATTTTGAAGAAGAGGATCATATTTGTTGGATGTGAAAGGAAGTAATTTCAAGGTCAAAAGCAAAACAGCAGTCTCTTGCCACAAAAAGAACCCTAGCTTGAAGTTCTTGATCTTTGAAACAACTAAAACGTGTTCCAGCATCAAATTTAGTTTGTTTAGCACAAAAAAAGAAAAATAAGCGTTTTCTGTCAAATCACATCACATAGAAAATTCTTCCATTAATTTTAAACATTAGTAATTTGACATCGACTTGGGCCTCATAGAAGTGACCTTTCTCCGCTGATATTCAACTGCAGCTCTTTACTCTTGGTATTTGACAATTTCAATTATAAGATACATTTGAAATGAATAGATTAGGAAATCAAGATTTAAAAGACTAAGAGCGACTTAATTTAGTAATTACTTAAAAAAGAAAAAAAAAAGTACTTAAAGATAAAACTTAATACATTATTATGTACTCATGGCAAGGAATTTTAATATTTACACTTTGGGAACACCCAAATCAAACGGGCAGTTGCACCAATAATAGTTTTAAATCATCCGTAGCAACACCTCAATCCAGCCAACACTTAAAAAACAATCAAATAAAAAGTATCTTATAAAGTTACTTTCCAGTGCCATGATGGATCTTATATTAATTTTGTAATTTTTTCATTTTATTAGAAGTAAACATAGAGAAGTGATAAATGTCTCTACAATTTTCTGACAAAGTTAGAAATTACAAAAAACATATGTAGGCTGTTTTGACTCGAAAGCAGATACTGACCTCACCCAACACTCAAAACGGAAATCTAGGCACTTGAGGCCAAAAGCGATCGCAAACTGCCGACAGACAAAAAAATTTGGCATGAAATATTTCTAAACTGACTGCTTAAGAAGGAATGCAAAGAGCATAGAGCTTTTAGCAGTTGGGGACAAGATTTCACGAATAGAGCTTGGAAGATAACTTATAAGATTGTTTTTTCCAAATTTCGATGTTTATTCTATTGATTTCGATGACATTTTTCGATGCGCTTTTTGGGTTTTTCAAGGTATTTTACTATTCCATTTATTTGTGAGGCAGTATATAATCTTTTTTGTTTATTTCCAGCCCTGTTTCACAGGATTGTGCTCTTTGACTGAATGAAATTTGATCAAAGATGCATCTTTGAAAGAGAAGCGGCAATTTTAACTTTCTTGCTACCAAGCCAAATTTTGTCGGATCCTTGATTTCACATTAATTTTCACAAATTTTCATGGATTTCTCTACAAATTTGCACAGTATTTCACTGTTATTTTAAGTGCATTAAACAACTATTTTGCTTGAAAGTCCGAAAATTTCCAAGTTTATGTTATTTCGCATTGCATTTTTAAAGCAACGGGGTGCGGACCTGTACTCCTGGGAGAATGAGAAAGTTATAAACAAGCGATTTAAAGATTTTGCCGCGATACATGGTCACAAAATTTTCCAAGCTCTATTCATCGGTATCCAAGATTTTGTCTAGCTATGCTTAACACAGCTGCTTGTGCATTTGGAAGTATTTTAATACTAGCTTGACATATGAGTAGAAGTAAAATAAAGTACCACATCAAAAGCAGGGACTGAATGAAATGGAAAAAATTATCTTGTATTGCTTCTTTTTTTTTAGAATAATTCCAAGTTCTACCAACTTGGCAATGAAATGTACAACTTTAATCACGGCTGGAGTGTGTATTCAAAAGTCTGAGTAAGGCTAGCTGTGGTAGACGTAGCTGAAAGAGCTTTAATGGGCCGAGTTGGAGTGAAGTAAATTAAGGTAGATGATAAACATCATCGGTCAAAAGAACCATTCAACAGCTCTTACTTTTCAAAATTGAAACAGTTCAGTTGTAAGATTGTGGGTGCGTTCAGTTATATGCGGTGACCACACCGGTATCACACAAATCCACCGGTAAATGACTAAACGTACCCTGATATAAAAATTTTGGTGAAATTGAAAAATGAAGACTCTGAAACGGATTTTTTCTCTAACTGATAAATGCGTCAGTGTAAGCCCCAAATTGCTTCAGTCCCAAGTTCTCAACGATTCTGATTTATTTCAAAGATGGAGCTTGCGATAAGAATGAGAAGGACGGGGTCCATTGATGGATGATCACTTGCATCAGCTTGTGCGCTCCTATTTTTCCACCTCAAATTAAACCCTGCACACGCTTGAGCTTACCAGATAACTTGACACCACACAGACTTATCACTAGAAGTAATTAAAATTCTTTAGCAAACATGAATAAATAAAAAACAGTTAAAATACTTGATAAAATCATTTCCCAGCTCTGCAAAACCATAGCATGATTGGAATTTTCTTTGGGAGGGGGGGGGGGCAGTATTGAATTTTTGAAGGTCAAAGTTCAGGACATAAAAGTGATGACCTGGTAATTTTTTTTGTTTCCTTAGATCATAAATTACAGTCAATTAAAAACTTAGGTTATTTCTCTGGGGTTACCAGTTCGGTTTTTCAGAGGTTCCAGAAGAGGGGGGGGGGGGTTGTCGATCCACCATAGTTACGCCACTGGCGTAAATTCACCTTAAAAACAACTTATTTGGCATGAGAATGCTTCAGAATTAATAGCAAGATGTGAAAGGAAAAATGGTGGGACAGTGAAAAAATGAGCACAGATTAATGAGGAAAGTACCAAATTGAAAAATTATGAAAGAAAAAGCTCCGAGAGATGAATTTTTCTCATAGATTATCTGGTACTAATATTATGAACAGGCCCGTCGCATGAAATGTACTGAGCGTTGTGCCCCTGGGCCCAGAGCCAGCTTTATTTTTTGGCAGATGTCAATTGGAGAGAGATCCGCAAGGCCTCAAAAGCCCCTGGATCATAGATAAAAATCTAACTGGCCTGGTTTATGTATACTCGAATATTCAAACAAAGTACCGTGTGCAGCTATAGCGAATGGTAGTGATAAAATATCACTTCTTTGAAGAGATCAATAGCTAAGCGTAGGTTTTGAATCATCACTGCTTTGATTGCCTATAGCTCTGTTACAGATGCAAATTTTCATTCTAGATTTGAGACATTCACCTTTTCCAATTAAGAGGAAGATATGGTATTCCAGTACGGTCTCTTAAATTTCAATTTCACTCAAAAACTAGGTTTCAATTTTAGAATTAGAATTAGGTTGTTATCTTTTCTAACTGTACAGATAAATAGAAAGCATTTCTCAGAAAAGAACCAAGAAACACCAGAGAATGCCATTTTTTGTAGAAATTTAAATTTCGTTGAAGATATACAAGTGTTCGGAATACCCTAAAAATTTTAGCATTGATTTCTCTTACTGTCCAGCAGTATTAAATTAGCATATTGCAGTTTGCCATGGCACGACTGAGTCACTTCTCTGTCCCTCTATTCTTAGCTATGGCACGGCTACGTTACCTCCTTGTGGCATCATACCTGACATTAGGCCTCAAACGGATTTTCTCACCACGCTTCTTTCAACAACTGTTGAATCACACAGGCAAACTTGGACATTAAACTTCTCCTTTTATCCGTGAGGATTTGCTTTAAACTGAATCATGCCTATTTTTTCAACCTTGCTACCTTCCTTTTAATCCAGCTTTTTGTCTATCCAGCCTAAAAGGCTTACCTTAAACTTTGAAACATGAGATAAGAAAAACTGATCACCTCCTTCAACGCAACTCTTGGTTCGCATCTCCGGAGTCCCCGAAGCCCCTTAATTATTAATTTCATTCCACAAGAGCCAAACTAAATATTTGTAATCCGTTTTGTATTATTCAACTAACTATAAAATTGTAATTATTTTGTGCGATTAGCCACTTATAATAATCAATAAAATACAAAAAAGAGCTTCTAACGATGAGATCATCAATGCTTCTTTTTTCTCATTGGACAACAGGTGAGCCGAGGGTCTCCTAAAAGATCATTAGATATTTTTTAATTATTACATGGTACCTCATGGTCTCTTGGATAGATTAAAATGAGTCTTTCCACCACTCATCATGAAAATTCACTCCCAAACGCACCAAGCAATAAGGTATGGACGCTGGGTTTTTCAAAAGTGAAAATGATGGTTCTAGAATAGTTAAAACATCTGATGTTCTTTAGTTCCTTTCTGCAAAATGCCATCTAAGTATGAACATTGATGATAAATGGAAAATTAACAAGAATGGTAAAAACAAGATACAAACTCAAAGGGAAAAAATTATGAAAATAAAGATTTAAGTAATCTATGCAAAGAAAAAAAAAGAAATAATAATTAAAATAATAATAATGATAATTACAGTAATAATAATAATGGAATATAACAAAAACACAATAAAAAGTGGCACTGAATATGGTCACTTTCAAAGCAAAAAATAAATTAACAAAGCACTTGAACATTGAAATTTTGACCTCCTGGAGAGAGGCCTCGGGATTTTTGAAAATTTCTAACAGAAGAAAATCTCATTGATAAAAATAATAGGTAGGTAATTACAAAATTACGCAGATAAATGAAAGGGAACTCATGAATTCTCTTTTTTTCCCCTCGGAAAACATTAGAAAAAATGTTAACAATGTTGGTGACGAAACAGGTGAAAATCTTGTTTTATTTTGACCATGGTGTTGTATTTCTGGTGCTAAACACCATATCATTGTAAAACTGCATTCTCACTGCTTCCATTGCAAATAACGTTTTGGCAAATAACTTAAACCTAAGTGCAAAAGCCCGGTATGATAAATTATATTACATATGGGAAGAATTAGTTGACAAGATTGTTAATCTCTCTATCCTGAAGAGATCATCAACGATTGATTTACAGCTAAAATCTTTGAATATATTCTTTGTCTCTCTTCAAAAAGCTAGATCATCAGACTATTTAGATGGATTTAAATCTCTCCAAACTACTTTGAGAAATTCTCAAAATTACAGCTGGAAGTCAAACTACATACTGGCCTCTACAACATCTACCCATCAGGAGATTGAATGAATTGATGACATGATAAAGATTCATATCCATATGGCATGTCAGCTATGATTTTGAGTTTTCAGCATGGTGGCATTATTGTACAATATTTTTCTCACATTTTTTTTTTTTTTTAAGAAATTCTTTTGAAAGATATAGCAGTAGTAGTATGTAGTAGTAAAGTCCAGCCACCCAATTTTCACGCAAAACACCATTTTATAATTTATTGCATGGTAATGTGACAGTTTTGCCACTGTAAGGATTTAAAATCATTGTCTATTTACAGCGGTATGATATGAATATCTTATCACCGCTAGGAAAGTATCAAAGAAAATAACCTAAACAGGTATGTATAATTCAAAATTCTTTGCCGAAAAGGGTTAAGCCATATATGATCTATAAGTCACAAGTCAGTTCCCACAGTTAGATGATCTGATTTTGGGCGAAAAAAGCAATATATTACAGATTTTCACAGTAAATCAATCGCTATGATCAATAAGAAGAAAGAGCGCAGAATGGAATGAAGTTGAAATTGAGCTGTTTGGAGCAAAATAGCCTTGTGTCCAAAATTCTGATTGTGAGAAAATCACTCTTAAAGATATTCATGATCTCAATGAATAAGAATGTTCCCTCAAGTAAGTATAGGTGTATCTGAACAAACTAGGGGTGAAAAATCTTGACATTTTTATCAGTGAAAGCATGGCTTGAATCCACTTGAATCATATCATTGTTGTTTATTCAAAGAAGTGAAACTCAAAACAACATTTCAAAATCTCCCACCACAGTTTCTTTTCTCAGAGGTGAGCCGACCAGCGAATCTTAATGAAATTTTTCAGTGAGAATTTCTTTGTTGCACTCAAATTTAGGGACGAAAAGAATAGAATTCAAGCATTTGCTTTACTTTTAAGAATGTAACAGAAATAAAAGATTTAGGAATAGAAAATTGAGTTTCCCCTCTTTGTAAAAACACGGACATAGTAAGTAAACAAAATTTTTCTCAAGTTGGACTTGAACTAGTTAGTAGTTATGTATGTACTTTTAAATGGAACTGCTTGATTTTTAATGCTTTGGACAAGACACTAGGCAAGAGTAAGTAAATACATTCACTGACTCACAGTCATCTACAAACATTGCAAACACAGATACTCATCGCACCAACACTATTCCTTTACTTACCAAACGGACATGAAAAATTCTCAAAATTATCTTTAGCGACATACCAAACTGATTCTGAAAGTTTTGGATTTTTGAAGGAGATTTTTGGAGAAATATTTTTTGATGAGTTTTGACGAGAAGAGTTTCAAATAATTGACAAGTATCAAAGAGTCAAAAAGTTTCAGTGCTTGATACCTACCAGTCACGCGATGCTTACAAAGTTTAATCAATACATACTTATAAAGAATTCAATTCATATTTAGTAGGTATTGAATACTCATCTAGCATTCTACACTGATCTATCAAATGTCAAATTTTTTCAACAGTCAATACATCGAAGGTGAGGTAAATAAGGAATTAGTGATTGATGGCTGTGCTTACAGTGTTTTTCACTCTTTGTAACAAATTACTTCTCAATTTCTAACTGAAACACCGGACTTTTGGAGGTTCTGATAACTGTAGGTACCTTCTGTACTTCAATCGCTATCCTGGCAAACACACATCATCACATTATTTTCATCTTCTGTGTTTTAGAAACTAAAAACTTGCACCAGAGGTGCATAATGACGAGAGGACTGAAAATGATAATTGACTGAGATGAGAGAGTTTAAGACTCTACTGCTTAAGGCTATGATAATTTTACGGAGCTTGTGTTGTTGTAGGACTGACCTAGCCCGTGATCAGTCAGCCCTACTGTAGCGAAAGCTAGGAATACTATTCCTATACCAGTAAACTTGGCCCAGGATTGTCAGATCGATGATAACCTGGAGAGCACCGCAGAGCCAAAACTGTAGCGGCGCCTCGCGAACAATGAAATAGACCGTTTTGAAAGCATCTCCAGCTGTCCACATCAAGACCATGTAAACACTGTGAAAAAAGATATGATATGGATTAAACAAAAGAAATAATGTCTACAAAAAAACTAATAATCTCAATTTAATTTTTCTTATTTTAAATTTACTTTTTTTTTTAAATTCCATTGCTCATGCAAACTAGTAAAAAATAAAAGCAAGTATTTTAAAGTATTTTCAAGCATATTTTTTAAAGCTTTTCCAGTATAAATTTAGAATAAAAGTCTCAAGAACATTTTATTGTGTTTTTTGTGGATGTTGCCTGCTATTCAGCTCTTTCAACATCTTCTAGACCCTCTACAACGCTATTTCATTGAGAAAATGGTAACTTCTTGAAACAACAAGGTCCGTAGAATTTTCTGTGGGGAAAATTTTTGGTTGTCAGGAAACAGACACAGAAATTGCAAAAAATCAATTATTTTCAAGCATATTTGTAGATATTTTAGAAAAAGTATTTCAGGTACCGTGGAAAGTCCAAGAAACAGACAATTACGTTCAACTTATACATAAATAATCAAAATGCACATCAAGATGCCATCTCAGAATGAAAAATTGGCGGACTTTATTCTGATGCTTCAAACTCTCCAATGGTGCTTAATGTTTTTGATGGGAATGAACCAGCATACTTGAGGAAATTGAACTCCTCAAGTAGGTACTCACGTTTAATAAGTCAAAAAACAAACCAAAAAAATGGTGTAAATTTATACGATGTTTCAAGTACAAATTACACTAGACCAAGATTTTTTACAAAGAGGCAAAGAATTTCATAAAAAGTTTTACCGATCAGTTAAGTAAAACACCCTGAAGGAGTTCTTGACTAGAAAAAAAAGTTTTTAAAATGAGCAAATAAAAAAAGAAAAGGATTTAGCTTCTCCCCCCCCCCCCTCTCTCTCACTCATTTTTTGACCAACACCCCGCTATCGACATGGGTTGAGAGTAGGTAAACTCTGTATTTGAGACCTGAAACACAAATAAACTGCCAAAGGTATCGCCTGGGAAATGGTTGTTCGATGATCAGTGAGTGCAAGTGTCTAACGTGTAGTATTGGTTTAAGTTTGAAGGCGCATCATCTCCTCCAACAAAATTCGAGTTGAGTCTTCGAACTCATGTGAGATGTAAAGTCAGACATAGGGACATCTTAAAATGAATAAGCTATTCTCCAAATCTATCTCTCTTGATGATCAAGAATCGATGGTTTCGAGGAAAAGTAAAAGATTTCAGAAGAAGAGACTGCATCCCTTGAAGGAGGGCCAGTGGCGTAGCCAGGAATTTTTCTAGGGGGGGGGGGTGGTCGAAGGTCCGAAAATTGTCAAGGGGGGAGGGTCCACAGATACTAATTTTGGTCAAATTTGTCTGAAAACGCAAAAAATTACATTTTTTTAGGGCAAATTTAGGTGTCAAGGGGACCCCCCCCCCCCCCGGCTACGCCACTGAGCAGGGCACTATGGTCTGAAAACGTCAAAAAGAAGCCAAAAATCAGAAAAGGAATTTTTCCATCAATTTATCCTTTAGCGACTTTTAAGATCAATTTTAATTATAGAGAACACATAATTAACAAGTAATTTAAATCTAGAAATATCACTGGCAAGTTTTAAATTAAGCTTAAAAGGTTGAAAACGATGAATTCTCATGATTTTTTTTTCATTTATAATTATTTTTGGCCACTTCCTATTTGATATCAGACCATAGTGCAGGGCATTGGACCGTATGAAAAATTGGTTCTGGTTCGGTTCGCGGTTCACAAATTTTGAAGTCGGTTTGCAGCTCGGTTCGGGTTCACCCGGCCTTTAGGTTCGGAGCAGTTCGGCCATATTCATAGGGTAAAAAGTCTTATTTTGACCTCAAAAATACGAGGGAGAATTTTTGCTCACAGCTCAGTTACACTCTGTAGTTTTGATTAAAAAAGACAGACACGAAATGACAGTCTCATTACAGGACATCTTTCACCGATCTGGTGTACTGACCTCATGCCTTCGGTGGACCTTTGACGAAGATTTTTGACTAGCTGAGGAACTCCGAGCATGGCTTCGGTGAAGACGGCTAAAAAACCGAGGACCTCAACGAAAACCGTTGAATGAATACAGATGAAAGTAATTAAAGAGAAGGTTATATTCATAACCAGAAGGAAGTCCACGTAAGATTGGAAATCCGTCCACTGCCAGAAATACCGCAAGTCAAAATCTGAAACAGGTAAAGAGAGGGAACATTTAGTAATTTCGTAGGTTGGTTCAAGGGGGGGGGGGTGAATCGAACTTTAATAAAGCACAACTGGGTGAGTGGGTGATCATCGGTGAATGGGTCAGTAGAGGTAGTTTCAGAAGTGTAGGCGCACCTAGACCGATAATCTTTGGAATTTGTCAACATTATTTATGACATCACTCAATAAAAATGAATGAAAATGAAATTGAGAGTTTACTTTTCAACGAGGAACACTTTAAAAGCCAAAGAATAAAGTCAGAGGCAAGTTCGGTTTTGATTTGAAAGAATTAAAGTTGAAAATTTGTCAAAGATTATGGTTTAGGTGCGCCTACACTTCTGAAACGAGCTCTAGTACAATTTTGCTACAGCAATGAAGAGGGTCGGTTCTAATGTAAAATCACCAGTGGCGCCATTTCAGACTTTCCTCGGGGGGGAGGGCTCTCTAAAAAATCGGATGTGCTTTTTTTTTTTTGGTCGAGCATCATTTTATTCCCTTTATTTTATTTTTATTACATCGTGCGCATGGCAACTGCACCTCCTTTTCAGACAAGTTTCAGAATTTACCCGCATATTCCCCCTCCCCGCTTTTTCTTCAACCGCTATCTGACTTGATTACTCAGCCACATTGAAAATCCCCCCCCAATGGCGATACTGAAAATAACGTTGGAAGCCTCAAAAACTTGCATCAGTTAACTCACAAATTCAATGGGTGTGTTTAAACAAAATTCCAAGATGACTGTCATATTATATGAGCGAGTCACAATGGGATAGTCTCGCATTTAATCGCAGCTTTCTCTACGATGAACCAATTTTCTCAGCATAGAAAGTTGCGATTAGATTAGATTACCCTATTGCAACTCGTTCATATGACCGTCATCTTGGAATTTTTTTAAACACATCATTGAAGTTTGCTCTCTCTTAACAGTAAATTTCACTTTTCTAGATATTTCTATTCTATGTATCAACTTTTCTCTCAGTTTAGCTTATTTTCGTTAATCAAAAACAGTTGTTTTTGGTGAGGGGTATGTTCGGTTTTGAATAGGTACTCCATACTGTTAATCAGGCGCGAAGCCTTTTATGTTTATTGATTGAAGTTTCGCCTTTAAACATTCGGGTAGGCAACTATTCCTACACCAATTTTTCAGCACAAGCTGTGCTTCATCACCGCGCAAGTTGCACAAAGGTCAAAGACAGAGCGCGCCACCGTGCCACTAACTGTGCGTTTCTCATCTTTCAAACCACTTCTGCGCTACACGACATCTGAGCTCACGACAATTGAGCTCAGAAATATTAAATGATACAGTTCTGTGAGTCGATCAACCATGGACAGGCTTTGGCCGCAAGCAATCTCCTCAGATACACCCAGATATGACCAAGAAACATGATATCGACAGAGTTGCCAATAGTGGCTAGATTCGTCCACACGTGGACTATTTTGATGAGAATTTAGCCACGCTTCCGCGAGCGTTGTTGCGGATCGTCCATCCCTATCCACAGCGTGGCTAGTAACCAACTCGAAAACTGTCCACGCGTGGCTATTCTACCCCCTCCAAACCTGGCAACACTGGATATCGGGCATATCTGGGTGTATCTGAGGAGATTACTTGCGCCCAAAATCTGTCCATGGTTGATCGACCCACAGAACTGCGTCCGCTAAAATTTCTGAAAATAACGTACACTTTCTTTAAGGTTCATCAATATAGTTCCACATTTAGAGACAGTCTTCTGCAGAATGGGTGTCAAAGCACAGAATACTCTAATCAGAACGGAAACTCTAATTCATTTTGAAACATTCTTTACTTCGGGCCGCCATGTTCGAAAGTGAGCATCTTCGGCAATCTTCGGCAGATCTTCGGCAACTGGCCGAGTTGTGATCAGAGACAATATATAATAGAGACCACGCACTAGCCGTGCGCGCGGTGGCTGACTTGTTTTTCGGGACTCAACAGGAATTAACACAGGGAGCATGAGAGTGCACCATCCAACACGGTCCATACGTTGACTGATGCAATCTCGGTGCTTCTGGCTTCACTAGGCAAAAATCTCAACGATGTTTCTCATCAGTCAACGTATGGACCATGTTAGCGGTGTTCTGTTGAGACCCCGAAAAAAAAGTTGCCACCGCGCGCAAACATGGGCAAGATAGATAGTGCGTGGTCTCTATTATATATTGTCTCTGGTTGTGATTGGTTGTATAGCCTGAAAAAGCATGTCCGCCATCTTGAGAAGTGGGTAGGCACAGTTGCCAGTTTGTGCTAGTAAATTCCAAATCTTGTTTCCATTGGCTCTTAGGGGAGTTTCCCTTCTGATTGTATTATTCTGTGGTCAAAGGACATGGCACAATCTTTACGGGAACTGGCTTACCCCTAAATGTTTTTTAAGTATTATAAATCGACAGATTATCACTTAAAAAGAAAAAGTTCTCACGGCACCAAAGTGATCCCATGTCCAGTTTTTTAGCTATTAAAGCTCAAAGACGGGAACTACTTCTCTCGAGCGTCGGCGCGCAATGATGAAGTAGTGCCGGCCGCCTCACAACTCGGTTCAACGTAGAGTGTGGTCGGCCCATTTCAATCATTCATTCACCCGCTCGACTACCTGCCGAAGTCTCTCTTTCTATTCCACTGCTCGTCTCTCTCTCCCTCTCCCTCACCCGCACCCCGCACGCTATTCTTTTCCCACCCGAGCACGTTTTGGTTCCAAGAGACGAGCAAAAACAATTCGTCCGTTTCCGTGTGTATACATTTCTCGGCTTTTCTTGCTTCTTCCGAATTCTTTCTGTCTCATTAGTTTACTGTCATCTCTCTCGTAATGAGTAGTCGCGCGTGGCGCCTCGGACGCTTTAAGATACCGAAGTTGTTGATACTCCAACTTCAACCTCCCCTCTCCCCTGAGGATACCGATTACGGAATGTAAACAGAAACACTTTTCCGATCGCATTAAGGGAGGGGGAGAGAGAGACGAGCAGTAGAATAGAAAGAGAGACTTCGGCAGGTAGTCGAGCGGGTGAATGAATGATCGAAATGGGCCGACCACACTCTACGTTAAGCCGAGTTGTGAGGCGGCCGGCACTACTTCATCATTGCGCGCCGACGCACGAGAGAAGTAGTTCCTGTCTTTGAGCTTTAATAGCAAAAAACTGGACATGGGATCACTGGACATAGAAGGAAAAGAAGAGGCTCTATACTATCTGTCACTTTTTGACTAAATTTACACAAAACTTGATAAAAAATTGAAATTTCTGGGAAAATTTGATGTGACGGAATTTTTTCGTTATTTTGTTCGAACTCAGCGCCCAAAAATACATAGGAATCCTTTAGTACTTGTCTTGTATTTTTTTCATCGCAGGCCTGTGTTATTTATTACTTCCTTCCCAGTTTATTCTTTAGATACTTTTTGGGGGACTAGGGGGCCCCATTTTTACCGTTCGGGGCCCCGATTTTAACCCGTTTGGGGGTTCTATTTTGACCCGATCGGGGGCCCCGTTTTAATCCATTCGAAGGCTCCTTTTTTAAACGTTCGGGGGCCCCAGATTTTCCAAATGTCGGCCCGCATCGTGGACTAGAGCGGACTTGGCCAGTTTCGATGCATTTTAGATCCTTATAATAAGCTATCTTAATTAGCTTACAATGGTTTTCCTTTAGTGTAATCTATTTACTGTCTTCTTTGATACGTTATTCTTTTTTTCCTTCCTAAATTTTTCCATTTTATCCATTCAGGGGTCCCATCGAAGGCCCCTGCGGGCCCCCTCGGGCCTCAAAAAGCGAAACTTTAGGCCGCGATCGCGGCCTAGCGGCCCTGGCCAGTCCGACCCTGAAATCACTTGAATATAATGTTGAGAGCATCATGGAAAAAATCCCAAAATTTGCTCACAAATTCAATGATGTGTTTAAAAAAATTCCAAGATGACGGTCATATGAACGAGTTGCAATAGGGTAATCTAATCTAATCGCAACTTTCTATGCTGAGAAAAGTGGTTCATCGTAGAGAAAGCTGCGATTAAATGCGAGACTATCCCATTGTGACTCGCTCATATAATATGACAGTCATCTTGGAATTTTGTTTAAACACACCCATTGAATTTGTGAGTTAACTGATGCAAGTTTTTGAGGCTTCCCACGTTATTTTCAGTATCGCCATTGGGGGGGGGGGGGGATTTTCAATGTGGCCGAGTAATCAAGTAATCAAGAGTAATCAAGTACAGCTAGCTGTATCGAAAATTAAAAACAAACGCATGAGAAAATGCCATAAAGTATACATATACACCAAACAGCAGCTCTGAAGCTCTGCTTTAGGGACCGCAGTCGCGGTAACACACTAACATGACATGGAAACGCCGGAAATTTTCATTTTGTTGAGGAGCGACTCGATCCAATCAGAGTGAGCGCGAGCTGGAGCAATTATTATTTTTTGTTCGAAACTAATCTAGAGATTTCGCAAGCCGTGACGTCATCAGATAGATACAGCCGGTGCAAGTGCAACTGAAACACTCTCTGACCTTTTCATCCGCGGAAGCGCGAAAACTTTTCCCGCGCTTATTGCCATCGAAGCAGAAGCGACACCGCCACCGGACGCGTTCTATTCGCCGCCGCCCCCCCGTCCCGTCAGCCCGAGCAAGTAGGGCCAGGCAGGGCCCGTTCCCGACTCTCTTTCGACGTCGACCCGAAAGCGCGAAGCGTTCGTCCTGAAAACACGGAACCTCCTTCGCGCGAGCCCATTTCCGTTCCTTTTCCATTTTCCTTGCTCCTCAATAATGCATTTCTTGCGTCATTGTTCAAGTTGTACCCCCCCCCCCCCCTCCACCACCACCACCACCACCACTTCCTTTCTCCACTTGCTCTGCTAAGTTTAACATTGTTTCTGAGAGTCGAAAGAGGTAGAAAAACGAGAGAGAGAGAGAGAGAGAGAGAGAGAGAGAGAGAGAGAGAGAGAGCCTAGAGAGAGAGAGCCTAGAGAAAGAGCTGGAGAAAGAGCCTAGAGAAAAAGAGGGGGAGAGAGGTAGAGAGAGGGAGGGATAGGAAGAGAGATAGAGAGAGAAAGAGGAAGATGGAGATAAGGGGGCAGGGAAAGGGAGAGAAAGAAAGAGAGAGAGCGAGAGAGAGAGAAAGGGAGAGAGAGAGAGAGAGAGAGAGAGAGAGAGAGAGAGAGAGAGAGAGAGAGAGAGAGAGAGGAAGAGCCTATACTCTATAGAGAAAGAGCCTAGAGAGAAAGAGGGGGAGAAAGGTAGAGACAGGTAGGGAGAGGAAGAGAGATAGAAGAAGATGGAGATAAGGGGGGAGGGAAAGGGAGAGAAAGAGAGAGAGTGAGAGAGAGAGAGCCTAGAGAAAGAGAGAGAGAGTGAGAGAGAGAGAGGAAGAAAAAGCCTTATCGTTGAACGGGCAATTGATGAAGTTTCAGAAAGCGCATCAGCATATGATCAAGGTTGTCGCTGTGCGCGGGATTGGCAGATTTTATCAAAACAAAACAACAAAATGAAGAAAAAATAAAAAATAAAATGAAATAAATAAAAATTGCTTAAGCGCAGTGGCGAACCGGAGACCCCCGCAGCCCCCGACCTAAAGGGTCTCTGCAAGGGCCTTCAACTAGGGCCCCCTCCCCTGTTTACATCTGATCCGTGCATTTGACAAAACATAACATTAGGAAGAACTTTTATTCAGATTTGCGCCTTAGTTATAGAGACTGGAAAATTTGCGTAAAGTTCATGGTATTTCATCCTTTCCTCTTAATTTCCTCAATTTCTTTATTATTCTTTCTTTCTTCATTACGAAGCTTTGCTCGTCCTATTTCCTTCACAATTTTTTTCCGATTGATTACTTCCTAAATTCCTTCAACCTTCACAAGAGCTAAAAGCGCTCCAGTTTTTCCCCCCTGCTTGACTAAAAACAGTACGTCCCTGAAGTCCTTACAAGGCCCACGTTGAAAAATGCATGTCTCATTTCGATATAAATACAGGTCTGCTCGTTAGTTGTAAGGGTCAAGAGAATCTTTCATTGATTTTGATGAGAAATTATGCGAGCCAGAAGCTAACGAGTAGACCTGTTCTTTATCGAAATAAGTTACGTGCTTTTTTTACTTACAATGAAATCTTGTAAGGACTTCTGAAACACACTGTACACTATGGGGAAAAAATCCACAGCTCATTACACAGTCTACTTTGATAAGAATAAAAAAGGGACAAATCCGAAGGGTAAGGGGATCTTGTGCGTCTGTTCATAGAAAATATGAGAAAAAAGGTTCTATTCAAGAAATTCTGCTTCATATTTTCCTTGTTATCAAGCTGTGGAGCTAGATTCGGATAATATCCGTATCCGCAGTGCCGGGGGATAGAAACGGATGACGGAAATTGCGATATTCCAAGTCAATAAGCGTTCTGATATTCAAATCCAACCCTTCGGTGTTCGAGGGAAACACATTTCACCTTACCAGATTTCCAGTACATAGGAAAATCAAGGCTTTCCGTTAGAATAACTTTTGTTTTTGTTTTTTTTTTGTTTTTTTTTTTGTTTTTTTGTTTTTTTTCTGAAGGTAAATTTACGAATTTCTTTTCATGCGATTATGGTTGGGAAGTGAAAGAAAATCATGTGTGATGGACACCATTTAGAGTTAGTTTAAATTTATTTCCTCTATGATTTCGCAAAAAACACGACCACATGGGCATGACAGATAACTTTATTAGGAAACCGCGGTGGTCTTAAAACTTTCTTTTGAGAGTCCACATACTATGTCCCTTAATAAAATATACTTCGTTCCACATTTTGATTAGAGTAATTTTTTCTTCTTTTCATTTCCCCCCGTAAACTGTCTGTCATTTCGGATAACCTATACAACGCGAATTTATTTACATAACCGACAATTTTCCTTACAGTAGGAAAGACAGAAGAGATCCCTAGCGCAGCGGCTCGTGTAAAGCAACCGTGAATTTACACCATTTAAATCTGTACAAAAAAATCGCTTCGATTTAAGGCGAGGCACAGCGCTTCAAAAAAGAATCGATTCGTTTCTGCCAAATGGGGCAGTTATACAATATACAATGTTGTGTTTTTTATAAAGAAAATGAAAGTACGAGGGGTGTTCAATAAATAAGGCGCTTTTGTCTGTAAAACGAGAACGAATCAACGAAAAATAACGAACGAGGTGGCAAATTGAAGCAAATTTAATACTTTTTCAACTTACAAACTTATATTTTATCATAGTTACCGTTTACAGTGACGCATGTCTGCAGACGTTAAATCCATTTTTGCATTCCGTTGAAAAAAAAACTCCTGCGGTTGTGATCTGATTCATTCGCTCACAGCGGTCTGCACATCATCATCAGAGCTAAACTGTTTACCCTTCAAAGCTTCCTTGAGCTTTGAGAAAAGCCAAAAATCACTCGGAGATAAGTCTAGACTGTAGGGTGGAAGAGGGGGGGGGCACCACTTGAAACTTCAGCCGATCCAGCGTCTTTTCTGTTTCTGCACTGCAATGTGGTCTTGCATTGTCATGATGCAAAAGGAAAGCTGTCCTGTCCGGTCGAATTCTTCAGATGCGAGTTTTCAGATTTCGCATAGTATCGCAGTATCTTAGAGAGTTGACAGTCTGCCCTTTTTCCAGATATTCCTTGAGAATGACCCCGTTTGCATCCCAAAAAATGGTCGACATGATTTTTGTGCTGATTCAGCTTTTTTGAATTTTCACTCATGATGTCGCAACTACGGTACTGACCTGATACTGATGAGACTTTAGATGGCAACCTTTAGGTCAACGCTTGATCGACTGATTGAGGCGCTTATCTTATCAGTATCTCCGTTTTTCGAGTCTCGGAGATGTGAGGTTGCCAAATACTCGTAGATCAGATCACAACCGCAGGATTTTTTATTTTCAACGGAATGCAAAAATGGATTCAACGTCTGCAGACATGCGTCACTGTAAACGGTAACTATGACAAAATATAAGTTAGTAAGTTGAAAGAGTATTAAATTTGCTTTAATTTGCCACCTCGTTGGTTATTTTTCGTTGATTCGTTCTCGTTTTATAGACAAAAGCGCCTTATTTATTGAACACCCCTCGTACTAGATGAGCTGAGTAGAAAAGATGCTTTTGGTTTCTAATTAAATCCTATCGTTCCGGAGACAGGATTTTCGCCCAGAATACATTATTTTAAATGGGAGTTCCACGTAGTGACGTCACAACGCACACGATCTTACACATTTCCAAGTGTGTATCTCCAAAACCGGGACACTTAGAAAAAAAAAAACCGAAGGCACCATTGTTCTCAGCTCATCAAGTACTATCACTTTCCTTATAAAAAAACACAAAAATGTCGACCCTTGCAACTGCCCCATTGCACGAACCGCCTATAGTTAGAGCTAGGAAACATTTGTTTCGAAGAATAAAGCGATATATAAAAGTGCTGTCCTAGCAAATAACGTCATTCACGGATTCATCGCTGTAAAAGTCATCAGAAAACGTTCTTTTAAGAAACCCATAATTAATTGCTCGTGGAGAGGATTAGCCGTGCGGAGACATTATTACCGCAACAGTGACTCTGACGTCAGGACGGGGGGGGGGGGTGGCTTTTCCCTTCAAAGAATAAATAATCTCGACTGGCGTTCTCCAACTCTACTTTGCATTGGGCTCTCCTTGTTTGAGTCCTTATAACCATCCTCCCCATTCCAATTTTTGAAGGATGGGAGAAGTGGGTGGGAGGGGGAGGGGGCGAGGTCTTGAGGGGTAAGCCCACTTGGAAAACCCCCCGTCAAACTCTATGCCCTAGTACTCACCTTGGCGCGGCAAGGGCAAGATCAAATTAAACACGGCTTGCTGACGTTCTGGAGAGCGAGGGTTCTTTGAGAAACAACGGGATGGGGGGATGGGGGGTCACGGGGGCTTTGCAAGGGGCGAGGCGAGGGGAACAATAAAGGAGGGGGATTAATTTGCTGTGTTTTGAGCTACTGATATGATACACTGCTCATCTCCCGAAGGATCTCTTGGGACCAGACGACGTGACGTGAACAGAGCGAGCACAGCGGGGGGCATGACGTCACAATTGTGTTCCGCCGGTGCGCAGTAGAACGGTTTTCATTTAATGGGAGGAAAATAGACCGATAGAGGAATAGACGTATGGAAATCGTTTGGATAAACGCAAAATGTAACCAATAAAAGCGATTGTTGATTCTGCGTAACTGCTTCGACTAGGGTATACTTTCAGACACGCATAAGACCAGGGGCGGTCTGTGGGTCCAAAAGTGGAGGGGGGGGAAGAAGGCTTGAAAAGGCTTTTTTTTGCTTCTCGCCTTTCTTGAGCCCATCTCCTGTAAAAGTGGGGGGGCTTGATTTGTTACGACCTTTTACCCCTTTTTTGAGCCCTTTCCAAAAAAAAGATGGGAGGCTGGAGCCCCAAAGGCCCCCTCCCCTCCACGGACCTCCACTGAAGAAGACACTATACGAATCTCCTATACCATACCAGCAGAGAGTTCCGCCGCATCTTTGCTCTTAACCCATTAGAGCATAGCGTCCAGAAAACTGGACAGCACTAAAAAAAAAGTAAAAAAAATCCCACGGACACAAAAACGCACGAAATAAATCGTGGACTAAGGGAAAGTTTGGTCTACTGGTGCAGAGTGTCAGTGAATTTTTTCGTTAAGGTACGTGCATCCCTGCTTGAGAAACTGATTATCAATTTCATAAATTTCATCATTTTCACAGGGGAACCTTATGCACTAATGGGTTAAATGGCAGAGCTACAAAGGTGTAATGCGGGATTCCTGTATAACTTGTCACCAGCTCTCCAGAAGAAACACAAAGAAGAAAGCCCCAAATTAGATAGGGATTTCCCATGGTGCTTGCAAAGCTCCAAAATTAAGTCTCGAACTTTAAAGTCATTTTGTGCGTCCATTAGTGAATTATTTCGTCATTTTTTAAATGATGTACTCATCGCAATTTTCGCTCGATTTTACAATATAGAAATAACTATTTGACCATTTAAAGCAAAAGTTGTCAAGAGCCTCATTATTATACGTATCTTATTTCCATTTAACTCGATGTAAAAAAAAAAAAAAAAAAAAAAAAAAAAAAAATCGAATCTCTTGCTAAATTTGGCAACACTGGAAGGTGCGTTCTCCATATTTTATGGACCATTTTTACGGAGATCATGTGTGATTCTCTTACGAACATTATTCGTTTCTTGTCCTATTTTTTTTTAAAAATATGACCCACGGTGTGACGTCGAAATTTTCCGGCGCAGGGCTGTGCACAGACTGACCTCTGCAAATCCTCGATGCCCCCCGTACAAAAGCGATGCCTCTCGAGAATATTACACACACGAATTTGACCTACTCTGGTACTAACGGAGCTATGCTTGTGCAGAGCAATATCTATAAGGAACACTTTTTTTTTTTTTTTTTTTTTTTTTTTTTTTAAATGCGAGGGTGGTTAATGCATTTATAATGCCCGGTGCTGGGAGAAAAGAGAGCATCACTGACGTCTAAGGTACAAAATGCTCAAAGACAAGGTTGAACAAGGTTGACATAAACGAGAGAGGGTTTGCTGACGAAATTACTTGGGATGATAAATAAGTCACATTTGAAAACGGAGGACGGAATAAAATAAAAGACCAGCGGGGAGCGGAGCAGTAGCGTATAGCGTGCAATTTCGCAACGTTGCATTGTGTCCATTTAAAACCCATGTAATAGGTCGAATGCAAAGATGTTCACCGAACACCCAATAGTTCGATATTTTTCATGGGTTTAATTGGACGAACTGCAACTTTGTCAAATCGCACGCTACCCCCCCTGAATTCGATATTTTACAAGAGTTTTAATGGATAGAATACATTGTTGCCAAATTGCACGCGACGCCACTGACTGGAGCGGAGCAATAGACCGTTTTAGTGATGACGTCACGATTGAATTTAGGTCCAAAAACAAATGTTCTATCTCGCTCTCTCTCGCAAAGTTACCCATCGGAAATTGGATCCAGATTTATTCTCGACAGCAGATTCATCATGATGAACAACCAGTTATCCCAAATTTTCCTGCACCAATGGGTTCCACGTTCCTTTGAATATTTTTCTACTTCGGTTGAATTCTTTCTTGAATGAACACATATCAATTTTCAAGCGGCAGGGTGCCCAGCTGAATCCAGTTTGAAAATGCCCTAACTTTTCCCGACATTTTCTAAAAGACAAAAAAATCGACTTTGGCGAAAACAGTTTCAGTCAAGAAAAAAAATCTTTCGAGGCTTTTCAAAAGGGCATTTGCGGTAACATTATACTCCAAACAGTGTCTTTGATGAACACATTACATTTCCATCTAGAAGTAAAAATAAACAAAGGAGAATGAATCAAGCTACTAGAAACTAGAAAATAATCTAGACGGTTAATTCTCACGGTGAATTTGGGACCCCAGGAATGATCCAATAAATGAAGCAGTTGCAAGGGTCGGAAATGTTGTATTTTTTGTAAAGAATATGAAAGTACTTGATGAGCTGAGAACAAAGATACCTTTAGTTTCTATTTAAGTCTCATTGTTCCGGAGATGAGATTTTGGCCCAAAATACATTGTTTTAAATGGGAATTCCGCTTAGTGACGTCACTATGCTCACGATTTTTTACAACTTTACACGTGTGTATCTCCAGAACTAGGACACTTAGGGAAAAACCAAAGGCACCATTGCACTGAAAAAAAGCTTTGGACAGGGGAGCCAAAGTCTGCGGTGAATTATAGTTCCTGGGCGTCCTTTGGGCAGGGGGACTAAAATCTTTGGACAGAGCAACCATAGTCTTTGGGCGAGGGAACCAACGTCCAGAGACTTTGGTTGCTCTGTCCAAAGATTTTTTTCCCCTGCCCAAAGGACGCCCAGCAACTATAATTCACTGCAGACTTTGGTTCCCCTGTTCAAAGCTTATGTTCTCAACTCATCAAGTATACTACCATTTTCTTTACAAAAAACACACAATGGGTCTGTTGCACACTTCGGCTACAGCGTTTTAAAGTATCAATTCCTATGTAAAAAGCCGAGAAAATAACAATGGCAGCATCAGAAAACACTAAAATTCAGTATTAAACTCACAAATTGCGAAAAACACTAGACACTATTCACCCCTGTATCTTTCCACCACATGCACGATATTTCGCGAAATTAGCGCGGCACATTCGAATAATCACGGCCGACTGTCATCACAGCTGACTTCATAAACAAATAAACAGTAAACACTGACGGCGTCTGCTCGAATTCCTACGTTTCAATATCCTCAATTCCATTACAAAAGGTTGTGAAAGGTACAGAAACCGATATTTGTGTCGAAAACTTATAGAAATGAAACAATAACACACAGGAGTTCCAAGGATGTTTCCAACTTCGATCATCATGCCTGTGTGTTATTGTTTCATTTTGACAAGTTTTCGACACAAATATCGGTTTCCGTACCTTTTACAATCTTTTGAGAGGAATTGAGGATATTGAGACGTAAGAATTCGAACAGACGCCGTCAGTGTTTACTGTTTATTTGTTTATGAAGTCAGCTGTAATGACAGTCGGCCGTGATTATTTGAATGTGCCGCGCTAATCTCGCGAAATATCGTGCACGTGGTGTAAAGATACAGGGGTGAATAGTGTCTAGTGTTTTTCGCAATTTGTGAGTTTATTAATAAATTTTGATGTTTTCTGATGCGGCCATTGTTATTTTTACGGCTTTTTACATAAGAATTGATACTTAAAAACGCTCTAGCCGAAGTGTGCAACAGACCCATTTTACACAAAACTAGGGCACTCGACTCTTTACATTCGCGAAGCGCAGCGCTGCAGGATTCATAAAGAGAGACAGTTAACAAGGAATTTCAATTGAGTTATTTCAATATCGCATGACACGTTATATGAATTTGAATTTGAATTTGAATGCGACACTGACGCAACGGGGAATGGGGATCCGCTTCCTGTGCATCCCGCTATTCTTTCCCGCCGCAGATGAGAAGTGAGGATCACAGAAGCGGGAGCTAGGCGCATTGTATGCTTTCGCTATGGATATTGCATGGATATTGCATGGATATTGCATGGATATTGCGAGGAAACGCTGTACAAAGCAGCGCACCTGACATAATAGTGACTAGAGACTAGAGAGTCGACAAGCTATGACAACAAGAGCGATAAAAAAAAAGGAATGATGAGTCGATTTTAAATGTATCAATCTAACCTTTGCGTCGACGTCTTTCGTTATTCGTGTCCGCATCAAAATGTTTCGAATTCGATGAGCTTTTGTATACCCATTTGATTTATTCATTTGACCTTTCTCCTTCTCCCCCTCTCATTTTTTTCCAACCCCCCTTTTCCCCCTCTCCCCCACTCTGCGCCACGTCTAAATCATTCAATTTATTATATCAACCCTTTTCTCACGCCTTTGTGGCCTTTTGTTTCCACCGTCGCCCGTCGCGTCGCTCGGAGTTGCCCTGCCATTTTGCGCGCAGTAGACCTAGAGAACGAAAGTTCTGGAATTTTATTTTTTACAGCCAATTGGCCCCATGTAGCAAAAATGAACCGAAAACGTACGGGTTTACGCGAGTTTTCCCAGGGGAAAAACTTGCGTATATACAAACGAAGGTCACATTGGAATCATTTTTTTGTTTTTGTTTTTTGTTTTGTTTTACGTAAACGGAACTTTCACGGGAGGTTTTATTGCAGTTGAACAGAACTTTGCCAGTAAAACTACAAGAGAACGAAAAGAAACTTTGGGATAACCTTTCATACATGTATCGGTTTTTTCACGATTTGAAGAAAATGAGAATACAGATGTTGGTAATCACGATGTTTTTTTCGTTCTGCGGCTTTAGGGAAAAGTTCTGTTTTACTGCGGTAAAATATCCCGCAAAAGTTTCGTTTGGATAAAAAAAAAAAAAAAAAAAAAAAAAAAAAGGACTCCAATTTCCAGGACAAATTTGCGTAGAACTTCAAGTTTTTGGTCAATTTTTTTGCTACTAGGGTGGTGATAAATATCGAAACACAAAACAAGTAGGTACAATTAAGGAGTATTTCTGGTGACCGTAATAAGGCCGTTTAGTACTTTTACCTGAGTAAAATCGTGTGAAAATTACATTGAAAGTATCACAAAATCTCTGAATATAATCCACTCAAGAACTCGATAAATGCGTTTAAAAAAAATCAAAACACGGCAGTCGAATGAGCGGGTCAAAGTGGGGGAGTTCTATATAAGTGTAGCTTTCTCTATGATGAATCACTTTACTCAGCATAGAAAGCTGTGATTATAGACGGGACTCCCCCATGTTGACCAGCTTATATTTGACCACCAGTTCGGCAGTTTGTTTAAACGTATTCACTAAGTTTGTGAGTCAAGTATGGAACTTTATCCCTTCACTGCATGATTTTTTTTTTCAAGCAAATGTGGATTTTTTAATGTATTAGATGGTCAAATACATGGGAAAAATAGTGAAAAAAATAATTTGACGGTTTTTCGGTCAAAATTCTCTTTTTTCTATTTTTTACTCGTTTTTTACAAGTGATATAACACCGTAAGAAATAGCGGGAATTTTTTTTATTTATTTTTTTTTTTTAAATTTAATTTTTTTTTTTTTTTTTTTACTTTAATTGGATTTTTCAAAAAGCCAATGCCGGAAACTTTATAAAAATAATCAAAATGTGGTCAGTTTGGATACGGGGGCAAATTTCCCCCCTGACATGATTTCGATCACGAACCCTTCACTGCATGATGTTTTCTTTCGGCCAATTTTTTTTTTTGTGAGCTCAAAACATACCTTCTCCCGCGTTGACCCACCATGCGCCAAAGGCATATCTCAAAACCTGTATTTTATATGAGCGTTTGAAGAATTTGTTCCACCGGTGGAACTTCATGCAGTGAAGGGTTATGATCCTCGCATGCAACGGAGTTATTTTTAAGTGATTTTACACAAGAATAGACCATCTCTATAGCTGTAGAAAACCCTTGCAACAGACCCAGTATTGCAGGGGCGCAAAATGTTCCAAAACGCAATCTGGGACTTTTAGCTCACAGAATTTCGAAAAATTTCCTCACAAAATTTTTGAAAAATTATGAATTTTTTGTTTTCTGTTATTTCTGTTTTTCTTTTGCTTATCTCAACATTTTAACGCCATATACGCAAAATGACCAATATTTTCGAACTTTTGAGGCCCATTTTTCGGGAAAATATTGCCATTATACATATAATATATGATAAAAAAAAAAGAAAAAAAAAAAAAAAAAAAAAAAAAAAAAAAAAAATTAGGCAAGTCTGCTGAAAGTCCCAAACATTTTCTCATTTATACCTACATGCGATCCGCGAATCGCTATGAAGGTTGGACACATTTTGCACCCCTGTATTCTTGTTATGGTAAATGGAAATTTTTCTGTGTACAATTGGAATTGATAAAACATGGGCAAAATATTGGGCAAATTTTTTGTCAATACTAATAGGAAACCTTGCAAATCCAGCCATCTGGCGCGTCCGAAAACGGACAAAATACACCCGTACGTGCGAAGACGTAACGTCGGCATCCCCCACGTTCCACGTCCCGCCACGTGCAATGAATTCACTGTTATTATAGTCTGTTATCCTCGTTTCGCGGTAACGGGCAGGATGCGTTTTCTCGCTTTGAAAGAGCGTCAAAACCGAGAGGGAAGGAAAAGGTGCTTTCCGCGTGGTTTATGCAAAGCTCAAGTCAAAAGCATTTAGCTTTTATGCAGCTGCCACACAGAGGTATAGATCGGTAGCGTGGCGAGAAATTTTGCAAACTTGTGTTTTTTGTCGGCATTTAAACCCTTGCAAAAATGCGACTCTTAGAGGGCGATCAGCGAGCAGCAAATAAGCAGTTTAATCCAGTGGAGACTCGTGCATTTTGGCAACAATGTTTTGTCTCCATCCGAATCTATGAATAACAATCGATTCGATAAAAACAATCGATTCGATAGTGAAGCAGCGCTTCACCGGCAATCACGGAAAAAAGTAGAATGTGGCGTAGACACGAATTTGGGTTTACCGGCATGGGCGCACCCAGGGGGGGGCAAGGGGGCCAAGGCCCCCCCCCATAGGAAGAAAAAAAAGGAGGAAAGGAAAGGAAAAAGGAGGAAAGGAAAGGAAAAAGGAGGAAAGGAAAGGAAAAAAGGAGAAAAGGAAAGGAAGAAATGAGGAAAAGAGAAAGAGAGAAGAGGAAAAGAGGAGGAGAGAAAAAGAAAAGATGGGAAAGGAAATGAGTTCAAACAAAGAATCAATGTCATGAAACATATTTTTCCTTGGAGGAACACATCTTTCCCGGTAGCAATGTCCTTAATTGTTAATTTCGCTCGATTTTCTTCTGAAATCTAGATTTCCTGAAGACTCCTTAATTCTTTCTATCAGCACGATGAAGATTTTTCCGTAATAACAGCATAGTCTCGGAAAATCTCATTTTTCTCGAGAGTTAATTCAATATAGTTTCTGAATAGAAGTAGCCTAATTTTGCGTCTAAGAAGAGCTAAATTTTCAAAATTTTCCGGGGGAGGACCCCCAGACCCCCCCATATGAAATGCAAATTTGGCCCCCCCCCATATAGAAATCCTGGGTGCGCCCATGTTTACCGGCCACAATTTGAATCAGTTTTTTGCATGAGACACAATCAGATTGTTTCGTCGACACATTGTGATTATGTCCCATATAAAAAACTGATCCTAATTGTGCGGCCGGTCCAAATTCGTGCCTAAGACACACTCTACTTTTTTCTGTGATCGATTGCTATACACAGATTTAAATGGACAAAAACATTGTAGCCAAAATGCACGAGCCGCCAATGGTTTCGTCTTCCGACACTGGAAAAAAAAATGGTTGTTAAAACTATAAGTAAAAAATCATAGTACCCCCCCCCCCCCTTCAATCATAAGGCTTATCGTTGCAATAGTTAGGACGCTTGAATCGACACGAATTCCTACCGCATCCTTATGGGAAATAAAGTGCGGGAATATACTATCAGAACATTCATTGAAACAATTGGAAATTTTTCTCTGTGTAATAAGGTTTAGTTAATGGACAAAATGAAACGTTGTTAGAACCCTTACCTGCAGAAAGCGGTTACTACGTTAACCACCAACTTAAAGAATTATGAATGCATACATTCTCTCAAAATTGAAAAAAAGTGAAAATTTACGGAGATGAAGACATTAAAAAGAGAAAGATTCAGACTTCAGAGACAATTTGCAAACATACAGTTTACCAATCAAGATGGTAACTAATTTTAAGGTAACTCGTCGGCAAAATACCTTGAACCTTGAAGATGTCTCGAGAACTGCCAATTTACAGTTTTATGCCAAAATAAACAATTGTATACTGAACGAAAATAACATTTTCCACGTGTGTCTCTTTCAAAATATTGTAGAACATCTACGGGATAACCATGGAAGACTTGTAAATTACGTTTGGAACGAGCTCTTTTAAACCCGGTTATTCGATTAACTCGATGGCTCTCAAACGCATAATTCGCGTACATATTATCCCGATTTTCTGTTTTCGAAAGAGTCGGTACTGTTGAGCGCCACCGAAAGGTCGAACTGATGATTGATGGAGTCATCGGAGAAAAAACGACCGCATCGCCATGCAATCATCAATATAACTGTCGGACGTGTCTGAGAAATACAGCGTCCGTCAGGAAAAAAGGAAGATTTAGCATAGAAACCAAAGTATCGGATATTCGGCTTATGGGGCAGTTGCAAGGGTCTAAAAAGTTGTGTTTTTTATAAAGAAAATGAAAGTACCTACTTGATGAGCTGCGAGCAATGATGCCTTTGGTTTCTAATTAAGTCCCATTTTTCCGGAGATGAGATTTTGGCCCAAAATGCATTGTTTTAAATGGAAATTCCGAGTAAGGACGTCAATACGCACACGATTTTTTACAACTTTACACGTGTGTATCTCCATAACCGGGACACTTAGGAAAAAACCAAAGGCACCACTGTTCTCTGCTCATCAAGTACTATCATATTCTTTATAAAAAGCACACAATTTCAGACCCTTGCAACTACCCAATTACACGCGAAATCTATAGCAACAGCAGAGGTCAGCATTTTTTATCTTTCCTAGCGTCCAGCGGCGGTCTGTGATGCATTGATTTCCCTGCCCATTTGAATGTACGTAAAAGATTTTATCTTCAGGCGGTTCAAAGATGATCAACATACTTTCAGCATAGGTCAGTGGCGACTCGTGAAATTTGGCATCAACGGTTTCCCTCCCTTTAAACCTGCGTATAAAATAATCGATATTCAGGGGATTCATAGAAATCCTCAAGAACCCACTATAATGATAAATGGCTACACAAACTCTTCCAGGAACGGGGAACCACACAACGAGCGGTCGTTACCTAACGAGGCTATATGCCAGTGGCGGCTCGCCAGGGAAAGGGAATGGAAGAAAACGTAAACCATTCATAAAATCATACGACAGTAGTTAACTATTCGTGCTCACCTGTAACGTTTTAGTCTATGTTTGGGCCTCTAAAATCATCAAACATAAAAAAATGCAAGTAAAAAATTCCAAGTCGACAACTCGTCAAAACGCGCCAATCAGAGGCCGCGATTGCTGTAAGAGCGAAAATCTCGACTGGCAAAAGACACCCGTGAATTCGCGCCAATCAGCGCTCTCCATTCCAGATCACACTGGACTCATTCAATCATCAATTTAATTCTTCTCATAATTAATATTCTAATCAACCTAAAATTATTCCAATTATATCCACGCATTCACAAAATTTTGTATGATTTTTTGACACATTCATCTTTATTTAATACTCAAAACTCATTTTTAATGTCAATCACGATAAATTCAAGTATCTACACTCAAGGTCACGTCTCTTCACTCCGCGCACCAGATTTGGCGCCAAAACCGCAAACAGCAGCATTCAATTTTATTCAGTTATATTTAATTCCAGCAATCATCTAAAATTCTAACAAAAATATATTCGTATTCTCCGTAATTTTATAAATTTTTCCAAATAAATAGTTTGACTTATTAATTAATTTCGATTAATAACTCAAAGAAAACATTCGCATCCTCTGACACACGGCATCCAGTCTACAACACCCAATCACAGCGCTTCACTACACTTATGCGATTTCCCGCGCTTTTCTGCGTTGCCAAATATCATACCAACTAGTATAAATACCGCGGGTTTCCTGGAATAACTTGTCATTCTTGACGCACACGCCGCCGAGTCGCCGACCGAAGCAGCCAAACAATTCTCTACTCTCTGGACCTCTGGACACGGATTCATCTTTACCTGAAATTAATTGCAAGTTCGTTTCAGAACTCTTAGTCAGTGCAATTAAATACCAGCATCCAATCATCTCAATCTCAAGGCCGTGGACGAAGTAGGATTCTCCCGCCATTTTGAGGCTCTCTCTGGTTGTGGCGCTATCTAACAGCGTTTACGAGTACTAGGACGGAAACAAACCAAGTCTATCTCTCTCACTCGATCCGTTCGAGATTTCTGACTGTGGCGCTATCCAACAACGCACGTAGGAGTATTTGACCCGAAAACCTGGCCAAAAACGGAAAATTGAAAAGTCGTCCATAAAACAAACTATTGATGGTTTTTGAGAGGTAAGTAACCGCTCTATTGCGTAATAGATGTGTCGGAACATCTACGTTTATCTACTGTTTAGGAGAGAACATGGAACTGAGCCCTCGACGCACCTGCGGTTGTTCACCGCTTAAAGCGCTGTTAATAATCAGCTAACATTTTCCATCGAGGACAAGCGTTGGGGCATCCAAACATTTCAGCGATTTTGGAAGTTGTTTTAGATGGTATGTGCTTCATTTTGATGGCAACAATTTCTTTTTCCGTGAATTTTTGACCCTTTTACATCTAATTTAAAATGGACATGAAAAAAATCTCTAATTCTAGGCTCTATCTTTTGAAAAAAGGCAATTTTGAATACGTTCCGGGCGAAACCGGGCACAACCAAAACAAGGGGGTTAGAGTAGACTCTTTTAGGCAACTGCTCCAACAGTCAAAAATTGCAAGAAATTGCCCCTTTTTTTTAAAAACATGTTGAAGTCAAGCCTTTTTTATGAAATAAGCGTCAATAACTCGGCAAAAGAAGGAGCTATCGACCTTTCGTTTGAGCCAAAATTCTTGATTTTTTACCCCTTTACCAACCATAAACCGTGCAATAGGAGTTTTGAGTTTAAATTGGAAAATTAACCAAAATCGATTTTCAAATATTCAAGAACAAGCAAATATTTTTGGCCAGGTTTTTGGGGTAAATACTCCTACGTGCAACGTTTGAAACAACTAACTCGGAGTCTAACTCTCTCACTCCAATTGCTCTAAATCTGTGGACGTGGCGCTATCTACCAACAATTCCATTCATCAGCGTTTGTATTAAAACAGCCGTTTTCATGGCTTCACGTATCTGAGCGTTTGCCGCTTCTTTGAAGTTGGATCTTTTTCTTAATAAATCTAAATTCCCGTCTTTTTTTATTATTACTTATATTTTTATTCTTTTCGACCACTTCCTGGTTTCCCGCAATATCCGCGGCAGCCGATGCACCTTGGCATTCGGGACACTCTTTTTTTATATTGTTTATTGGCCCTTCTGGTCGCACGCTATAACGCGTAAGCCGGGTCAATTCTGACACCAGGATCCCTAAAATCTCTAATAATAATCAAGAAAACTTCTTTATAAACTCGCGTCGTGTGTTAATAATTTTTTTTTATTTATTTAAATTCTTTCCTTCCTTTTCCTCTCAGGTTGATCTATACGAGAAATCAGGGGGGATCTGAGTTAACAAAATCAATCTGAATCCTTAAACCTTTGCTCTCTTTCCAAAACCTAATTCGATGATCGATTATTTAACATACAATCAAACACACGTATTTTCAACTTCATTTTTTCTACAGTTTCAACTCATTCAAAGTCTTTATTCTGTCACTTTGTGACTGGTCCCTCGGAAATCAATATTCTTTTTTTCTTATATAAATTTTTTTTTATTTTTATTTTTATAATCTTCTATTCATAGTCCGCACAGTCTATCTTTAAAAATGAAGGCGCACCCATAAACTTGAGACAAGCTTTCCCGCACCATAAAAGTAAGACTAATCGGTCGAATTGCGGGAAGTTTCGAAGTTTGGGAATCGATTTAACTGTGGCCTGTGAGTTGTCTAATAGTTAACTATTCGTGCGCGCCTGTGCCGTTTTAGTCTACCTTCATGAATGAAGGCGCACCCATAAACTTGAGACACGCTTTCCCGATCGAATTGCGGGATCTTCCGGTGAGAGTAATTAAATCTTGCGCGTTGATAATACGTCAAAGTAATGACCCTTCTCAACTTTTTCCCCCTTTTCAGACACGGCCCGGTCTCTAATAAAGCTGGTTTATTCTATGATATCGTCCATTTTTCTCTCTTCTACTCATTTCTCTCCTGCTTTTCTATCCTCCCTTCCTTTCCACCCTTTTATTCCTTTCACGGCCGGCTAGCTAGAATTGGACAGCAGCCCTCCCGGTTTCCCGGTAGGTCAGACACCCCCCCCCCCCCCCGGGGAGGGGGTACCGGGTGCCTATATAGGTCTTCGTTTTTGTTGCCTCACCAATTCTGACGTTTATGAGCCGCTCCTGCTATATACGACACACGTGTCACGGGAGGAGTAGAAGATAAGGAAAATTTAACGGCATACTGATGAATAAAAAAAAAATAATAATAATAATACACGCAAGTTTCTACAGTCTGACAATGTGTGAATAATGTGTTCAGAATGCGTTGTGGTCACTAGTATAATGGAGATTGCGGATATTACTTATAGTGATTTTAAAATTAAGCGATTCCCATCGCAAGTTAAATCTGAAAGATAATTTGAAACTTGGCGATGAGTAGAATTTTCATTGTAATTTCCTCATCAGACTACCTCACTTTGTCATAGGTTGTGAAGATCATGTTTGTTTCGATGTGCAAACGATCGTCGATCAATGTGTGCAAACAAGTTTTTTTCATTTCGATGTTTATCTCCTCACTTGCATCGCTCGTTTTCCTGTGCAGTATGGGTGAAGTGGAATTAATCACTGAGAACAAATTCTGGTTACCGCAACGAGAGCTACATACCTTAAATTCTCGACTGCCCAAACTTTTGTGTTTGATCAGTGGCGGCGCGTGCAGTGAGGCAACGTTGGATTTAATCCATTTAAGTAAGTCATAAAAGAGGTCGAAATATTGGGGGTGCATAGTGCACTCCCTCAAATCGATATTTTACACGGATTTAGATGGACGAAATGCAAAGTTGCCAGATTGCACACGCCAAGAGTCGTCTAATATTATTTTTGTCCCCGACCGTATAGTGTATAGTACACCTATATGTGTATCTTGAAATTTTCAAGTTGAAAGTATCTTCGGAAAAATTTCGTGACACTTACTCTGTGTTCGATATAAATATAACTTGAGTTCCAGATGAAAAAATATAAATAAATAAAAATAAATGAACTGAGAGAGAGTTTGTAAAGTATTTATTAATTCTTAAAAAATAAATACTAAATACTATTGAAAACTTGACAAAAGAATTAACACAAAATCCTCTGATGGACATTTTTGAGAGACAAGAAAAAATAAATAAATAAACACTGGATCGTTGTCTTTGGAAATATCTTTGCATTTTGTGTCTACAAATAAATGACTTTGCATATAACAATGCTCTGATATTGTTACTAACTAGATTTTTTCAAAGAATACGTGCATAGCACATATTCATTATTCCATGAAAACTTGAAAGGAGGGACGAAAGTTATTCTTTGGATTTCCAATAAAGTTTAAGTAAAAAGTAATTGTACGACTAAAATGGCTTTAGCGCTGAAATAAAAAATGTAATTAAATTGAAATAAGAGTCCTCTTCTCAGAGCACGATAGCGCGTTGTGATGCAAAAATGTTTCTACCGACGATAAAGATTTTTCATTTAGATGTTTCGACTATAATAATCGCGCGTGCTTGAGTCTCCCTTTCTGGCTGAATTTTAATTTCGGAGTGGTGTCAGTACTTAAGTTTAATTAACTGTCTACGCGCTCGCTTATGTTCCGTTTTTCCTTGATCGTATTTTGACCAAAGTGGTAAATTGCCCGATACGCTTCTTATAATCCCAAAGTTCTGGCTCGGACAAACGGAACGTGAAGACAGCGAAGAGACAAAATGAATCAGAGTAATGAAAATTGTGAACGGACTTTGGTTCAGATTTAATCTGCAGAGAGACAGAGCAGCTTGTGCGAAAATGTAGGTCTGTGCGACGTACATTTCAGGGAGAGAAATCTCAGTTAAATTGCATATTAATCCCATGCGATCATTTCCAACCACAGCAGTGTTGCCAGTTGATTTACAGCTCCAGAGCGTCGATAAAACTTACTTTTTTAATGAGTCAAATAGTTGAATCAATACTGCCTATTACACCAGGGGGTCAATAATTTACTTAATCGATACACCGATCGTTAAGACTGCCAATGAGTGTGATGCTATTAGTCGAAAATTGTAGAACTTGACTGCTGCTATGATAACCATCGTTATAAAAGTGCCCATTCATAAATAGCTTTTAAAAGCGGGCAATTTGACTATGGTTATCATGATAGACAGTCACATTTTTACAAGTTTCGACCAATAGCATACCTACGTGGAAAGCGTCCATATACATAGGATATAAAGAATCACAAAAGCTATTTCGCTACGAGTAGCACGTATAGCTTGCGACTTGGCATCGCTGCATTTTGTCCATTTAACTCATAGAAAAGGTCGAATTTGAGGAGGTTCACCGAACACCGATAGTTCGATTTTTTTAATGGGCTTGAATAGACAAAATTCAAAGTTGCCTAAGCTCACGCTACGCCTCTGTAAATCGCTATGAGACAGCAACTTAAAATTAAAAATAAATAAATAAATAAATAAATAGATAAATAAATAAACAAAAAAATTAAAATAGAATAAAATAAAATCGACGAAAGTCAAAACAAAATCGAACGGTGGAAAACAAGATCAAGCAATAAAGAAAGATAAAGGGAATCTTCGGTTCTCAAATTTCAAAACTGTCTCTAAAGCAAAAGCATTTCCACAGACTTTAATTTGAAAAAATTCCCGGAGGAGAACCCTGAAACCCTCATTCTTTTCTGCGGATTCAGCTCGACCGACGAGACGGAGGGACGCGGGTGTGCAAAAGTACCACAAAAACCGACCCTGAATGGTTATCGGAGACACCGTTCCGTTCCAATCCCTTTACGGCAACTAGGTCTTCGATCAAACCGACTGTGACTTATCTAGCCCGGTTTTTTACCCACTCATTTCCTTCTTGCGTCATTCTACCCTGTATTCTCGTATACATTTCCGTATGCTGGTCCTGACAGATCCTCTCGTCTTCAGAAGTTATCAAAATTCTCTCGCCTCAACAACTTAATGCTCCAGCTCTTCTTCATTCATCTCAATCTTCTTTTTACTTCGATATACAACCGTTCATGCATACACAAGTATATGTAAAAAGTGATACACTATTACATTTCTCTTGCTGTCTTCAAACTTTTCCAATATATTTTTTGATTAAAGTGCGGAAAATACGCTGACTCTGCGGGGGGGGGGGGGGAAATCGTGACTTTACGGAATGGAAAACAGTCGACTGATTCAGTTAGTCTGCGTCTACGTCTGCGATCAATTGAATTGCATGGTTACAAATAGATCGAAGATTTATCCGTAGAGTGTAAACTTTAGGTGTTACGATCAAAATAATTTGAATTCTGTGGGGGGGGGGTGTCGATCTCTTTGTGATTCGTCACATCACCACTCTAAAACCGCACTCTAGTTTAATTAAAATGATACGAAAGAGCTACTTTGGAAGTAAGGATTGGTATTTTCGGGTAAAAACAAAAAATGAAGCGGAGAGGTGTTAAAAATAGTCCTCGGGGAGAAAAATACTATCGGTAGATGCAACACAGCTACTTGTTTCTATTTACCACTTGGCCTTTGTTTCTCCTCCATTTAATACAATGAGAGCAGAAAACTTCTAAATTCGCGGTAATTTTCTCTTGGAATAATTGCTGTCATCCGAATTCTACTGTCGCAACAGCATATATACTTTAAACTAAATTTCAAGATCAAAAGATTGTTCAACTCAACGCATTCTTGAAAATAAAGTGGGATCCAGAGCCAACATTTGAAAAGAATAACCACAAAAGCTAGCATCCAGGTTGTCACTCCCTCTCCCTCCCCCACCAGAAATAATAATTTTCCTTTCCTCGCTTGAAACTTTGCAACACATTTCACTGCACCAAATGAATTCTTTGTTTTTCTAATCTATTGTTAGAACAGATCGTAAAAACGTGTTGGCAATGTGTTCAGTAAACAGAGAGAACTAGGAAGTATTCGACTATTATTCGAATGATTCGAACAGGAATAGGGTACAGAATATGCATGAATATTTCATTACTATAAAATTAGTCAAATAAAAAACAAAAATAATAATGATAATAATTACCGGGGAAATTAAACGCAGGTAGAGGATAGAAAGCTTTTCAAAGAAGGATTGAGACTTTTCAACGAAGTAGATAAGTAAGCTTTTCGACGGAGTGTAAAAGAAAGCTTTTTAAAGAAAGTAGAAAAGAAAGCTTTCTAAACGAAGTAGAAAAGTAAGCTTTCCAAACAAAGTAGAAAAAAAACCTTTCAAAGGGAATGGAAAATAAAGAGAACTTCTAAACACGCTTTATCTTGCAATATTTTAACTCCACGTGATTTAATAATTAGTGACTTGGATTATAAAGAAATGCCGTGTTAAAAAATTAGAAGCAAGGAGATTATCAGAGATTAAATAATTACTCGTTTGGGCTTTAAAAAAAGGCTCTTCCACGAAGCTATAAATTTTGAGTTGAAATCGATGTATATGACCAACCGGATTACTGAAAGGATTGTTTCGTTTCAACTTATCCTTTGCGGAAAAGAAAAGGATTCGGGCTTTCGATCGTAAAATTTTTATGAATGGCAAAAGTGGAAATGATAGCAGAGAAAGAAATAAAACAGAGAAAGAGAGAGGGAGCGAGAGAGAGGAAAAGAAGAAGAGAGAAAGGAGTGAAGGTGAGTGTATACGAGAAGGAGAGAGATATGCCATGCCCCGCTCATAATAATGAGTCATAAAGTTACAATTTCACCAAGTAAAGATTATTGATTATCGACCTTATTTTTGAAAGGGGGGGGGGTTGAGGCCGTTTCCGAAGCTTTTAGGCTTTTATTCCAACGCAGGATAAGGCATTAACACGTTCATCGGTCATAAACATTTTATACGACGCAACCCTGGTTTTTTGTCTCCCACATTAGAAAGGTCACACATCGACAAAGTTCAAACAAAGTACATCCCTAATTGCAGAAAGGGGAAAATGCGATGGAGATGGAAAGGGGTGGTGACGAGGAAATTGAAGGAATGGAATTATCTTTTACTCTGAGTTCGAGTTGGAAGACAGAGTCCTGGAAATTAAATTAACTGAAGAAAGAGCTGTCCTCAATAACTTTATATAGAAAATTGATAAAAGCTCGAATAATAAATGTGTAGCAATCCTGGGGCGTACGCCTTGTATGCAAATGACTGAAACAAACTGAGCTACAGAGCTTTTGGAGCAGACACTTGAATAACAGTGACGTCATCAGCTTACGACCCTCCCGGCCTCCCGGCTATACGGTTATCTTGGTGCCTCGGATTACCCTTACATGTACTATCGACGAATTAAAGATTGTCGCGAGAGTTTAACGAGCTAAGTTTCCCCTTCAAGGTTCCGGTTCGGCCACTCTTCATACTCCTCACCCCTTGCAAGCGATAGGCCAGTACGGGTGGGGCGGGAAAGCCGTTGCAGATCAGTCCCACCCCACACCCATAACTGAAAATGTGTGGAAATTTCGCGACAATCTTTGATTCGTCGATAGTACTCTCTTTCAATATGTGATTTCGATCCCGCAAAGACTGTAGTGAAAATAGGCCAGAAAAGCCATTGAAAAGTCTTGACTATCTAGTATCCAGGAGGGTAAATAGTAGATAGAAGAAATAGTAATCTTCGTTAATTTCAATGGGCTTCTGAGGTGAGAGAAGGAGGTTTCACGACAGGACAATTTGATGTTTTGATTGTATTCTGTTTTTGTTTCTTGTGGTTTTATTTTAGCCGTCTATTACGGTGGTTCCTGCGGAGAAACTTTTCCAGATTTCAATCCGATGGATAGCACCTCTATAGTCGCTATGGGGAAAATTCGTGTTTTTGCGGCATTTTAAATTGAAAAAATAAAGAAAAAACGCAAAATCCAAGGAACGCAAGCACATGTAAAAATTTGTTATCAATTATTTGAGCCTGAAATGTACAAATTGGTTGAGAATAAAATTAACGCCGTAAATTATTAAACTCACTTCGCCAAAAACTTAGTGAGTGCGAGTGATAATACGTTTATCTTTCTCACTCGCTCTCATTGAGGCTTCGTGGAATTTTCGCATTTCATAATTTCCGGCTTAATTTCTGAGTGTTTCAGCTTGAAACTTTTAGGATATCCTCCTGAAGTACCTATGCTCGCAGGTGCTGATTTTCCTTAAATTTATACTTTTACCATAACTTCGTCAATTTTAGCCAAAAACTGTTGACTTTTTGAGCAGCGCGAATAGTAATGTCCCAGTTCGACCTAGTCGACCCTGATCATCTTAAGTTTTTAATAAATTGCTCATTATTCTAAAAAAAAATACGAACAGCTCAAATCCTGAATCCTAATACAGCTAGAGCTCTCTGGTTGTTATCATCATTTTTTTTTTTTTTAATTTAGTGAAAGAGAATTTTGGAAACAAATAACTGTTATTATAATATTTTTTTACAGAATAAGTAGGTAGCTTATATAAATATGAATTTAACATATACCTTTAATACACTTAATTTTTTAAATTTAAATTTACTCTTATCTAAACTTTTATCAGAACAAACTTTAGTTTATTTGTTTAAAAAAATTTCAAATAAAACTGATTTCACAGATTTTTCCAGGAAGAAGTTTTTTCGAACTAGTTTTGTTTAATTTTGTTGAAATTTAAAGAAATACATTTCCGGATTTCGACAAAGATTATACTAATTAATCGACGTTGATAACGCGGCCTCAAACATCTTAAATGTAAAAATTAAAATAAATGAAAGTTCGCGTGCTTTTGCAATATTCTCGAACTCCTCGAAGGCACTTCTATAGGATTAAGTTCCCGTTGAAACAGTGATAGTTTCATTAAATAAAAATCACCCAAGATGGAAAAATCACGTGTTGAGCAAGATTTCAAGATTGTTGAGTCAGGGTAAATATCAATAACTTTCCATACAATATAAATTAGTCAGTAAAAGTGCTACAACAAAACAATGGAAGCTTAGCTTAATGAACCTAAAATAAGCTTTTATCTAAATAATAAGCAGATTTTATATTTGATTCAGAATGAATAGGTAAGTACGGTACGTGCTTGAGGGGATCATAGTTACTTATTGGTCTCGAATTCTGTGCGGCTTTTCAATCTATATACCGACTCAATGGGAACTAGAGCTTATGAAGCTATGTATACAATAGTACTTGGAAAACAGCGCCTTATTATCGCAAATGAGAAAGTAAACTTTGTCGATGCTGTATAGTCAGTATATAATTTAATCTAAAATGGATTGAAAATCATAGAAGTTTTACACGATAACGAGCTAAAGAAAGGCTCGGTTGGATAAAAATAAAAATAAAAATAAAAGAAACACAACAAATAAACTTTTGACAAGCTTAATTTTGTATATACAAATCTATTCGACGTAAATGAAAAACACAAATGTTGCTGCATTTTCGCTGAATTTCACACACAAAAATGGCATAATATGAAGGGTCGAGCTCTAGAATTCACCGGGGGAATATATCTAAGGAGAAAAGATTATAAATATAGTTATGTGTTATAGTAAGTAGTGTAAGTACATTAATAGACGGTTTTAGTGATGAGCTTTCCAAACAAAGACAAACTATCTCTCTCGCGCTCTCACGAAACCCCCACTTACTGCTATCACACTCTCATCTTAAAACTCGTACAGAGATTATCACAACCGACTGCAACCGATGAGTGCATATTGTTGTGATTGTTGGCTAACCGTTGACTTCGCACTAAAACTGTCTATGAACACTGAAAATATTGCAATCCATGGTTTGAATCCTCCAGATGAATTCCCTCGATGAAGGAGGCTGTAGCACACTCCTGCTGTAAAAGATTTAAGGGTCGATGCAAATGTGAATATACCTGCAAAAATAACGATGGTTGCGCTAAAAACTCACGAAATCTTTTCCTAAACAAACAAAATGCTTTAATATGCGTGATACCGGCCGGCGGCGTAGAGCAGTAATAATTAATATGAGATTCCAATCTTTATTTCTTCACTCATTCTATGTTGACATGGAAGATTCACAGAGTAATTAGACACCACAGAGTAATGATCCACATCCAATTAACGGTGCCATGACGTATGGTGACACCGGTGTCAAAGGAAAGTCGTCCCTCATTGGTCACTTCTCGATGGAGTTACAGTATTATTACATGGTAATCTCCCCACATTATTAGTGTCCAAAGCCACCGTAACGCTTATTAAAGTGTGAGGTTATTTTATGAGTTTAAGAGTTCAGTGGATTTTGTAAGTTTTTAGTGCTACCATCGTAATTTTGCAGGTTTTTACATCTTACAGCAAATGTGTATGCCACAGCCCCATTCTAGAACTCTACATATTATACATAAGGCACACTCCGCGCAACTCAAACCTTTTCAACACCATGAGGCAAAAAGGTAACGGGAAAGCCACCCCCCCCCCGTCGACAAACATATAGAATTCAACATAGGAAGGGGCCGAAGAGACCTTCTCTCGAGGAGTTTTTAATTAATATAAACTTACTGAGATGCAATTTTTAATTATTTCAGTTTATCGCGTCAACTTTTTTCATATACTTGGCAATAATAAGGAGAGTTTGTTCATGTTCTTAACCGAGAGAATACATTTCCTGTCCCTTTCTTCCTTGTCTTTATCGCAGTTAACCTCTTTTTCTTTCTTCCAGACTTCTTTTTATCGTTATCAGAAAGTGGGCACGTGCGCCCTCATCAGAAGATGAATTGAAACAAACTTTAGTGACTTTAATTTCACAGACGTGACTCAAGGCAAAGTCCTTTCCCTCAAAGAGAGTGGCTGTGCACACTTCATTTTCTTTTGTTGGAGATTGTTCCTCACAATAGGAGGAGCCAGTGGCGGCTCGAGTGATTTGGAAACCGTGCCCCCCCCCCCCCCATAAAAACGAATGTAAAACAATCGATTCTCCGAAAGGCTGTCAGTCTTCTCATGAATCGATTGTTTTGCCCGAAATTAAATGGAAATATTGCATGGTTGCCAACGTGCACGAGCCACCACTATAGAACGAGCCAAAATTAATAGTAATAAAATAAAATAATTAAAAAACTAAAAACAGGGTTGCCACCAAATCTAGATTTTCAAATTCCTTGGCTTTCCAAAGTTTACAGAAGGATTTTCGACAAAATTCTTGACTACCATATTACACGCGCAGCCAACGAGGAGAAATAATTTGACGTTTCTTTTCCAAATTATTTTAGATCATCGAAATAGGCGTCATCAACTATCAAGTCATTTTTTCTGAAATTATATAACGACGATTGAAAGAAAATCGAAGATAAAAAATGTGCAAGGACAGAGGTAAAGCTCGTTTCAAAAATGTAGGCGGAGTTCACCAATCATCTTCAGCGAATTTCCAATTTTCATTCCTTCAAATCAAAACAAAACTTGCCTTCTTCTGTGATTTTTTAATTTAAAAACGTCTTTCAATGAAAAATTGAAAAACCACTACTCAAATTCATGTTCATTCACTATTCTTCTGGAATATGAGAAATAACGGTGGGGAAATTCCAAAAAACTATCCGTGGAGCTCTGGCTTTACACCTGAGAAGAGCACCAGCTGAAAGCCTTTTGAAAGAAGAAGAAGAAGAATAAGTTTGGGGAAGCACAAAATCCCTGACTTTTATTTGACTTTCTCAGAGCATGGTAAAGTTCCCTGACTTTCCCAGCTTTCCCCGGTTTTCCTCTTTGGTGTGGGAACCTTGGAAACAGGACGAGGGATAGTAATCAAACTCGAATAGATTTACAACCCCCCCCCCCTCAACAACACAAAACTTCAGGGATGAAACGGCGAACAACCTAATTCATTTTCAACGCCTTGAGCATAGCGTTGGTAATTAGCGCAGCAGCCCTGTTTTTCCAAGTTCAAGGTTACAAAGCTCTTGAGAGTTATCTTGCCTGGGACTTTCAACTTTCCAAGTTGCGCGGAGATTGAAAAAAAGGAAGCAAGATGCGCGATACCCACTCGGGCACTCGCTCCATTATCGCAGCTATATCTGATGCTCTACGGAACCGCTTTCGTCTTTACGTATAAGTACTTGGGATGTTAATTTCGATCCAGTGTTATTCATTCTCTTGTGAATATTATACGGTATATGCGCTGGAGTGCCTCGCCTGGACGAGAAAAGCATCTCTCTTCACAAAAGAAGAGAGGGTTGGCTCGACTCTCCAGCTCCTAGTTTCACTGAAAAAACGAAATAGGAAAATAGGTCAAAGTCTAGTGCAGGTCTATAGTCTATGGTGTGTCTACGATGAAGCAGGAGATAGTGTTAGAAAGAAGAGTAGTTCAGCTAGGGCAAGACAAGAGGGGTTTTTTCTCCTTTTTTTTCTTCTCCATAACGAGAGAGGAGCTACGGAACGGAGAGGAGATTCAAATAGTCAGACTGATAGTGACTGTGCGGCTGAGCTGCCGTTTAGCGTGTCTATAATTGAACGCATTTGCCCGTTTAACTCCACGTAATTTTTTTTAAAATTTTCTGCCAAATTTGGCGACTCTGCTGAACAGCCGAATGGGTAACTCAAGCGCATGCTTCATCTCACATATGTACAGTTGTCATATTTTTTAAAAAAATGATCAGAGCTGCCATTTTTTGCATGTTTAATCACATTTTTCAATCCACCGATGGTTCCACTGGTTGATCAAAATGTATTATACATGGTTCATTCGGTAATAAGGGACTGGAATGCACGAAGATACTCATTTCTGTATAATCTTTTCTCAATCCGTGAAATCACCGTTAAACCATCATAAAATAACCGCCGCAAATTTAAATCCATCTACGACTCCACCTGTTGAGGAAAGATCACAGCTCAGAGCAATTTCGAGCAATATATAGTCATTCATTAAGCTGAACTGTGTAATCACTGTTATATTTTGGTCAACTGGTGGTCAATTAGTACACCATCGGTAATTTGAAAAATTCCATTAAATATACCACAGGCCGCGAGGCGTGCCATTCGGCAACGTTTATTTTTCCCCCTTTAAACACATTAGAAAGGTCGAAACGTCTAGTCATCGCCGATGACAAAAGCGTTCGATTTTTTCAGTGAGTTTAAATGTAGAAAGTACATCGTTGCCAAATTTCACGCCCCGCTACTGAAATATACACAAAACGGCAGCTCTGAGGAGGATGTACACGGGCATTATGCGGTGCTACGGGCAAATTTTGCCCCACTCAAGCGATGGGTAGGCAAACGGGTATGCACGTATTTTTCTCAAGAGCGAGTTAACTTTGTGAAAATTGCAGAGGTTTCTTCCCGAGAATGCTTAATTTTTGGTCGTTATTTATCGATTAACTAATTGTAAACTCAATTTTTTTGGAAATTTGACACGTAACAAGATATTTTCCCTAAACCCACGACATTGCATGTAAAAGTAGTTTGGGCCTGGAGCAGTAGCGGCCCGTGAGATTTGGCAACCATGCATTTTTCCCACTTAAACTTAGGTAAAAAATCGATTCAAGCGGAGGCTGGCAGCCTCCTCGAGTTTCGATTGTTTTCCATGTATTTAAATGGGATAAATGCATAGTTGCCAAATCGCACGAGCCGCCACTGGCCTGGAGGCAGCCATATTATGCAGTAAAAGGTTAAAGAAAAGTCAAGGGCTTGGAAAAAAACCTCACTTGAGCACGTTTCTCGACTTTGCAGGAGAGAACAACGCAAATGTCTTTCAAGGATTATAAAAACTTTAAACTTGATCTTTCCGGAGTTCTGAATAAAAACAAACCCTTGAAAAATAACGCTCGATACTTGGATGTATGCAGATAAGTATTGCAGGTGGCCTACCTGAACTGAAATCTATGGTCTGACATCATTTAATTCGTCGACTATAGACAATGGGGGCCATAAAGAATGCCAGCCGACTCCTCAGATTTTAACTTACAATTAGATTGGCTGCAACGATAAAAACTCATTGAGATAAGTATAAGTGTTTTGCGGGTGGCCTACCTCCAGGAGTCGTCTGTCATTCTTTTTTTCCCCGACTGTACTTATAGACCTGTGCGTTCGATCGATCAAACAAAACTTCAAAATCTCGACATTCCGAACGACTAAAGTTTCAATCGCTCGCATTTTCATTGAATTTTCAAACGAACAACTCAGATTTGAGAACACCAACAAATTTCGATCGAAACATACTTAATTCCGAAAATTTCCGATCGCACAAAATTTCAAAAACTTGAAATTTCGAACCATCAAGTTTCGATCGTTTTTATTGATTTTTCAATGAACAAACCAGATTTTAGGACGTTAATAGTGGCGCAGCGTGCAATTCGGCAACATTGTATTGTGTCTATTTACTCCCATGCAATAGGTCGAATGCAAAAATGTTCACCAAACACCCAACAGTTCGATCTCTTTCACGGGTTTAAATGGACGAACTCCAACGTAGCCAAATTGCATGCTACGCCACTGGATGTTTTTCGATCAAACGAAACATTTTGCATTTGGCAATTTTGTTTCGATTGATCTCATTGTCTCTTTCGAAAGCACAGGCCTAACTGTAGATACTTAGATACCTCTGCAACGCGGCCTGGTGGCCATTCGGCAAAACCTGCTAAAGATGCACACAAATATGACAACTACGACGGTGAGTGGTGAGAGTCAACAAGGCTGATGCACTGGATAAGTGATGAGTGACGAATGATTAGAGCGGAGGAAATTTGAGTAAAAACAATACAGTCTATATGCATACTAGGCTGATTTTTTGAGGTTAGGGTAGTCTTGGTATACGTGCGCTTGTAAAGAGGGAAATGCAAAATCGTGATTTATCTTTTTTAAATGCGACTTTCAACTCTTTTACTTCTTTGTAGTAGTAATTAAGGCCAAAAATGTCATTACTGACGCACTCTTTCAATTTTGGTTGAAATTAAAAAAAAAAACAACAACCAAATACTAGATAACCGCTATAAGCAGGCTATAAGTTTACAAATACCAAGACGAACACTAACCTCCCAACGAGGGCGGATCCAGCAATCTGGCAACTGACAAGGAGAGGCTCAGAAGTCGCCACCTCCGATTTTGAAAACAATTGCACGAAAATGTAGCTAAAGTAAAACTATTAGACCCGTGTTTCTCACTTTTTGCCAATGGGCCTTCCTAAAGCGTCAGGAATTTGTTGAAAGTTGCCGAAATTCACGTAAATATTCGGAACGCTCTCCGCTCGGGTTTTTTACGTGAATTTCGGCAACTTTCAAAGAATTCCTGACGCTTTAGGAAGGCCCATTGGCAAAAAGTGAGAAACACGGGTCTAATAGTTTTACTTTAGCTACATTTTCGTGCAATTGTTTTCAACATCGGAGGCGGCGACTTCTGAGCCTCCCCTTTGGAGTATTATTCCTATTTGAATGCATGAGAAACAATCGATTAGTAACAGGGCTATGGTCCCCTCAAGAATCGATTGTTTCTCATACGTTCAAATAGAATGAATTCATGGTTGCCAAATTGCTGGATCCGCCCATGCCTCCCAATCTTAAACAGAACAACCATAGGCGGATCCAGCAATCTGGCAACTGCGCATTTCTCTCATTTGAATGCATGATTAACAATCGATTCTTGGAGGGGCTACAGCCCCGTGACAAATCGATTATTTCTCATGCAATCAAATGGGGAGAATACACTGTTGCTAGATTGCTGGATCCGCCAATGAGAACAACCGAGTATGAGTGTAGACGGTATTGGTAAAAATGAAGGTAGTTTTAAAGAGGACGGTGAGTGGAGGGGGGAAGAGTAAAAAAACATACCCCAGAAGGATTGGATTGAGTAGAAGCTATTGTTAGTTGACGCAGTTGTATTGTACTCGTCTTTGCCGCCTCCTGTCAGGTCATACCAACACAAAGTGTGTATTAGTGACACGGTGACATCAGACATGTATAGGTAAGTAAAACGACATACACAACATGGACATGCTTTATGACTACAGACCGGCTCAAAAGCTTTCAAAGAATCAAAGATTCAACGACACGAACTCGGCTATTATAGGCTCGTTTAATTACAGGAGAGAAACACAATTGGACGATTTTTTTTTTCGTTCAAACTTCATGAACGATTCATGGAATGTATTTGAAAAATCACGTAGAAACCTACGAATAGAACAACTTTGCCACACCTAACACTTCCATCAAAATAAACACACATAAAATTATGATAATTTATTACTTTTAAACTCATTGAATTATTATTATTATTATTATTATTATTATTATTATTTTCGACGCCCTGTCGACACTCGATAACAACGTCAATAACTTTGAATGAGTAAGTTTTGCTGTTTTAACGTTAGATGTAAAAGATTGATGGGTGCAAGAGGGCCAGCTTTTCAACCTTTACTGCGCGGACTCTGTGAATTCACGCGAAATAAAATAGAATTAGGTTCCCTGGATTTCCCTCAAAGTTCTTCTTAAAACCGTATGAGAAAGGGTAGAATTGGTTAATGTTGGGAGATTCCAGTCCGATAGATCCCAGTGGCGCAATCAAGGGGGGTTTTGGGGCTCCCCTCTCCTCTTCACACCCTCTTTTTTTGTTTCTAAAAATTTTACCTTTCTTTTTTTTTGTAAGGATAAACGTTTTGTTTTTAAGAATAAAATTTTACCCCCTACCAACTACCAAGGACTGCTTTTAAACGTCTTTTTAGAGCAACTCCCCCTACCCCTCCCACCACCATCACTGTCTGATTGCGCTACAACGGGGAGGCTGATCAATTTCGCTGTCAATTTTGCGTGAAGAAAAAGTATACTTACATTTAAATAAATAAAGTGAATGAACAGTTTTAACATATATAAAACACAACAAACATATAAGGAACATGTATGTACACACACATGGAAGCAAACAGACAGTGGGAAGTTAGTGATTACGGTAAAAATACACCACCACTGAGAAATAGGTGGACAGAGTTCCTGTACATAATTATGTAAAGAGTTGAGGGAAGAGGATGGTCAACCCCTGATTGGTTAACGAGTTTGGCTCAGTGGGCGCCGCCATTGAATTTATTGTTTTTGCACATTTGCGTTTGCACATATTTGTTTACAAACGAAGAGGTCCCACCTAGTGTTTTACGGATAAAAGAGTGAACCTGTCACTTTTTGATATGATGCACCTTGAGAAAGTCTAAAAGGTCCAAAATAAGAATCTTTAAAATCGTAAAAAGATGTCAATCAGAAAAAGGCATTGAAAGATTACATCGCGGTCAAAACTCTGGGACCTTGTAATCTTTGCATTGGATCAAACCACAACAACTAGAGTACCTATATAGGGAGAGTATGGCCATCTGCGATCATGAGAGCTCTTAGGGCCCAATTTCAAGATGGCGGAGGTCGTGTTGTTTGAGGTTATGTCACATTATTGACGAAAACGGTGTCGGTGAACGGTGAGTTTGATGACCGTTTGCCGCTAGAAAATGTTCAACGGTTACAACGGTTACACGATCGACCCGGTCGGCCATCTTGAAATTGGGCCCTAAGAGCTCCTTGAACGCCTAAAATATCGCAGCCAATCAGCGTAGGATTCACAGACGGCTATACTCTCCTTATATAGGTACTCCAACAACAACGGCCCTCATCAGAATGTAAATAAAGGTGCAAAAACGCACTCAATGGCGGCGCCCATGTTTTTACTAGTCTTAACTCTCAACAAATAGGAACTCTAGGCACATAAAAGAAGTATCAAAAGGTGCGTTCCATTTTATCAAATTTTTAGTTATACTTTGAACTCAACGAAAAAAAAAAAAAACCTGGTAACGACGCCACCGGTTGAGAAAAGATTACAAATCAGAGTATTCTCGCATGAAAGTTACGCACTCACTGAGAGAAATCACTTCTTTAAAAACAGGGAAACACGTTTACTTGTGACAGTTATCCTTGCACGAAGTAAATTCTGATTGCATGAAGGAGAATCACTATCACAACAAGGAATCTTTTACTTGCAGCAGCAGACATTTTCCTTGGGTTAACGGAATTTCCCCTCAGTTAATAATTCACTATGCAGTTTCTTTAACACAAACGATATACTTACACCTTGGATTAAAAAAAGAATTCTCTCAGTGCAGTAACCTGAGCTGTGTAATCTTTTGGTCACTCGGTGGAATCATTATTAATGAAATACAAATGCCATTGACTACACAAAGCAGTTCTGATGTGTCAGCGAACGGCATTCAATATATTGTTAGAGATCAAAGCATATCAAAACTTGAAACAAATAAGACATTTCTAACCCGCACGATGTTCTATGACTTACAAACGATGTCGCCTGTCCTGTCAAATTAGAGCGTGAAATCACAGGGCGCAAGCAAATTACAGCTTCTTGCTTCGCTTCTCTCGAACACTGTCCCAAAAGAAAATATTTGAAATTGGACTCGTGAAACAGGAGCTATGCTCGTTCAACAAAATTGGCATCAAGGTGCAAACTGGCATTTGTTAGAAAGAGCACATCTGACTTTTCATGGGCCTTTCAACCCGGCAATTCATTCAATTATTCGGGTAGACTGCTCATTGCTCGCGCGTCACCCTCAGGAATTCAACGAGACGAGATTGAAAGCGAGGTTTTCGTGAAATCTTCCGAGAATACGAAAAAGGGTAAGCAGTAGTACATTTAGGGCATACAGCTTCAAGCGCTAGCGAATTACATTGAGCAAACAACTTCGGAGTCAATATTTACGGAAACGCTTTTCTCAACTGATATGTCTTTAAATCTCCCGATTCTCGAAAGACCCAAGCTAAGGAGAAATTGGGAGAGGGGTTAAGGAAAGGGAGGGGAGAGCTAGTGAGCTGTCTCATTTCTCGACAAAAAAAAAAAAAAAAAACGGAGGAAACGACATAAAATTCGCGAGAGAAAAAAACACTTCTACATAAATTGCCGAAATGGCGTGATTGGAAATCGTTCTATCGTTCTCTTTATACACCCATCCGAATGTGCAGGTGTACTGAAAAAAAAAAAAGATTACCAGAAGCAAGACAATATGTGAACCAATGTAAACGATAGTACAATTACCAGGATTCTAGTGTTTATACCATAATTCTGAACCAGTGGCGCGGCGTCGCGTGCCATCTGGCAACAATGCAACTGCTCCATTTAAACTCATTAAATATATCGAATTTTCCTTGCGAACTGTGCACCCCCTGAATTCGATATTTTACATGAGTTTAAATGGATAGAATACATTGTTGCCAAATTGCACGCGACGCCACTGTCTTGAACATTGTGAGAAAATTTTAGTTCTTTAACCGTATTCTGGTATTAACACCGGAATTTTCTGGTCAAAGTACTAGACTTTCTGTGGTTCACATATCGTTGTGCTTCTGGTAATGAACTAGAATTCAGGATTTTTTTTTTCAGTGTGGAAAAAGGATAAGAGAGGGGGGGGGAGGATTGATTCCCTTGTCTATATATTTTTCTGACACACGTTGTAAAGGAAAAAAAAGCGAGACGGTGAATTTCTAGTTATGCCACATTGCCACTGTATAACTATAGCGTTTCTATGTATAGAGAGTTAAGACAAGAGGGTAGTCATTATTTGATTGGTCCATGGGTTTTAGGCTCTATGTGCGCCGCCATTGGCTGCGGTTTTGCACATTTATTTACCAAAGCGAATTTTTTGTGTTACCTTCGTAACAGTAGTGCTCACGTTCACGGATAACAGCGTTAATTTTCGATGATCCTGTTAATTTTCCTCAAGAATGTGTTTAGTGCCCAAAAGAATCATTAAAAGCGTAAATAGATGTTGATAAGCTAAGACAGTGAAATATTCCACAGTTAGAAACTCTATGGCACGGTAATATTTGGATTGGACCAAAACAAATCAACGGTCATAATTCTATAGCCTACAAATACAAGAAATCTGAAAATGTACAGTTTATTGTTGATTCCCGCAATTTTTGCTGGATGCCTGAACATGTGGAGTCTGAGATAAGACGCATTTTTGAGGTCATAGATATCATAATCGCAAAAAGGTAGCATATTGATATTTTGATTTACTAGTCAAAATGGCCGTTCAAAAATGCGCTTGAATGAGGGAAAATTACGAGCTGGAGTTTGTTTGAAACCATAGAGACCCATGGGTCATAAATGACAATTCGAAATTCTAAAACAGACTACGGTGGTGACGTCGTTGAATAAACGAACAAACGTGTGATTCGTCAATTCGAATCACGCGCTTATTGATCCGCTACAAACGACTGCTGAATGGAGCCATTTTCATTAAAGGATTAGGATGAAAGAAATTGCGAAGAAAAGTTCGATGAGCGCAGAACTTAGCTCGTGTACATGAACTAAACTTTTTAAGCTCCTAGCAAAAAAAGAAAAGTTTGACATTTTGTCACACCCCTCGCCTTTTGCTTCCACACTTTTAGAAACCACTTATATATACCATTCATCTACCATTTAATACTTTTATCTCTTTATGGAGCCTTTAGGTACACCCCAAAAAACTTCCGGGCGAAGGTTCGTCGTCACAGCTTCATTTACATGCATGGAAGAAAATGTTCTGCTAAGAATTGCCAGAGTCCTAATAAAAAGTTTCCGCAAACAAATTCCAGTAGTTTTCAGGATCTAACTAGAGTAATCTGCGGTCAATAATGCCAGTAGGTATTTCTGGCCAAAATGACAACAGTTTCTAATTTAAACCAGAAATCTCCTGAAAACTACAAGAACGTCTTTTCGAAAGCTTAAAACAGAATTCTAGTCATTTTTAGAAGAAAATTATTCACTATGTACACGGCCTCATTTCGAAAAAACGAAATCGTATTTTCTTTGAAATCCGACAGAGGTTACATTATAAAGCGGCGGGGAAGGGGGGGGGGGTGCTTATTTCGTTGATCAAGATTACAGATGTTCACAAACTTCTATGAATTGAATCCAAAGGAACTTCGCATTCCAGTAATCTTTTTTCAACTGCGGGAAACAGATCGTGCTGAGGCTGAATACGACAAGCTGGGGGATGATATCCAAGGGATAAAGGGAACAGGGAAAAACAGGGTCAGTCAGTTCATTTCACCGTCAAAAGAGAGAGAGAGAGAGAGAGAGAGAGAGAGAGAGAGAGAGAGAGAGAGAGAGAGAGAGAGAGGAGAGAGAGAGAGAGAGGAGAGGGAGAGAGGGAGAGAGGAGAGGAGGGAGGAGAGGAGAGAGGGAGAGAGAGAGAGAGAGAGAGAGAGAGAGAGAGAGAGAGAGAGAGAGAGAGAAATGCATTAGGCTAATAGCAGGGTGTAGTCACAGGAAAAAATATTTATACCGGTTTCCTCATCAGGTCTCTAGGGGAAGAGGTCAGGGGAAGCAAAGCACAGTGATGCGAAGTAAGACGGTTCTAGTATACACTGAATGAATGACGATGAAGAGAAAAGTTCCAGGTCTTCAATAAATATAAGTATAAACGCGGTACATATAAATGCGGCGACAAATTCTTCAAATTCGTTGGTTTCCTGCCAAACTCGATTTATGAAAACGTACGCCCCAATTACATAAAAACGGAGCAACAAATCTGAAGTATTACAAAATTAAAATTAATTAATGTTGATTCTCAGTAATTATGTTTACGATCCATTTTTTTTTTTTTTGGGTTAGAAATTTGAATCTACTCTAGAGTTTTTACTAATTACGATCACTTAAAATTAAAATCGCGTGTGGTAAAGAATGTCCGGTCCTTACGACCCTTACGTGCAAGAGCGAATAAGCTGCGTATATCCAGAAAAAAAGTCAAGAAGGGTAAAGCCTGATGAGCCAGTCTGGCCAAACTGAAACTTGACAGATTTTGTCACGTTATATTCGTCCCCCCCCCCCCCGGTCTCTATTGAATGTACTATAGCAAACGCAAAAGTATTTAAATTCAATAATGCACGTAGTGCCCAGAAAGTTGCTTTCACTGCACAAGGATTTGCAACTTATCTCGAATTCTTGACTGCCAAAACTTTTTCGTTTGATAGTACTTTTACTTCTGTGTTCGTCCCCTAATAATAAACTGCAGGTACTTATGGATTAGACTTAGAATCAGGGTTGGAAATGCGGTTTTTGAAATCGATCCGACTCTCCGCAATTCCATTCTGTAATCGGAATTGTGGAAAGTTTTCAAACTGTTATTAAAGTGTGATCCGGAACTATTTGTCAAAAATCGAGGGTATAGTACCGTTTGTATTCATACTAAAAATTGACAGAAAATAATAATTAATTCTTGAAAATAAGCGTTGATTACACTTTAAATTGGAGTTACTGTCCTTTTTCTAATAACAAAGTGTAATCGACGAGTCAGCTAAAATATAAAAAGTAATTGCCAGTTTTTAATTGAATCCCATTCGCCCAACTCTGTGTCGAATTACTGACTGCTCTTAATGGCGCACTATGGTCTAAGATGGCCAAAAATCAGAGAGAAAAGTTCTCATTAATAATTGATCATTTTAATGTCTTTCAAGACCAATTTCAATGACAGAGAACTCTTTTAATAAGTAATTTAAACAGAGGCTTCTTACTGAAAAGTTATAAATGAAGTTTGAAAGGCCAAAAACGATGAATTTGGATGACTTTTTTGGACTGATTTTTTGCCACTTTTTTTTAAGATCTGAGACTATAGTGCTGCGGTATACTGACTAGTGCCGCGGCCGTAAGTGGAGAGCAACCTGACCACATTATATTTTGTCCGTTTTAAACCCATATGTAAAAGGTTTAATTAGAAGGAGAGAGAATTTAGCACACCAAGTAGTTCGGTATTTTGGAGAGGGTTCGTTGGATGGACAAGAAGTGAAGTTGCCAGATTGTTCGTTCCGTCTCATTAGGCTAATAAGTGATACAAAGGATGGCCAGAAATGGGCAAAAGGAGTACATAATACACAGTAAGTACTTAGTACACGAGTACCGCACAATTATCAGTACTCTGGATTCGTACATTGTTTGAATCATGCTTCAACGGTGATTAGAGTGGATTTTTAAAGAATCTAACGTATGACCCTATGATGGAAGTTTAAAGGTGGAGGCATTTGTACCTTACCTACGTCACAATGCGATGAATATAGCGAGCGGTGTCTGTCTGGGGGGGGTGGGGGGTCCGCTGGTGGGTGCTGCGGATACCGCGCTCGCCAGTCACGTGACTGTTGGGTACAGATTCGTCGCGCTGTGACGTAGGTGGGGTACAAATTCCTCCATCCCTTATACTTCTTCCATCATGGTACAACCCCATGTCTAGAATAATTAAATTGAACAGTCGTGGGTCTTTGATTCATGAAAAATTCACTCGCATTACCGTTGAGACACAATTCCAAAAATTTACGAATTCCGATTTCCGAGTATAGGTACTCGTGTAACTCGAGTGATACACCCCGTTTGCTTAACTCTGGTGATGATTAATGACTATATGACTGTCAGGAACGAGAGTTCGATTGTGAAATTGTTACAAAATTGGAGTCAATTTTTTAACTTTTTCATGTTCCTAATAACTTCATTCCTATACTTGTTTTACAATAGAACTGACCCTCTTAACCTTTTTCATATACCCTGCCCGAGTATACTCGTTTCTGTGACTGGATCCGTCTCACGCATTGCCAGTTGTTTATTAACAATAACTGCGCCAACAAATTGTTAATATTTGAAAAACAAAGTTATAAATCAAGCGCCTACAATCCATTGAGTATGCAAAACCAGGATCTTGGTGTAGGAATATTTAACTACCCACTTAAGATATATGATTCCAGGGTCGAATATTTTGAAGTATGTGGACACCACGCGTCGCGTCGCGCTGCTCAAAAATTCAACAGTTTTTGGGTAAACTTGACGAATTTACGCTAAAAGTACAAATTTAAGGAGCTTCAGCATCTGCAACAGTGGCGCACCGAGAACTTTAGTTTGGTGGGGGTTTCACCGCAAATTTTTCATTTTCTGAGGTCTTAGGGGGGGTTTTGAAAGCAATTTTGGCCGAAGATGACCTTTTTTAGGGTAACATCTTGATGCTTAGGGGGGGTTTTGACCCTAAAACCACCCCCTTGGATGCGCCACTGATTTGCAAGAATACTTCAAGAAGATACTCTCAAAGTTTCAAGCTGAAGTACTCAAAAATAAAACCGGAAATTATGGAATACAAACATTTCCATAAGCCTCGCAATGAGTGCGAGTGAGGCAGATAAACATATTATCACTCTTGCACTCACTCGCACTCACTAAGCTTATGGCGAAATGACTTTTATAATTTGTGGCGTTAATTCTCAACCAATTTTGCTCGTTTAGGGCTCAAAAAATTCATCGCAAGTGCTAACGTTCTTGATTTTGCGGATTTTGCTCGTTTTTGAATTAAAAATGCCAAACACACGACTTTTCCCAAAATGCGACAATACTTAGTATGGTGCTATCCATAGGATTGAGATTTGGGAAAGTTTCGTCTGGAATCAGAATCACCTTAATTTGAGTGAGCGAATATTAGTTTGTATTCTGGTCAAAAAACGGTTTAAGTACTGAAGACAAATTTTGCAGGAGACCCATTCCAGAGAAAAATTTGGCAACGTCGAATAAAAAGCTGCAATGGGAGGCGATCGCGGTGGGCGGTGGGCGGTGCGGAAAGGGAAACGGAAATTAATCGCAAAGTCCGCGTGTAAAATTATAATCAGAGAAACTGTCGGTCTCGATCTCTCGTCGGTGAACTCGGATGGCGATTGCCGATTTTAATGATGCATCATGGGAGCTACATGCGGACATGCCACGCGTCCCGGGTCGCCGAATAGTTCAAGAGAAGAACCGAGAGGAAAAATTCATGTGATCTCGATTTAGACCACGGCTGCCGTTTTGCGGACCTCAAGTGGAAAGTTTAAAATTCGCCGATGAGATCACTAAAAAAATTCAACATTTTCCTTCTCAACAGTAAGACCTACGAAATGGAAATGTTGTTAATTTTAAAATGTACGGTGTGACGTTTTGATAAGAATCAATGAAAAAGATTACAAATCAAAGTATTTTTCCTCGTTTCGCTCAACTTTTTAAACCATCAATGGAGCTGTTGCAAACTTTTGCTACATGCTTGTGAATAAAAAATCGCGAAATCCACTCCTAAACTCACAAAATGCTTTTAAACGCGAGACTGTAATGGCGGCCGGGGCCGCGGTTTTCATTGGGGTTCCCTATCTTCAATCAGCGCCATCTACACGAGGTGTTCTCGCAACACCACACAAGAAGAAGAAGAAGAAGCATGCAATTGCCATAAGAAAACCGCGGCCTCGGCCGCCATTAAGGTCTCGCATTTAAAAGCATTTTGTGAGTTTAGGAGTGGATTTCGTGATTTTTTAGTGCGCTAATCGTTATTTTTACAGGGTGTTACCCCGTAATCAGCTATTCATAAGCATGTGGCAAAAGTTTGCAACAGCTCCATTGGGAAAAAATATTAAGCATTCCTTCTCACTTTTGAGGAGAAAGATTACACACTCTCCTCCTCAACAGTACGACTAAAATCTATGAAAATACTTAATATTTTCGACCAATAATGGAAATACTATTAATTTTATAGTATGATATGGAATTTTGATGAGAATCAAGAAAAAAGATATTACAAATCAAAGTCTTCTTGCAAGTTTCGCTCCACTTTTTAAATCACCAACTGGGCAAAAAAATTAAGCCTTCCTTCTCACTTTTGAGGAGGAAGATTAAGCAGTTTCCTTCTAAACATAGTAAAAGTCTAAAACCTACGGAAATACTCTGAGCTGTAATATTTTCGGCCAATGATAGGAATACAGTTAATTTTAAAACTTGATTGAATTTTGATAAAAATCGAGAAAAAAGATTACAAATCGAAGTATTTTTGCACGTTTTGCTCAACTTCTTAAATCACCACTTGCGCAAAAAGATCATTCTTTCTCGCTTTTGAGGAGGAAGATTACGCATTTTCCCTCTCACAGTGAGTCTAAAACCTACGAAAATACTCAGAATTGTAATATTTTTGGCCAATGATGGAAATACTGTTAATTTTAAAATGTGATTGAATTTTGATCAAAATCAATCAACAAGATTCAGATCAGAGTATTTTTGCACGTTTCGGTCAAGTTTTTAATTCACCGATTCGGCAGAAAAGATTAGCCATTCCTCCTTAAAAGTGCAATTAAAACCTACGAAAATACTCTGGACAATAATCTTTTCGGCCAATGATGGAAATACTGAGCATTTTAAAATTTGATTGAATTTCGATAAAAATCAAGAAAAAATATTACAGATAAGAGTATTTTTGCACGTTCCTAAGAATATGTTAAATCACCAATTGGCCAAAAAGATTCCAGTTAAGTTAAGCGGTATGACTAACGACTATATAATCCATGGAAATACTTTAATCTATAATCTTTTTGGCTATCAATGGAAGTAAAGTGGAATTTAAAACTTCGCCGATGATTGTATCGATTGGAAGACTGATAGAGTAATACAGATTAGATATTTTTGTGAGTTACAGTAAGACTGCTGAGCTCCGTACTAAAATGACCAGTTGACATCACCCTGATCTCAACTGACGCCAACTGTCAACTGGTCATTTTTAGAAGGACTGGACTGCGTAATATTTGTCAACCGGTGGAATCATTAGAGATTAAAAAAAAAAAAAAAAAAAAATATTCCCTTAAAAGCCCTTGCAGACGATCAGATTGGTGGTGATTGATCGGTGGCGCACCGCGCGCAATCATATAGTTTAGTGGCCCGCAAACCTACACGACGATCATCGATGTTGTCGGGAATTCCTCGTCAACATACACAACATTTCGAAAGATTAGACATCTAATGTCCGTAAATTTGCGAGTGGTTGAAAATGATGTTTGTTTCGCACCAATCACCGAATGCCCACTTTGACGCGATACTTTGAGCATCTAATTTGATCGTCAACAAAGAGACCTTCAGATCCGCAAAACATATACTGCAGTCCTATGAACTGCACTCAAACATTCAGAGGAAAATTGGCACCACTGACAAGAAACTGCGAGCTTTGAAGCAACGTCACTGCACAGCGGGAGCCGAGGGATTTGGAATGATGGACTATACACAGACAAGAGGATATTGAAGCGGTCTCCAAAAGAGGGATCCATAAAACAAGAGGTTCGCTCGTTCTTGGATAAAAGTATTTACTTTAAATCGGGTTCCATCAGAAAGAGCATACCTCATGCTTTAAAGACCCCTCTTCCGGAAAGACCGTATCAATTAGAGCTTGAGAAAGGCAAAGGCGAAGGGTGGAAAATAAATTTCATTTATTCCTTCACTTTTTTTACGCTTCTCGATTGGTTACGAACGATTAATCAAGTGATTAATAACCCGAGCAGATTTTAAGGTAATCGTTTGTTTGTTTGTAAGGGTTTAGATAAAATCAGGCTAATGTTCGTTGCACATTTGTTCTGATTTTACTCTGTGCACTACACACCTTCGGTGTTATGAGATTGACGAATTTAAAATCCGCTTGTTCAAATATATCCAGCAATTAGGTATAGTTTAATGTGGCCGCCTTTGTCAACACACCGTCTGAGGTTTTCCAAAAACCTAAAAATGATTCGAAAGCCGTTGACGTGGAGGTGTATAGGAGGTTAAACGGATGTTTGCATACGTGTGGTGTCCAAAGGGTTAAGTGTAGGTCGCAACTGCCCGAATGTTAATCCTTTTACGATCGACCAGGTTACGTAGACAAACCAATGTGATGTTCGCCAGCTCATAATATGTAAATATAGTTAAATATTCCTGCACCACGGTGCTGATTTTGCATACACACCTAATTGAAGGCGCCGGAGAGGAAATAGTATTAAATAAGGAAATATTATTTATTAAATATTAACAATTTGAAGTTGCAATTTTATTATTGTGAGTAAAATACTGAAATTGAGTAAGGGAGATCAAGTTGTTGCAGAAACGAGTATATCCTAGGGCGTGGTATTGAAAGGGTTAAACAGAACTTCAGTTTTGCTCGTTGCTCATCGAAATCTGTGTCACACTAAGGACGCGGTCTAAAAACGTGTTCTATTATCTTGGACTCTTTCGATCGATGCAACGCAGATAACTGGGATGCCTTTTTATGACGTTTGAGATATTACTAATGATTGGTCTCGATGCCAAATGGATAAAGCATTTAAAACCTCCTTTTTGTCTTGCCTCCTTTGATGAATTGATGGACGCAAACTGTTCGCTCAATAAGCGTTGGGGAGTTCATTCAGAAGGAGGGTGCAGAAGGTCGAATCGTGGCGTCGAGTGTAATTTGGCGATGCTTCATTTCGTGCATTTAAACCCATACAAAATATCGATTAGAGGGAGCGCACTGCATGTGCACCTCCAATAGTTCGACGTTTTCCATGCGTTTCATTGTCATTCTTCTCCTTCCGAAACCCATAGCTCGTGCCATTTGACAACAATGTATATCCTCCATTTGATTTTATGAAAACAATGATTATACGAAATTAAACAAAAAACAAACAAACAAAAACCAAAGTTTACGTACAGCCAAGGCAGCATTTAAAAATGGCTTATCAGAACAAAAGTTGTAGCTCTATACCGGCGAAAGTTTCAGTTGTTCCGAAACACCACTCGGTAGAGTAACAGTCTTTCTTTTTGTTTTTGCTCCAAAGCGACGTGACGTATAGTGCTTCGCTACAACCGCAACTTGCTCCGGCTTAAATAGCTCGGGTAGGCCACCTGCAATGCTTAAATCCATTGAGATAAGAACTGCGAGTTGCCTACCTCCGTATGGAAATCGTCTGACATTCCTTTAGTCCCCGATAACGCAACTCGTTGCTCTCACCCAACGAGCTTTACATTTATCTAGAGTGGAAGTAGGCCTCTTTAACGACATAACTGTCCGCGAACAGCACCAAACATCAGTGTTATTATTAACTAAATTTTAATGTATTTCAATGAATTTTCTTGTTAATTCCATTAAAATTAAGCGAATCCACAGTATTTGGGACGTTAATGTCAAAAATGATATTATTATGTCCTTAACTCGTCCTGATTTTACGCATATTCTACTTTTAAACATTTTTCACGATAAAGTTTAAATTGTGGAAAATCTAGAGTATTTCGATCAAAACTAAGGCCAAATTCGAACTCGACAGGTCCATTTCCGTACGAATATTAGTTATTCACGCGATTACAGGTCCAATTATAAGAAAAAAACCCATGTTTGTGTCCAGGGACCTTTGTTTTGTTTTCATTGGGGGCGGACATCTATGTCGTTAAAGCGTGTTTGGGACTCTAAAATCATGAACCATAAAAATATGCTAGTAAATAATTCTAAGTCGACAACTCGTCAAAACGCGCCAATCAGAGGCCGCGATTGTTGTACAAGCGAAAATCTCGACTGGCGACAGACACCCGTGAATTCGCGCCAATCAGCGCTCTCCATTTCACATCACACTGAACCCATTCAATCGTCAATTTAATTCTTCTCATAATTAATATTCTAATCAAGCTAAAATTATTCCAATTATATCCACGTATTCACAGAATTTTGTATGATTTTTTGACACATTCATCTTTATTTAATACTCAAAACTAATTTTTAATGTCAATCACGACAAATTCAAGTATCGACACTCAAGGTCACGTCTCTTCACTCCGCGCAACAGATTTGGCGCCAAACCCGCAATCAGCAACATTCACTTTTATCAGTTATATTTAATTCGAGAAACGATCTAAAATTCTAACAAAAATATATTCGTATTCTCCATAGTTTTATAAATTTTTCCAAATCAATAGTTTTGACTTATTAATTAATTTCAATTAATAATTCGAAAGAAACATTCGCATGCTCTGACACTCGGCATCCAGTCTACAACAGCCAATCACAGCGCTTCACTACACTTCTGCAGTTTCCCGCGTTTTTCTGCGTTGCCAAATATCGTCAACTAGTATAAATACCGCGGGTTTCCTGAAATTATTTGTCGTTCTTGGCGCACACGCCGACTGAAGCAGCCAATCAACTCACTACTCTCTGGACCTCTGGACACGGATTCATCTTTACCTGGAATTAATTGCAAGTTCTTTTCAGAACTCTTAGTCAGTGCAATTAATTACCAGCATCCAATCATCTCAATCTCAAGGCCGTGGACGAAGTAGGATTCTCCCGCCACTTCGAAGTTCTCTGATTGTGGCGCTACCTAACAGCGTGTACAAGTACTAAGCCGGAAACAAACCAAATCTATTCTTTCCATTCTTTCCAGAGATAACTAAGCTAAAGAGATATGGCAGAACTGCTCAAAACTGTTAATCGACTCCTACGAAGTAGGCAAACTGGCATACGATCTGGTGGACCATTTTTGTAAACAATTCTGAAAGTAACCGAAGTGCGTTCGGCTGGCAGTAAATGACTTTTGACCAAAGTTTTAGTGGTTATTTTGGTGGTTAAATTTTTCCCTTGACATTTTCCATCTTATCAACGTGTTTGGAAAGCAAAAAAATTCAGAAAAGTGTGTGCCTAGAATTTATTTCCACTAACAGCAGTAATAGCAATGTTTACGAAAAATGGTCCACCAGGTGGTACGCCGTATTGTATCACGGCCTGTTTGAAGGCGTTTTTTACGATTGTCGATTAACGGTTTTCTAACATGGCGGGGATAGGACTTGCCATATCTCTTTAGCTTAGTAATCTCTGATTCTTTCACACTCGATCCGTTCGAGATTTCTGACTGTGGCGCTATCCAACAACGTTTCGAAACAACTAAACTCGGAGTCTAACTCTCTCATTCCATCTGCTCAAGATCTGTGGCTGTGGCGCTATCTACCAACAATGCCGTTCAACGACGTTTGTAATAAAACAGCCGTTTTCATGGCTTCACGTATCTGAGCGTTTGCCGCTTCTTTGAAGTTGGACCTTTTTCTTCATAATTCTAAAAATCCCGTCTCTTTTTTTATTATTACTTATATTTTTATTCTTTTCGACCAATTCCTGGTTTCCCGCAATATCCGCGGCAGCCGATGCACCTTGGCATTCGGATAACACTCTTTTTTTATATTGTTTATTGGCCCTTCTGGTCGCACGCTATAACGCATAAGCCGGGTCAACTTTGACACCAGGATCCCTAAAATCTCTAATAATAATCAAGTAAACTTTTTCATATAACTCGCGTCGCGTATTAACCATTTTTTTATATTTATTTAAGTTCTTTCCTTCCTTTTCCTCTCATGCAGGTTGATCTATACGAGAAATCAGGGGGGATTTGAGTTAACAGAATCAATCTGAATCCTAAGAACCTTTCCTCCAAGTATTTCGATAATCGATATTTTAGCTACAATCAACACACGTATTTTCAACTTCATTTTATTTAAAGATTCACATTCATTCAACGTCTTTATTCTGTCACTTTGTGACTGGTCCCTCGGAAACAATATTCTCTTTTTTTTATACATAGATTTTTTTTTTATTTTTATTTTTTATAATCTTCTATTCGAATTCCGCACAAAGCGTAAAAATCCTAGAGTGGCGGTTCAATGGGTAACCTGCGTAACCGCCATGTGGGATTTTTAGGTTAGGTTTAAGCGAGTAATTTGTCCATTTGATTCCGTGTATTTCGGTGCTGCGAGACGCACAGTGGATCGTAACATAATTTGATCCACTGTGCGTCTCGCAGCACCAAAATGCACGGAATCAAATGGACAAATTACTCGCTTAAACCTAACCTAAAAATCCCCCATGGTGGTTACGCAGCTTACCCATTGAACCGTCACTCTAGATAAATGTATAGCTCGTTTCTCTCACCACACAGAGCGACAAGAAAGTACCGAAATGAACACATTCGTGCTTCACTTTGATCGAAAAGGGTATATTTACTTTTGGCCATTAGATAGCAGTTTTTCCCCGCGTGTCATTTTAATGGGACAAAGATAATTACGCGCGCGGCAGTTATGAATGGGGTTTTATTTGTGCAGCGTTGGAAGTTGCGCGCATCAAAGCCAACGTATAATGAGGGGTCGCTCCACGCTCATCATATGTATACGTGTAAAGAACTTACGAGCGTAAACTTTGTATGCAGAATGCAGAGATACAGGGCGAGTCAGAAGTATGCGACAGGCAGCAGAGGATGAACGTACATATATAAAGTATTTAAATATACTGCCGTGCAAATGAGCCTCACTCAGAAGCTCCGAGCTAGGTATGCAGTTTTGTATGCACGTAAGAAAAACACGCGTGCTCTGAAGATTGCCTAACCTTTTCACCTCGAGTCAGGTTCATTTTGTACAACAGTAAAAGCATCGATACAGTGATAGTCAAAAGTATACCGGGACGCTGAAAAAAGGCCTAGTGTCAATTTTACCCTTGGATGGCTTCTTTATTTTCTAGCGATTTCAAGGGTTACAAAATAATCACCTAATCGTGAGTATTAACCGCATGAGTGTAAAGAATACAGAAAAGCCCTTTATGATTCAACTCTCTAGCTACTATAGTAGGCATAGTAGGAAGGCATAGTAGGAATATTATAACTATCCAAAACACTAAAAAAATAGAAACCGCATCTAAAGTTGACAATTCCTATTTTTTCGAATTTATTTTTTATTAGTTGATTAATTTATTTATTTTATCAATTTCTTTATTTGGTGGAATATTTCGAGAATTAATTTAGTGAGTGAGTTAAGCTTCAGTTCCTACAGTCTTTTGGCAACCCCCCCCTTTCCTTCCACTACGCATGCGGTAATAATTTCAATGAACCTCTTACTGATACCGAGTTGAAAGGTGGGCGCTCCGACCGACAATTTTTACGGCGCAACTTTGACTGGACCTATGGCCATTTTGAAGCGCCGAAGTAAAATGATGTTCAGTTTTCGACGAATATTTTCTATTTTCAGCTTCTTTCCAGCAACAATATCAGTAACTACCCTTGAAAGCTTTTTTTTATTTGCTAGAGTAGGGGAGGGGGGAGGGGCTGGAAGGAGGTGAGCCATGGGGCTCCGAATAAGCAAAGAAAAGCTCGAAATTTCATTTCCGATATTCATTCAACTGCACCGAGTACTAAGACTTTCAAAAGAAATTACCCAAGTCGAAATTTTTACCATTTAAAATATCGGCAACGATTAAACAATTTTGCGGCATTCAAATGTTTAAGAACTAAACAGAATGACTCTTTCAAGTCTACGTCATGAAAAATCAAAAATTCTACTGAAAACAACAGAACAATTTAAGAACAAGAATTTCATTTGGGGTATTTTCTTTTGAAAGTCATAGTACATTTACTTTTGGATCACCCCTTAGCAAGGTGCTCGTAAATGAGTGTTATATCCGCATTTAACCAGATTCCGTTTTGAGCTCCTGTGTGTTGTGTGCTCGGTGCTCGTTCGTCTATATAAGCTCGTTGTCGTTATTGTCCGACAATGTTGCCGGGTGGTCAGGAAAAATAGGCTTTTCCTACAATGACGGGATTCCCGGTGCTTTCCATAATGGATAAATTTATGGTAGAATGATGGATTTCCATTGGTATTTTCTTTTTCTTTTTTCCTTTGGAGGACTTGGATCGTCAAGATAGACCTTAGTACCGTATTACCAGGACATTTTAGACGAAGTTTACAGTATGTTCCAAAAGCCCTTACTAGGCCCAAGTATATAAAAAAAAACACTTATGTCACATTTCGATAAACAACAGGCCTATTCATTACTTGTAAGTGGGAAGAATCGTCTACTAATTTATACCAGAAATGGAGCTGTTGCAAACTTTTGATACGGGCTTATTAAGTGTTGATTGTGGGGCAAAACCCTGTAAAAATGAAGATACACGGACTAGTAGAATTTACCATCTGCATAGTCTGCTATCAAGTAAGGTAAATTTTACCATCATATGGTAAATGCAACGTACCTTGGGGTGAAATGTATCAACAGGTTATCTTAATTTACTGCCAGGTACGTTGCATTTACCATATGATGATAAAATTTACAAGGAAAAAAATAGTTGGTAAGATTTACCATAATGATGACTGTGCGGACTTCGAATAAAAGATTATAAAAAATAAAAATAAAAAAAATCTATATGAAAAAGAATAATGTTGTTTTCTGAGAGACCAGTCACAAAGTGACAGAATAAAGACTTTGGATGATTTGAATCTTTTAAAAAAATGAAGTTGAAATTACGTGTGTTTGATTGTAGCTAAAATATCGATTATCGAAATACGTAGAGGAAAGAGAGGAAAGGTTCAAGGATTCAGATTGATTCTGTTAACTCAAATCCCCCCCTGATTTCTCGTATAGATCAACCTGAGAGGAAAAGGAAGGAAAGAATTTAAATGAATATAAAAAAATGATTAATACGCGACACGAGTTTTTTATAGAGAAGTTTACTTAATTATTATTAGAGAATTTTAGGGATCCTGGTGTCAAAGTTGACCCGGCTTACGCGTTATAGCGTGCGACCAGGAGGGCCAATAAACAATATAAAAAAAGAGTGTTATCCGAATGCCAAGGTGCATCGGCTGCCGCGGATATTGCGGGAAGCCAGGAAGTGGTCGAAAAGAATAAAAATATAAGTAATTATAAAAAAAAAAAAAAAAAAACGGGAGTTTAGATTTATGAAGAAAAAGGTCCAACTTCAAAGAAGCGGCAAACGCTCCGATACGTGAAGCCATGAAAACGGCTGTTTTATTACAAACGTCGTTGAACGGCATTGTTGGTAGATAGCGCCACATCCACAGATCTTGAGCAGATGGAATGAGAGAGTTCGACTCCGAGTTTAGTTGTTTCGAAACGTTGTTGGATAGCGCCACAGTCAGAAATCTCGGACGGATCGAGTGAGAGAGATAGACTTGCGGCTCGTGTCCTTAATAGTTCTTGCAACCACTGTTAGATAGCGCTACGACCAGAGAGAGCTTCGAATTGGCGGGAGAATGCTACTTCGTCCACGGCCTTGAGATTGAGATGATTGGATGCTGGTAATAAATTGCACTGACTAAGAGTTCTGAAAAGAACTTGCAATTAATTCCAGGTGAAGGTGAATCCGTGGACAGTGGTCCAGAGAGTTGATTGGCTGCTTCGGTCGACGTGTGCGCCAAGAATGACAAATAATTTCAGGAAACCCGCGGTATTTATACTAGTTCGCGATGTTTGGCAACGCAGAAAAGCGCGAGAAAATGCAGAAGTGTAGTGAAGCGCTGTGATTGGCTGATGTTGACTGGATGCCGTGTGTCAGAGGATGCGAAAGTTTTCTTTGAATTATTAATCGAAATTAATTAATACGTCAAAACTATTTATTTGGAAAAATTTATAAAATTATCGAGAGTACGAATATATTTTTGTTAGAATTTTAGATCATTTCTGGAATTAAATATAACTGATCATAGTGAATGTTGCTGATAACTGTTTTGGCGCCAAATCTGTGGGCGCGGAGTGAAAAGACGTGAGACTTGAATTTGTCGTGATTGACATTAAAAATGAGTTTTGAGTATTAAATAAAGATGAATGTGTCAAAAAATCATACGAAATTTTGTGAATACGTGGATATAATTGGAATAATTTTAGCTTGATTAGAATATGAATTGTGAGAAGAATTAAAATGATGATTGAATGAGTCCAGTGTGATCTGGAATGGAGAGCGCTGATTGGCGCGAATTCACGGGTGTCTTTCCCCAGTCGAGATTTTCGCTCGCACAGCAATCGCGGCCTCTGATTGGCGCGTTTTGACGAGTTGTCGACTTGGAAATAATTAGTTGACTTTTTTCATGTTTGATGATTTAGAGTCCCAAACAATGACTGATTTCTACACCTGCCAAAAAGATGGTAAACTTACCAGATATTGAGTTGAATAGAACACGTTGTTGTTCTATTCAACCCAATATCCGGTAAAGTTTACCATCTTTTTGGCAGGTGCAGAAATCAGTCATCATGATGGTAAATCTTACCAACTATTTTTTTCCGTGTACCAAACTTGATAGCAGACTCCAAAATCAACTATGCAGATGGGAAATTCTAACTGTTTTTTTTTTTTTTTTTTTTTTCGTGTAAGCGTCCTGAAAAACAACTAAATCCACTCCCGAACCCAAAAAATGCTTTCAAACGAGAGACCGCAATGGCATGGCAGTGATTAGCGCCTTATACATTGGGTTTTTCTATCTCAATAAGCTCCATCCTCACTAGGTGTTTTCGCAACACCACTCAAGAAGAAGAAGCATATAATTGCCATAAGATTTAGGCGGTAAACACCGCCCTCACGGTCTCGCGTTTGAAAGCATTTTTTGAGATTTGGGAGTGGATTTCGTAATTTTATATACAGGGTTTTACCCCAAAATCAACTATTAACCCATATATGCCTATTGGGTCGTTGATGACCCACTTAAAATGGTTTTTTTTGGACCAAATTACAGCAATATTCGGCCAATTTTACTCAAAAATCAATGTCGTGATTTTTTAGCACCTATAATTTAGCTGGGCCAGAAAATTTCACAACTTATAAATTTAACATTTGTTTAACTCTAAAGTGGTGTTTTTTCTCAAAAACACCCAACATGTTAAAATAAAGTTGGGCATATATGGGTTAGTACGCATGTAGCAAAAGTTTACAACAGCTCTATTCTGTATGGACCACAGCTATCGAGCAGATTTGTTGTTTATCGAAATGAGACACATGTTTCTCAACTTAAACCTAGCAAGGACTTCTGGGACATACTGTATAGTCTTTGACAATGTTATCAGATTTTTCCATGAATGACCAGCTTTCACATTAAGTCAAATGGAAAAAAATCGGATAAATATCTCAAAAGTGGCAACTCAGATCTCTTTGACTTGCACATTGAAAACAACAATATTCACGGAGAGGCAATTTCGTTGTTCCACTGAATAGTAAAAAAGGAGGGAAGAGAAACGTCCACGTGAATCCAAAGAGGCTCGTAGACAATCTATAGTCTTATTACCTCGGCCAGCATTTGAACCGGGAGCTTCGAGATTATGGTGATCGATGCCCTAACCAACCACACAGAGGCCGACTGCAATTCATTACCCTTAGAGATCGGGCAACTCTGCTGTCCAGTGTCCGCCCACGACTGTATTCGACGGAGATCCGACATTCGAGGCGTGCATGGTATATCCACGTAAACTTCATATTTCACCTGACACTTCATAAACCGCTCGGCACCGGACACCTACAAACGGAATTTGTAATTGAGACTGTCTGCGGGCGAGGTGCCCATAAAACTTCGAAGGCGTGCGTTTTTCCAATTTGTTGCATTTTTTTGGAGCTGTCATTTTCTTTTTTGGTTTTTTGTTTTGTTTTTTTGTAGACAGCTGTAAAAGTATCTAATAATATAAAGGTAACATCATAATATAAAATGGTTTCAAACATTCAAGGGGATGTAAGTATACCTATCAATCACTTAAAAAAAAAAAAAAAAAAAAAATACAGCTCCCCCTCCGGTACCATACAAACTTCGTCGGTCAAATACCTTGGTCTCATAAGGATTAGAGCTAAAAAAAAAAAAAAACAAGTCCTCAATTTTTACTACATGGTTTTGCTGCTCTACGTTTACGACCAATGTTGAGAAGACTTGGTTGTTGGTGCAAGAGAGGATAAGTAAAGGCTATAGTGGCATCGCATGCAATCTGGCAAAACTGCACTCGAACCATTTAAACCCCCGACAAATATCGAATGGAAGGAGCGAAACTGGAAAAATTCAATTATTTCCATCCACGACAGATAGTTTGCCTTCAAACAGCCGGGTCCTTTTTTTCTTTCTTTGATGATGAAAAGTGGGTGCTTCAGGTCCACCGATCACTCTCTTTGATCTAACCGTTTGAACAAGTGAAGAAGTGAAGGCTCGTGAAAGATTTTTTATACCTGCATCGTTTCACGACACAGAAATGAAATACATTCGACAGAGAAGTTAAGAATCTACGTCATCCACCAAAAGAGTTTATCTTGCATTATTGCATCTCTAAAGCAGTGGCGTAACGTGCAATTTTCAAACTTAGTATTTTGTCAATTTACACCAAAAAAAAAAAAAGTCGAATTGAAATGTGTTGATCAAATAACGCCCGATGATTCCATTTTCCTATTGGGTTTAAAATTTAACGTTGTATTTTCTCCAATTAAAGTTTACAACGTTGACAGATTGCTCGCTACGCCACTGCTCTACAGGTCTATATATACCCAACCCCTCGTTATTTCGTATCCTATAAGCTGTTGAACATGAAAACTTTAATTTGGTGGCATACGTTTCTTCTACGGATTCTTCATTTGCACGGTCATCTTTTTCATGTTCATAGTCGTTTACATGGAAGCTTATGGAGCGATATGAACGGTGTGAGCCATTTTGAGCGTTTGTTAGTGACTATCGCTCGCATGTTCTACCTCGTGGCCTTGCGAATTGAATTTTAACGGGCGAAAAAAAATGTAAGACACACGGTCAGACTGGCTCTCTAAATCTTGGGCCGCTCGGTCAAGTTTGGGGCCCCTCCCTCCATTCTGGGGCCCCCCTCAGGTCATTTTTTAAAAATTAATTTAAAACGAAGCGCAGTTTTTCCGCTATTTTTCAACTGATACTTAGAGTTCTCGGTTTCTTATTTTTTTAGTTATTACGTAGACTTATTATAAAGGGTCCAGATAATAGCGGGCATCTCTTGGTCCTTTTTAAACCCACCCAAATATCAGCAAGAGCATATGCTCGGCTGAGGCTTCTAGTCCAGGATAAAGTAACTTATTATCTTCGGTGGTGCAGTCAGATATTAATTCTTGAGGGGGGGGGGGGGGAGTGACGCCATTTTTTTTCACGTGCCTTACTTACCGGAGGGTCTGGGGGGGGGGGGTATTCTATTCACAGGCCTGATGCGATGAAAAAAATACAAGACAAGTATTAAAGGATTCCTATGTATATTTGGGCGCTGAGTTCGAAAAAAATAACGAAAAAATTCCATCACATCAAATGTTCCCAGAAATTTCAATCAAGTTTTGTGTAAATTTAGTCAAAAAAGTGACATATGTATAGTATAGAGCCTCTTCTTTTCCTTCTATTAAACTGATTGCCATGACGTCTGAGTAGATCCTAAAGAACTCCTCAATTTCATAAAAGAAGTTCCTAAAACAGAAAGTGGGGTGTCAGTTGCCCACAACAAGTCTGAAGGTCCAAAAAGTCCAAAATTGCAATAAAACAGGTCGTTCCTCCTGTGTTGTCGGTAATCTCTGCAGTGTAAGATCTTGGCAACCCCCGCTCCCTCCCTGTTTCCCATAGTTCAGAGGCGGATCCACAGCTAGAGGAAGGATCGGGGGGGGGGGGGCACTACGCCTTTCAATGATCGCGACGCAAATTCAACTGCACGCATCATACCACACGCTCGCGAGGCACTTTCAGGAAGCGTACGCACTGAAAAAATGGTCGTTTCCGATCATAGAGCATCTCTTTTTCAGTCTATCGTGAAAAATGAGTTTAACAATCGTCGTGCAAAGACTTACAAACTTTCACGTGCGATCGGTGCTAAAATTAATCGCGATAGTTATATACTAATAAACAATCAAGAGACAAAAAATTGGTGCATCTTGCTGATCAATTTTTTGAACTCAAAAGAGTCAACTCGAAAGCTCACGTGCAACCCCACTTCTCTCTTGTTAGAAAATCAGAAAAAATGTCTAAATTTCGCAAGAAAGTGATTTCGAAACATTTTTCTACAAAAATGTCGAAAGTTCTCATAACTCGCGCTCGCCTGAAACGAAGCTCTCATCTTCAACCTCCTTTGCACAAAAATGAAGTGTTGATGGTGGGGGGCAAGCTGCTCCACACTTATCGCTAATCTGTTTATTAACTCAATCAGATTCAATAGTAAAACATGTGTACAAACGATACCTGTGATTGCAACCAGGTTAAAATTATACTCACTTTAGTGCTCTAAGCATCTCGCTGATTCGACCTATTTTGAGTCTCAGCACTTCTCCTCTATAAATCTACAAAGTTTCACTCTGAATCGGCAGAGACTGAACTTTTTTACACGTTTCGTGTCCCGTAAGTACCTTCTTGAAGACATTTTCGATTCTCAGTTTGCTCTCTCCTAACAGTAAATTTCACTTTTCTAAATATTTCTATTCTATGTCAGAGTTGCCAATAGTGGCTAGATTCGTCCACACGTGGACTATTTTGATGAGAATTTAGCCACGCTTCCGCTCCTGCGCCGTTCGATGCTCCATCCCTATCCACAGCGTAGCTAGTAACCAACTCGAAAACTGTCCACGCGTGGCTATTCCACCCCGTCCAAACCTGGCAACACTGTTCTATGTATCAACTTTTCTCTAAGTTTAGCTTATTTTCGTTAATGAAAAACAGTTGTTTTTGGTGAGGGGGATGTTCGGTTTTGCTGATGCAGTACTGTGGGTTGATGAACCATGGACAGACTTTGGCCGCAAAAAATCTCAGATTCACCCAGATATGACCAAGCAACATATCGAGCATTACCCACAATACTGCATCAGCTTTGATTTCTGAGCTCAGATGTCGTGTAGCGCAGAAGTGGTTTGCAAGATGAGAAACGCACAGTTAGTGGCACGGTGGCGCGCTCTGTCTTTGACCTTTGTGCAACTTGCGCGGTGATAAAGCACAGCTTGTGCTGAAAAATTGGTGTGGGAATAGTTGCCTACCCGAATGTTTGAAGGCGAAACTTCAATCAATACACATAAAAGGCTTCGCGCCTGATTAACAGTATGGAGTACCTATTCAAAACCAGAGACAATATATAATAGAGACCACGCACTATCTATTTTGCTTATGTTTGCGCGCGGTGGCAACTATTTTTTTCGGGGTCTTAACAGAACACCGCAAACATGGTCCATACGTTGACTGATGAGAAACGTCGTTGAGATTTTTGCCTAGTGAAACAGAAGCACCGAAATTGCATCAGTCAACGTATGGACCGTGTTGGATGGTGCTCCTTCATTCTCCCTATGTTAATTTCTGTTGAGCCCCGGAAAAAAAGTCAGCCACCGCGCGCAAGGCTAGTGCGTGGTCTCTATTATATATTGTCTCTGTTCAAAACCGAACATACCCCTCACCAAAAACAACTGTTTTTCATTAACGAAAATAAGCTATACTTAGAGAAAAGTTGATACATGGAATAGAAATATTTAGAAAAGTGAAATTTACTGTTAAGAGAGAGCAAACTGAGAATCGAAAATGTCTTCAAGAAGGTATTTACGGGACACGAAACGTGTAAAAAAGTTCAGTCTCTGCCGATTCAGAGTGAAACTTTGTAGATTTATAGAGGAGAAGTGCTGAGACTCAAAATAGGTCGAATCAGCGAGATGCTTAGAGCACTACATTGAGTATAATTTTAACCTGGTTGCAATCACAGGTATCGTTTGTACAAACGTTTTACTATTGAATCTGATTGAGTTAATAAACAGATTAGCGATAAGTGTGGAGCAGCTTGCCCCCCACCATCAACACTTCATTTTTGTGCAAAGGAGGTTGAAGATGAGAGCTTCGTTTCAGGCGAGCGCGAGTTATGAGAACTTTCGACATTTTTGTAGAAAAATGTTTCGAAATCACTTTCTTGCGAAATTTAGACATTTTTTCTGATTTTCTAACAAGAGAGAAGTGGGGTTGCACGTGAGCTTTCGAGTTGACTCTTTTGAGTTCAAAAAATTGATCAGCAAGATGCACCAATTTTTTGTCTCTTGATTGTTTATTAGTATATAACTATCGCGATTAATTTTAGCACCGATCGCACGTGAAAGTTTGTAAGTCTTTGCACGACGATTGTTAAACTCATTTTTCACGATAGACTGAAAAAGAGATGCTCTATGATCGGAAACGACCATTTTTTCAGTGCGTACGCTTCCTGAAAGTGCCTCGCGAGCGTGTGGTATGATGCGTGCAGTTGAATTTGCGTCGCGATCATTGAAAGGCGTAGTGCCCCCCCCCCCCCCCGATCCTTCCTCTAGCTGTGGATCCGCCTCTGAACTATGGGAAACAGGGAGGGAGCGGGGGTTGCCAAGATCTTACACTGCAGAGATTACCGACAACACAGGAGGAACGACCTGTTTTATTGCAATTTTGGACTTTTTGGACCTTCAGACTTGTTGTGGGCAACTGACACCCCACTTTCTGTTTTAGGAACTTCTTTTATGAAATTGAGGAGTTTTTTAGGATCTACTCAGACGTCATGGCAGTCAATTTAGTAGAAGGAAAAGAAGAGGCTCTATACTATATGTCACTTTTTTGACTAAATTTACACAAAACTTGATAAAAAATTGAAATTTCTGGGAAAATTTGATGTGATGGAATATTTTCGTTATTTTTTTCGAACTCAGCGCCCAAAAATACATAGGAATCCTTTAATACTTGTCTTGTATTTTTTTCATCGCAGGCCTGTGTTATTTATTACTTCCTTCCCAGTTTATTCTTTAGATACTTTTTGGGGGACTAGGGGGCCCCATTTTTACCGTTCGGGGCCCCGATTTCAACCCGTTTGGGGGCCCTATTTTGACCCAATCGGGGGCCCCGTTTTAATCCATGCGAAGGCTCCTTTTTTAAACGTTCGGGGGGCCCCAGATTTTCCAAATGTTGGCCCGCATCGTGGACTAGAGCGGACTTGGCCAGTTTCGATGCATTTTAGATCCTTATAATAAGCTATCTTAATTAGCTTACAATGGTTTTCCTTTAGTGTAATCTATTTACTGTCTTTTTTGATACGTTATTCTTTTTTTCCTTCCTAAATTTTTCCATTTTATCCATTCAGGGGTCCCATCGAAGGCCCCTGCGGGCCCCCTCTGGCCTCAAAAAGCGAAACTTTAGGCCGCGATCGCGGCCTAGCGGCCCTGGCCAGTCCGACCCTGGTAAGACAAATTGTGCCCAAAAACATTAAAAAAGTAGAAGCGGCCCCCCCCCTTTCGTAACCGTTCGCAGTCATCCATGATACTCCATGCATAAATTCCGAAAACCGCGAACGACTAAAAAAGGACGGATCGTTGTCTGAGCTCAGAGCAACTATTCCGACACGTAAGATATGAAATTGCATACTTGACGAAATGAAGGAGTTTTTTCCCCCCGAGAGACAAGTGTATAAAACAAACTAGAGGACTCTGAATTGCGCTAATGTAATTCCCTATCTTCATAGACGTCAATTTATTATTTATCAGTTCGGAAGTATACAACAATTGGCTCATAGAGATACTGTCAAGGGTGATTTTACCATTTGAAGCCAAGATTACACAAATTTAAAATCAGATTAGAAGTACGATTGGCTAGGTGAAATGATCAAATCAATAATATTTGCTTCGGCCACAGTTTAATTACCGATGGATTGTGGAATGCAATTATACGTCCATAAAACGCCATCTCTGATTTTCCTAATATTGCTGCAGCAGCCTCGATTTCAGGTTTCAGCAGTGCTCCATTTTTAAGAAACTTTTAGGGAGTTCCAATATCACAGTCAGTGATGATTCCGCTATAATGGACGAAAAGGACACAGAGTTGACCGCTTCTTCAAAATTCTTACTTATATTTCAATTATATAATGTAAGTAATCATTTCATCCACCGACAGAATTATTGAGAATACCAATGGGGCAGTTACAAAGGGTCTTTGATGTTTTCTACAAAGAAAATGAAAATACTTGATGAGCTGAGAACATATGTGCCTTTGGTATTTTCTGAGGTGTCTCAGTTTCGTAGGTGCTTTCCCGTAGAATTGCAAAAAACCGTGTACGTATTGACGTCACAATTAACCCGGAATACCCATTTGAAACAATACAATTTTGGCCAAAATCGCATCTCCGGAACAACGAAGCCTACTAACTACTAACAAACCGTTAGTAGTAGTAAAATTTTAAACCCAATAGGAATATGGAATTATTGGGCGTTTGATGAACACCTTCCAATTCGACTTTTGGGGGGGGGGGGGGAGTAAATAGACAAAATACTAATTTGCAAAATTGCACGTTACGCCACTACTGTAAAGATGCAATAATACAAGGTAAACTCTTTTGGTGGATGACGTGGATTCTTAACTTCTCTGTCGAATGTATATAATTTCTGTGTCGTGAATGACTTCATCTGCTCGTTTTCAGCTCACCGAGTTCTTTCATTTCCTCACAAGAAAGCAAAAAAATTCAGACCACTGCAATGGCCCCATTCCCTAATCCCTACAATAATTCCCTAAAACGAGAGCTCCAGGTTTTCAGGTGATTTCCTTCCGCACATTTGGCAACACTGCGTGTAGGTGCATCGTAAATCGGGTTGCATCGCATCGTGGGCACGGCGCAGCTTTGCGCGGCACGGGGCACGGACAACCGCGACGGACGGCGACGAACTAAAGCGAAGCAAAACATCGCCCGAATATTTTATTTAAGCCTCCAATTCGCTCAAGACTCCCCCCATCCCCCGTCCCCTCAAGACTCTACGTACCGCTCCTTACCACGCGAGTCGCGACAAAAGTTCAACTGAGTCGATCCTCCAACTCCGACCTTCGACCTTGCCCCCCCACCCCCCCCCCCCATCCACTCCTCCTAACCAATTATTAACCCGCTCCTGTATGTAGTGTATGGTGTCAACCTACGCTCGGTGCTATTTGAAAACGGAAATTTTAAGGAAGGAAACCATTGGATGTGTAGAAATCGTGGAATTTTTTAGTTTCACAGCGGAGCAAGGCTGAATAATGTTCCAAAAGGGGTGTGGGTGTCTTATAAATGAGATCCTGTAAATTTGAGCGAAGTCAGCTGAAGGCACCTGCGCTTCTATTCTGGTTTTTTTTTTTTTTTTTTTTTTTTTTTTTTTAAATTTTAACACGTAAAACCCTGTTTTAATACTTTTCAAGTTCGGACTGAGGTTAATTCATTATCAAATAAATTAATAAGTAAATTTACATTTAATCGATCTTCACTGAAGATTCAATGAGTCCCTGAGAAATCGATCTTTTTATCTGAGTTCAAATGGGGGGGAAAAATTGTTGCCAGAAAGCACGAGCCACCATTACTGATATAGCAGGCCTCGGAAGTCCTTACCATCAGGCTCAGATCGAAAAACACGTATCTACTTTTGATAAATATGGGCCTACAGGATCGTCTATTGATTTAAATGATGGATACTGCGACCTCAAGCTAAGGAGCGGACCCGTTGTTCATCTAAACGAGAAACGTGTTTTTAAACTTGATGCTGTTGAGAACTTTTGGGGCAAAATGTGTTAATAAATACATAATTTTCTGACTGAGCCTGTGCGGCTATACCGCTTTTTGCGTCAAAACAATTTAAACGTCTATCATCAAACTGTTGCGGGGCGTCCGCAGAAAAATTTCCCGGGGGGATTTTTGAACCTGCATGGAAGGGCTAATTGGGGACCCCCCCCCCTCATTGAGAAAAAAATGTCTTCTAAGTGACGCAATTTTAGGCTGTAGTAGATGCATAAATCAATGATAATAATTTTGACGCGTTTGATATTAAAAACGACGATAGGTATTTGACAATTGATGGGGGGGGGGGGGAGAATACTTACTACACAACTATTTCTCCCAAAAAATGTGAATTGAAATTATAAAGCAACTATTCAAAAAGTTCGCTAACTCTTACTCCTTTACTTAATATTTTATCTTCTTTTGTTCTTTTCATTTTTAAGCGTGCAGTTTAGACTATCCTGATTCCGGGGGGGGGGGAGAGGGGGGGAGTGTCCACTACGGGCGCACACCTACACGCGCACAAGCTCACTCCACAGTTCTAAATATAATGTTCGTTTAGTCTTACCTGAAACTGTTGAGTTGAAAGACCGAATGTACTTACGTATTCAGAATTTCAAAATTTTAGGTGTAAGGCAAAAATATCGCCGATGTATCCCTTGCAAAACAGAAAAAAAAAATTGTACTCACCGTAAAACTGTCAACACAGTGAAACGATTCGAGCATCCCTTTCCGCTCCCAACGACAGCGATTCGCGACTCGAGCGAGGGGACAAAAAAAAAAAAAAAAAGGTCCTACACTCGAGCAGAGCTCAGTGCTTGGTGTGCAATCAAAGAGAACGGTAGACGCAAAATTTATGGGGGTTTTTTTCTTCACCGGTAACTTGCCCGCAATATCCATCCCGCCTCTTTTTTTTGCTCCATTTGCGACTCCAAACTGCAATTTCATCCATTCATACAGCGTACAAATAAATAACGACTTTGAAGCCGAGCGGCGCGGCCTTCTTATTCGCCTCGGATTTTCCCGCCAAAAACCAATTCAGGAATGCCTCCGAATTCTATTACACTTCCCCCTCTTCTCCTCCTCCTCGTCCATGTGATGCGCTTTTCCCCGCTTTGGTTTTGTGCATCAATTAACGGACACATTTGAACCGCGACCCCGTTCAGACCCATGCACGGGCGGATACAGAACTTTCTCAATCTCTCTCATCTCCCATTTGAACTCGTGTGTTAGAAAAGGACGGCTAAAGTTACGTGATGACCCCCTCTGTCATCCTTTTCCAACACACATGCTCGAATGGCCGGAGAGAAAGACAAATTCCTGAATCCACCTATATTTAAGCCAGGGATGAACTGACAGACGACCGCATAAAAGCAAACATCAGCAAAGTTGGTTAGCGAATTCAATTTTCAAACCTGACTTTTCCCCGGCTGCATAAATATTTTCCACCCACTTGAATTAAAAAGCGTCGACTTGGCGACAGAGCGCGCGTTGAGAATTGTAATTTGTACCTCCTCATTATTTATAAGTCCGAGTTCATCTTTAGCAATCATAAAATCATCAGAGCATAAGTGCAACGTATAGGTGCATCAAATGATGTCCATCAGTGAATTAATGCCTGAAGATGTGCTAATGAGTAATGTGAATAAAACTGTGACTTTTTAATCGTTTATTTCCTACCCGATGATTTTTTGGAGTGCTGCAAGGCGCTTGAATTTCGCAAATTATAGTGTATGAATAGGATATTAAATTACATTTTCAAGATTCGAGAATTTCAAGAATTTACGGTTTGTTATATTATTGATATATAAGACTCCGTGCGACTCTCTGTGTCGTTAAAGGGTCCGCTGCAAACTTTCGCAACAGCATTGAGGAGCGTCAATGCCTACGTAAAATCGCGTAGAAATCGCACTCTGAGAGCATCAAAAAGTCTGAAAATCCAATCATGAACCCACTCCCACAAGAGGCGTTTTAAGAGAAATCCAAGATGGCGGTTGAGAGAGCGCGTCACTATGGAGGAATCCAATCTAACTGCAGCTTTCTCTATGATGGACACTTTTCACAGTACAGAAAGTTGCGATTATAGTTGGGACTCCCCCACTGTGATCCGCTCATTTGAACGCCATTTTGGAATTTAGTTCAAAAGGAGCATTTACAAGAGTTTGTGAGTCAATTTTTGAACTTTGTGATGCTCCCAACAATATTTTCATGTGATTTTACATTAGAATGCACTTTCTTTCTAGCTACAGCAAAAGTTTACAACAGACCCATTTGTCTTCAATCTGTAAAAAGCTCTCAGCGCCTCGGAACCAAAAGCTTTAAAATCAACTTTGGCAACTCTGCGGCCAAAAGTGATTCGGTCATAAAATATAGAGCGCGATTCGTGCCATTTGAGCTAGCTCTTTTTCCGCTCCTGAAATTTCCAATTCGCGAAGCTTTTTCGACGAAAGCGATGGGAATTCGATTTACTGCTACTGCAGAGCTTTGTAACGCCCGCGCCGCGCTGTTAAGGGTCGCCATCGGAGAAGCAAAACTTGAGTTTTAATCAGTTTCCCCTGCTGAATATTAAATGGAACTAGCAAACCCTTTGACGAAAATGGAGCAATGAGATCGAGGGTTTCGATTGTATAGCGTTTATAGCGTTTCGATGGCCTAGAAGAGTTTGCTCACTTAACATCGATTCAAATAACCTATCATTGGTTAATGGTTTCACTTTCAACAGCACGGAGAAAATGAAATTGCTGCAGGACTGCGCTACCGCTTTCATTGGCTAATTTCTCTGGTCCCAAAGGGGTTGTGTTGCAAACTTCGGCCGCATCAATAAAGACAGTTAGGGACTTGCGTCCAAGAAGGACACTCCTGACAAAACGTACACTGAGACAAATTTCCTGTTGCCGTAATCGGACATCTTTATAATACTTACTTAACCGGAATCCCTGTTGAAATAACGCAGTAATTCCTGTTGAAAAAACAGTCATTCCTATTGAAGGAACAGTAAATCCTGTAGAAATAATAGGAATTACGGCTTCGTAAGTATTAAACAGGCGTCCGCTTGAATTAACAGGCAAATGTTTTTCAGTGTGGCTTTGAGCATTGGCAGCTCATGCTCATGCGTAATGTAGCAGCGACAGATTTTCTCCAAAGGGGCTCTTGCATACTTTTGCTTTAAGCGATTTAACAATCGATTCTGGTGTAAAAACCTCGAAATATAACAATGAAAGTTCTAAAACTTCCGAAATCCACTCTTAAACTCAAGAAACGCTTTTATTTACGAGGGCGTGATGGTGGCCGAGGGCAGTAACAATGGGAGATTCCTATCTTAATTTCGTCACTCTTTCTATGATGACAAGGATGATTCACAGAGTAATTAGTCATCAGAGTAGTGATTCACATCCAATGAATGGTACCGTGACATATAGTGGCATCGGTGTCAAATGAAAGTCGTCTCTAATTGGTCACTTCTTGATGGAGTTACAGTATTGTTAGATGGGAATCTCCCATTACTACTGCCCTCAGCCACCATTACGCTGGCGCAAATAAAAGCGTTTATTGAGTTTAGCAGCGGATTTCGGAAGCTTTTAGTGCTGCCATCGTTATTTTTGGAGGTTCTTACACCTAAATAGACTATTAAATCGCGTACAGCCAAATGGTGCAACAGCCCCATTATTGAGAATTCTAATAATAACAGATTTTTCTTTTTAGTCCATACTGAACCAAAAAAGACTTTTTTTGTGAAGGATTTAAAACGGAACAAATGTTTGATTTAAAGTTGCTATGTTGCTGTCTCACGATTACACGATTAATGCACGTTAATGCACTCACTTTGACGAAAATTCAATATCATAAATTCATAACTAACTTCCACTGAAAATGTGCGAACGAAGTGACAAAATTAGGAAAAAGAGCTCCAAGTGTCATCTCAATCGAATCATTCGTCTTCCTCAAGCGTCACGATTTGCAATAGACGCACAGTTGTATGGGCGTCGCGTCGCGCATCGTTGAAAATCCCCTCGTATCAGCTTGCTGAGATAAGTACTATCGAATGCAAAAGTTTTATTTTGGCAGTCAAGAATTCAAGATAAGTGGGGAATCCTAGTGTAATCGAAGCAACTTCCTGCGCTCCTCCTGCATTTTTGACAGTCGAAACTTTTGCGGTTACCAGTCCCGGGTGAGAAAAAGGCGAATCGTCCGGGTCCGGTTTTCGATTATCTCCCCTGCCTTGGATATATTCTCGATTTGAATAAATATACTGTGAAAAGTGGAGCGGGTACAAGGGACGAAGTATAATATGTTTTATGCATGGTGGGCATTTCCGCACAAATGACTTTCTCAACCGGGGCGAGGTCCCTATAATTCAGAAGTAAAATTGCTTGAAAATTACATTAGGGTCGCCAAACAGTTCCAAAATTAACTCACAAACCCAGTTATTGCGTTAAAAAAAAAAAAAAAAAAAAAAAAAAAAATCCAAAGTGGCTGTCGCATAGCGAGTCACGATTGGATGATCTTATCTTATTGCACCTTTTCATGGACTCGGACTATAGCATAGAGACAACAGCGACCATATGCAATCACGTGGCTATGAACGACTTTATTTTTGGGGACTCAACAAAAAGCATCTTTTTTTTTATTAATCGGTTCGGAACTTTTCGGGAGACACCGAACGCCGGAGTCCACAAAACCGTTTCTTGCCAATCGAAAGCGTTGCTCATCGTTGTCTCTTGCCATTGAGTTAGTACTATTTTCGCCCCCAACTCGCAGAACGGGTAAAAGTTGTGGGACCAAATAATGTTAGGTCCCGAGCGAAACTTACGCACGGTCACATGACCGTGCGTAAGCACTCTGATTGGTCGAAACCGCACGCAAGAAGCACGCAATTCAATGCGCGGGACCTAACATTACTTGGTCCCTGAGGTTCGGGTGCGATAAAAAATATACAACCGAACCGAAAAATAAAACTAGCTTAAAATGACACAGGAAACAACAGCCAATGGCCAACGACAAAAACTACGATGCGCTTCGTTCTGATTGGCTGCTGATATCAACACCTTTGCTCAACAGTCAACACAGGAGCCGTTGGACGAGTTGTTTCTTTGCGTCTCCGAAAAAGGAAAAAAATTGGCAACGTGATGATTGCAACACGGACTTAATCTCATTGGTTGATATAAAATCTTAAGATCGTCAGATAACCGCAATGAGACAAATTCGGTATTTTGACCAGACTTGGCAACGACTCGTCAGCACTAATCACCGTCTTAATATCCGCAGTCTATTCAAAACTCGGGAATCTCAAGGAGTCGCGCCACTGCAGAGGGGGGCGCAAATTAGAGGAAAATAGGAGGACGAAAAGAAGAAGGGGGAGAGAGAGAGAAAGAGAGAAAATATAAGAGGAAAGAGCAGAGTGAGTTGGATAGAGGAGAGCGAGGTGAAAGATTGAGTTCGGGAGAGAAATATGCAAAGAAACGGGAGAAACAAACAAAAAAGATGAGGACGCAAAAAAGGGAAAAAATCCCTCGCGTGATCTGCGCATTTTCAAAAGTATAGCTTCAAAAGTATATCCTGACCAGGAAATGCAACACGTAACACACAATATGCCATTAAACATAAGTAGCAATTTATTGCGTGACATAATATTACATACCCTCGCTAGGTACATGTGTCCCCGCTATATCAAGAAAGCCCATTTGTTATTGGTTCCGTTGCATTCAAGAAAAATTATATTATGTTCGTTTCTTTGGCAAGGGAGACCATATACCAATCACACTTTTTTGTTTTTACTGCACGTTATTCAGTGGAGGAGGGGAAAAGAGGGCAACAAATTGAGGCACCACAACTTAGCGGTATAAGGGAGCGCATATGCTTTATCAGCGAGGATAGGATATTGGGGGCGGAAGCGCTCCTAGTTATACACTACTACTGATTGTGAGTAATATACTGTTTATAAGAAAAATTTCGCCCTGAGGCAAAACATGATTCCGAGCTAGTTTCGGTGCCCAATAACAGCCACTTCCAAGCTCCAATTTTCTTATTCAAACCCGCCTTTTGATCTTGATTACTACAGTTCATTGAAAATTGGCACGCTAAGAGGATATAGATACACACCCGAGCTAAGCGCTGATTACACGATCAAGTAGATTGGAGCTTCATCAATGGGACTCATGCAAACTTTTGCTGTGAGCAAACGAATAGTCCAATGTGATGAAAAAACCATACTTAGCAAAAATCAGGAAAATCACACTGGGAAAGTCTAAAATTCAGTAATGAACTCGAATAACTATTATAACGGCAAGTTTGCGATGGCAGCTCAACGCAGGTATTATGGGAGATGCCTGTCTCATACGTCACACTTTCTCTACGGAAACACAGACATATGTCTCAATTTAGATAGGAATCTCCCATGATACCTGAGTCTCTCCGCCATTAAGCTCGATTCTGAGAGTGAATTTCGTTAATTTTTAGTGTACCCATCGTCATTTTTACAGGTTTTAATGCAAGAATCACCTCTTCAATCCCATCATGCAAAAGTTTGCAAGAGCCCCATTACTCGCAAGAGTAAACGTATTGACTGATGATCCTTCAAAAAAAAATAGAGCGGCCAGCTAACTGCTATTTCTTCCATCAAGCAATATGTTTACACTCGCTGCATAAAATCATTTCGTTTAAATTTTGTGATGAAGCTCAAATCCATTTTGATTATGTAATCAGCGGTTTATGAAAGACGGCTCGCTGAATCTTTAAAGCGATGTTTGTCCGAATTTTCATCATAATCTAATTCACTGCTCGTCAGCAAAAGACAACGGCACGAGGGAGCTTTAAGCCCATGAGACCCGATTTTGGAACGCTAATGATCCTTCCACTTCTCTTCGCAACGTCTTCGCGAAAATTTGCGAAGCTAAGACGTGGGGAGGTGCTGGAGTGAGGGGAGGGGGGGGGAGTGAGGTGGTGAGAGAATAAGGAGGGTGGCGATACGACGTCTCATCCGGAGCACCCTTAAATGAGCTGGTTCGAAACAACGAATCTCCAAAGTCTTCAGTCGAGGAAGGGGCAGGGGGCAATTTGCAAGACCGCGTCTCTCTCCTTCATCCCTATGTATAGCGTATACCCGACCTTTGGCGTTTCTGTTCCAAATGACACGGCTGCAAATTAAGCGGTTGACGGGTTGGCCGGGTCGCATCAAGTTGCCTCACGGTGGCCGACGTTGCCAGGTTACTGAGGGAAATTCGCCTGATTCCCATTAAATTCAGTGTAAGTTGCGTACGCCCAACCCTCCCCCCCTCCCCCGGAATCTTAATCCAGCGATTAAAGTCAGATTTCTGCGAAAAAAATCGCTCAATTTTTCGTGTATAGTTCAACTTAAAACAGCACGTACTGCTTCACAGGAATAAATAGACGGTTTTAGTACGAAGTCACCGATTAGTACCAAAAATGAAAATAAAGAAAATAAAAATAAATTAGCCGACAATCACAACGATGCATTCATCTGTCGTAATTAGATGAGAAAAAACAAGTGTAGCATTCTAAACTATCTCTCTCGCCCTCCCTTGACTCTCATGCATCACCATATTTAACTAAGGTCGGAATTCGTATGCAGGGCTTTGTTAATTAAATGACATTTTGCTATCAAACCAGCATCATAAAAACTCGCAGAATTCAATTCTGACAAAAAATTTCCCGAGAAATCATCACTGAAACCGTCAATATACAGACGGCGCACTGCGCGAAAATGCATAGAACCGGTCTGAGACACACTATAATATCGCGGATTCAACAAAACAACATTCAACGCACCCCTCTAGCTGATTTAGCCTAGTGTTGACACAGGGGGAAATAATATGTCCTGGGAGGTGGAGTGGAGGCTATTCACCATTCAACACCAGGCTAAATCAGAGGGGTGTTGACTGTTTGCTTTGTTGAATCCACGAGGATTAAGTGAGCCTAGCTGCTGCATCCATTTAGTGTTCCGTCTCTATTTGTCTCTGTGCCAAGTGATTTCCTCGACGATCTAAAACTGAAGTCCTGTCCCGAAGTGAGGCAAACATGGGCGGTTTGTTTACCTATTTTTTATCTTTTATAACCTTAAATCAAAGAAATATTGCTTGTTTCTGTCAAGTGTCTAGATTTTTTTTTTTTTTTTTACTTTCTCACTCTGCGTGTTGACAAAGTATTGTACTTAATCATGAAAAATTTGAAAATTGAGATTTTGCCGTCTTTTTAACTCGCGTAAATTCTTCCAAAAGAAATAGGAACATCAATTTCTGTGTCCAGAGCCACTTCAAAAAACTTTCCCCAAAATGAATGAGACAATTTTTCGGTTACCGTGAGAAAAATTCTGGTTTAGTATTTTCCTAACTGAAAATTCTGGTTTAGTATTTTCCTAACTGTAATTCCTGTGAATGTAACCTGCAGGTTTCCAGTAAATGGGACCGGAATTCCTGTAAATTTAACCAGGGACCGATTATTTACTTCATCGATAAATTTATCGTTGAGACTGTCTGTATATGTGATGATATTTCGAAAATGATAAAACTTGGCTGTTGTTTGAGGTAATCATCACCATTAAAGTGTCCGTTTTTGAAAGGTAGTTCATAGATGGCTTCAGATAAAGGGCACCTTATAGTAACCATAGCAACGTCCAAGTTTTATCATTTTCGACCAATAACATTACTCACAGACAGTCTTAACTATCAATTTATCGATGAAGTAAATGATCGGCTCCTTGGAGTCTGAATACCACTTGGTGTCAGATTTCGGTGGAAAAACAAACAAACAAACAAACAAAGAAAAAAAAAAACGTCATCTCTCAAATTTACTTAGTATAGTAGCGAAATATTATAATAAGCGATTTTTCTTGCAATATATGGCAACCCTGCTTATGGCTCGTGACTCGTGACTCGGCTCGCCACCGTGAGCCGCATCTGTGGTCTATCCGCGAATTCTAAAGCATGGCGCGGACGGAGAAACGGCAGAGTACTTCAAATTTGAAGTTCGGTGACGAGTAAAATCATGACCCCCCCTCCCAACCGCCAGAACCCTCGCAATCTCCCCCCCCTCTCTCTCTCTCTCTCTCTCTCTCTCTCTCTCACTCTCTTTCACTCTTGCTCTCTCCCCGAGCTGAACACCAAACGACAAACACCATTCCCCGTTGTCTGACAAGACGAGTGCTTGTCGCGACTCTATACCAAATCCAGTGACGATGGGTACATTAGATGACTACGGTGGTGGAGTAGTTCTCGTAATTGGTTGGATTGGTATCCAGCTCATTTCATGAGAGACAGTGATACAGTGAGTTTGTTGAGAAGGATAGTTTGGACTTTGTCTTTGAGAATCATTATCACTATCATTAAGAAGGATTGTCTGGTAAAAGAACCGCTTAAAAGGGTGGAGCAACTGATTAAGCTAGAGTGTTTTAGAATGTACATCAATACTAAAGTTTTCTAGTTTTTAGATAACATAACAAGTCTGCCACAACTGAGAGAGTTGCTCTGTGTTTGCCACCATCGTCCACCAGGGTTCGAAAAAGCGCTGCATGCAATCCAGTGGCGAGGCGTGCGATTTGGCAACGTTCCTGTTTCCCCATTTAAACACATTAGAAAGTTCGAAATGCCTGGTCATCGCCGATGACTGAAGCGTCCGATCTTTTTGGTGAATTTAAATGGAGAAACTAAAATCTCACACCTCGCCACCAATGGACTTTTCACGTGATTTACTTACGATTTAACACTCTATATCGCTGTAGTAAAAGTTTGCAACGGACCCATTACTAGTGTCGGGACAAACCAAATTTATTAGTTGCACTTACCCGATAAAATTGGCACCAATCACCGAGGTTTTGGTTCAAGTACCTACCAAAAGTACAACTAATTTGTAAGTACGACCAATAAATTAGTCCGTGCAAATTTCATTAACGATTAGTCTGCCATATCATTTATTTCTTCTTTATTTTCAGTGTGGTCCGCAATTTAAGAGTACATACAAGAGGAGAGGCTTGCTCTTTAAAATTCGGGAAAAAATAGAAACGACTCTGGCCGCTTTGAGGAATCGGAGAGGAACTTTATAATTCCCGATGATTGAAAAAAAAAATTACACAGTTCGGTTCGGCACGCACAAAAATACTTTGATGATCAGTCAAGTTTTCTCAAACGATGGAACCATCGAGGAAGTCACCGTTCCGAATCAAACTTTAAAGTCCCGTCGAGCATCGGTGATCGAAAAAATTATAGATCAGAATTTTTATTTCCTAGGTTACCTACAGTCAAACTGCTGAACTGGACTGCGTAATCTTTTCGCCGACTGGTAGAGAACCATTGGAGGAATAAAAATTGTCCACATAAGATCCGCTTGTCAACAAGATCGATACATTTTACAGAGCTTTATATTGCTAGAGAACAAATACTCAGAAGATGAACATGATAGAAAGGATGTGATCGCAAAATGCCGATAAAGAAATTTCTCACGGATAGAGCAGAAAAAGCAGCTCTTTCAGTGTGAATAGAGTCAAAAGAATTAAGTAGCTTTTTTCGCTCGTAAAGAGGCTGGAAATTATTGCGGTCACAGAAATGGTGCCGTTAATGTGCGAAGCAACTATTCCTACATTCTGGATATGGTATTGCATACCCAACGGATTGAAGGCGCATCTTTGTTTCTATGGATTTAGTTTTGAATAGCACGAGTCAAGATGATCTGACGGTATAGCAGAAAAATGCAATACACCTGACGCAGAATAGCATTATGTTAAATGGTATTTTGCACGTTGAGCGAGTTGAACACCCCCTGTATCATTGCTGTCGCTACTTAGTTCGAGGTGAGTAAGAGTTCGCCCGTGAGATCCGGACAGACATTTTTTGGGAATGTGTTTTCTTGGTTCAAGGTCACCTGAAATGCCAAGACCCCGATTTCTAATTTTTTTATGATGACGAAAAGTTCCGGAGATTTTCCAAATTTTTTTTTTTCCAAAATTGATTCAACTTGAGACACAATTCCTGTTATTTTCCAATGGGGCAGTTGCAAGGGTCTGAAATGTTGTGTTTTTTATGTAGGAAATCATAGTACTTGATAAGCTGAGGACAATGGTGCCTTTGGTTTTTTCCTAAGTGTCTTGGTTTTGGAGATACACACGTGTAAAGTTGCAAAAGTTCGTGCGTGTGGTGACGTCATTACGCGGAATTCCCATTTAAAACAATGTATTTTGGCCCAAAATCTCATCTCCGGAACAATGGAACTTAGTTAGAAACCAAAGGCATCTTTGTTCTCAGCTCATCAAGTACTTCCATTTTCTTCATAAAAAACACAACATTTCAGACCCTTGCAACTGCCCCATTGTGTGGGGTTTTCCGGCATGCAGCCATTAATGGTGGTTCGGTTATCATTTCATGTTTATATATTTAGCGCATGACAAAAAGAAACGGCCGCTCTTCAAAGTAATCTCAGGAATCACCTTTATTTTAATAATTTAACTCGATGTTTTGAAGACGAGGTATAAACAAGGATGGAACAATGACTAACACTAACTGGGCGATGATTGGGAGCTATCTGACAATGAGTGGAGGACGCGACGCGACGCGGACGAAGAAGCTGTTATCTTGTCACATGCATTAGTGGAGCACGGGATTGCACAAGTGTGGAGTGAATGAGGGAGCGTGCACAGAGACTGTGTGGATGTGTGTGAGTGTCTGTGTGGATGTGTGTGAGTGTCTGTGGACAGAATGAATATGATTCAAAAAGCAAACAAAAATATTATTACCGCTCCCTGGAGACTCGCGATTCGCGCGATACAGAGCCACGACTGCTATTCAAGATGATACCGCCACAAGGTGACTATATTTTCAAATGAAGCCATTACGGCAAAAAAGGGCTTGTAAAACGTTGTTGTGAATTCAGTGCTGCCGGTTTGCGAGTATTTTAATGGCATTCTGTAATCCATTAGAGATTCAACCGGTTGAAGCAAAAATTACTGATTTCAGTATTTCTAGCACAGAATACTACAATCAGAATGGAAACTTCGGTTTGATTTGAAGCATTCAGTGGCGAAGCGTGCAATTTGGCAACAATGTATTTTCTCCATTGAAATTCACCAAAAAAGTCGAACGCTTCAGTCATCGGAGATGAGCAGACATTTCGACCTTTCTAATGTTTTTATATGGGAAAAAGATACGTTGCCAAATCGCACGCCTCGTCACTAGAAGCATTGTTTTCTGGTCCGCTATCTTGAGAAATTCCGTACTATACCCGCATTTACAGCAATGCGAAACACAGACGCATTTACAGCGATGCGAAACACAGACATAGATACGTCAGCCATCTTGAAAATTCACCGAAAGAGATCGAAAAAATCTTTTCCTCAGCTCTAACACTGAGATAATTCTTTTTTTAATCCAATGTGTATTTTATTCGTGTTAAAGAAACTACACAGTGAAATATTGACTGAGGGGAAATTCCTTTAATTCAAGGAAAATGTCTGCTGCTACTGATAAAAGATTCCTTATTGTGACAGTGATTCTCCTTCATGCAATCAGAGCTTACTTCGCTCAAGGAAAACTGTCACAAGTAAACGTGTTTCCTTGTTTTTAAAGACGTAATTTCTCTCAGTGTATATGGGAGCGTTCCCATTCTTATTTTATTATTCTGTGCTTCTAGTGCAGAATACTATAATGATCAGGCAGACACTCCCATAAGAGCCAAAGAAAACAAGATTTGGCATTTACCTGAACAAACTAGCAACCGTGTCTGCTCACTTATCAATACGGCGGGCGTGCTTTTCGAGGTTATATTTACAATTAGGGTTGACGCACAACTAATCACAACCAGGTCGGTTACCGAAGATTGCCTTATGTTTATTTTCCCAAATGGCGAACCCGAAGATACCCGAAGCAAAAAATGTTTCAAAATAATTAATGTAAGTTTTCAATCTGATTGTAGTACATATTGTGCTACTAGATGTTGATTCAGAAGTGTAGGCGCATTAACAATACCGTTCATCTTTGGAAGTTTTCAACGTTTTTTCAAATATTTCAGGATAAAAATGTAGAACATTAATTTGAGCTTTGAATTTTCAGTGATGAACGCTTTAAAAGTTTTGTTTTGATTTGAAGGAATGAAAATGGGGCAGTTGCAAGGGTCTGAAATGGTGTGTTTTTTATAAAGGAAATGATAGTACTTGATGAGCTGAAGACAGTTGTGCCTTTGGTTTTTTCATAAGTGTCACGGTTTCGGAGAGACACACGTGTAAAGTTGTGAAAAATCGGGGGCGTAGTGACGTCACTACGCGGAGTTCCCATTTAAAACAATGTATTGTGGGTCAAAATTTTATCTCCGGAACAATAGGACTTAATTAGAAACCAAAGGTATCTTTTTTCTCAGCTCATCAAGTACTTTAATTTTCTTTATGAAAAACAAAACATTTTAGACCCTTGCATCTGCCCCATTGAAAATTCGCCAAATATTATCGATGAACTCCGCCTACACTTCTGAAATGAACTTAAGCCATTGTTGTACTTCTCGATGAAACTTAAATCTTTGCTTCAATCGGTTTATTCATCGATGGATTTGTAGAATGCAATTGATAAAATTGTTTACACTAAACGGCAGTTCTGCGGATGTAAAGCATCACTGCGAACACTCAGAGGCGCGCCTGTAAACATCGCAAGCTATAGTGCAAGCAAGCATACACAACACAAATAGTACCAGGAATTGGAGAGCAAATGACGTCATCGGGAATATCAGTTCATCATTACAGATGCTGCTTCCACGAATGGGGGCAGACGCATTTCGAGTATCTAACTGAGACATTAAGTAGCGGTGCCGGTGCCTGCTTCCGAAATGCATCGCAGAATGCAGAATGCATCGGTGAGCAGTTGGTTAGCAACCGCTTCAACGCGCTGCGGGGATGAGATGAGGGAGGGCCGAGGGGGTTCACCAAAGAATAAACAAGAGTCGCAATTGAATGGAAGGCCTGCGTGGTCAACGTAGATAAGGGATCCGAACGCGGGCTGGCCTGGGCTGGCCTCTGATTGGCTGCAACGGGTGGAGCAAAAATGACTCGGGGTATAGGGAAAATAACACGGGATTTTCGTTCCGGGGCGTTTATCTCGAAACCTAAGCAAAATCGTATCTAAACAATTTATACAAGTCGATTCAGCAGATTTTTCCAAACAATTTGATAGGTCATAAGTGCCACTTTATTGCAAATTCGAAAAGACTGTTTCAGTTTAAAAGTACGCACAATAGTGAGTTACTCAAACACTGCTCGAACACACGCCAAGCATGTAATCACACTATTGTGCGTACTTTTCAACTGAAACAGTCTTTTCGAATTTGCAATAAAGTGGCACTTATGACCTATTAAATTGTTTGGAAAAATCTGCTGAATCGACTCGTATAAATTGTTTAGATACGATTTTGCTTGGGTTTCGAGATAAACGCCCCGGAACGAAAATCCCGTGTTATTTTCCCTATACCCCGAGTCATTTTTGCTCCACCCGTTGCAGCCAATCAGAGGCCAGCCCAGGCCAGCCCGCGTTCGGATCCCTTATCTACGTTGACCACGCAGGCCTTCCATTCAATTGCGACTCTTGTTTACTCTTTGGGGTTCACACACCCACACACACCCATTTTCCCAGAGATTACTAAGCCTCAGAGATATGGCATAACGATTCAAAAGTGTTATTCGACTCCTACGAAGTATGCAATGTGGCGTACGCTGGTGACCGTAAACATTGTTACTACTGTTGTTGTTTGAATGAGATTTGACAGCAACGCCACTAACTAAATTAATAAGATTAATAAAGTGTTTTGGAAGTTTAATGAGCTCTGAGTATATTTTGTACGTGAATCTGAAAATCTAAGTCACTTTAATCATCCCATCGGCCATTAAATGACAAACATTTAGATGCTGCAGAGAATCTAACCTCATTTCCAACAACATGAATAACAACAATGTTTACGGTCACCAGCGTACTGCATGTTGTATCATGGCCATTCTGCAGGCGTTTTTTACGGAGCCCGGCCAGCGGTTTTTTAACACGGCGGAGATAGGAAGTGCCTTATCTCTTAGGCTTAGTAATCTCTGCATTTTCCCGTGCAGTCCGCTTGCACTATTGAGTACAGTCAGAACATAATATGTAAAGACAATCTCCTGACGAGGGCAGACCCATGAAATATAAGGTAAACTCTTCCCAAGAACTAAGAAGTTAGTTTCATGGTTCAATATAGACGGTTTTAGTGCAGCGTTACTAAAGTCAACGGTTGGCCAAGGATGCACTCATCAGTCGCAATCAGCGGTTAAAAAACGCACTTAGTTTTCCAACCTTTTATTCTCACTCTCATATAACCTTCATGCTATCTCTATCTATGATGTCTAATTTTGTACATTAGCACTTGTTTCACGACATTTTCTCATCAAAAATAGCATTGACATGACTCGAGGAATTCATTTTGGCCACAAAATTTCACACAAAACTCTCTGTATACGATTTTGCTGATGAAAAAGAGACAGCAATGCAAAGAAGTTACGCGGGAGCGAGAGAGACAATTTTAAATAATCAGCGAACTTTTTCCCCCGATGACGCATGACGTTCCTATAATAAATTCTATTAAAATTTCTTTGAGAGAACGAAGCCGTAAGGAACACAGTGGCGGCTCGTGCGATTTGGCAACACTGTTTTCCCACCATTCAATTCAATGCAAAACAATCGATTCGATAATGAAGCAGCGCTTCATCTGCAATCGATTATTTTACAAAGATTCAAGTGACGGGGAAACATTGTCGCCAAATTGCACAAGCCGCCACTGAAGGAACATACATATTCTAAAATATGTGTCGAATTAAAAAAAAAACGGAATGAGAAATAATTTATCCGTGGAATGAAGGATTGTTAGTTACAGACAAGAAAACATAACAACCAAGAATATAATTTTTCAAGTGCAGACAAAAAGATACATTTTTATCAGAAATTATCGACTCATGAAGTTACGTGAATAAATAAGAAACATTTCTGAGATACTTGAAAGCTTATAAATAGATGTTCCATGTGCAATTCATCCTATACTGTCTCCGTAAGGAGAGTTGGATCAATACTAACACTAAAACCTCTCAAAGGTGGATCCAGAACAAAGGCGGATCCAGCAATGTGGCAACTGTGCATTATTCCCATTTGAATTCATGAGAAATAATCGATTAGTAAGAGTCTCAAGAATCGATTGTTTCTCATACGTTTAAATGGGATGGATTCTTGGTTGCCAAATCGCTGGATCCGCCTATGATCCAGAAATACTGTATTTTTCTCTCTTTGCCCATTTAAACATATAAGGTAGAAGAGAATAAGAAGGCGGGACCATCACGTGACTTAAGCCCGTTTCTCTGTCCTTTTCTAACGCACGTGTTCAAATGGGAGGAGGGAGAGAGAGAAACTAAATAGAGGAGTAAATCCTTCAAAGACATAGCAGAAAGATGCTGTAGTGTATATTCAAGACTATTCTCCTCCCATTAATGTTTTATTGGGTCACAAAAAGGTAATTGTGAGAACGAAAATCTGGGTTACCAACAAGGTGAAGCAGGAGATTTGGCGAGAGAAGGGGGCGAAGGGGCGCTAAGGGTGGGGGACGAAGGGGGGCGAAGGGGGGGGCGAAGGGGGGGGCTGAAATGAGTTTGGCACTAAAATGCTGAACCGTTGCGTTGGCAACGGCACTAAATTGGAAACTTGTTTCGCACCGACCGCACTTAAGAAAACCGCAAAGCTCTGAAAGTGCGCAAAGTTGAAACAGATCTAAGCTACTTGTAACTTTCAGCTTTACCGAGACTTAAGCAAGAGACAAAATTTGGTCCGAGGCGGATACAGTAATCTGTCTCTCTCTCTTGAGGGAAGCCTCGATGAGTTACGCCAACGCTCATCACTTTGTACTTCGTTGAAATAGAGGAAAATAAATGACGTAAAGTACTGTCGGAGAATTAAAGAATAATGGAAAACTCCTGCTGATCTTCGATGGTAGGTTTCCCGCAATACAAACCTCAAGCACGGACCAGTACTAAAGCAATTAAGTCATAATTTTCTCCAAATTGATAAGGGCCTCAGGGGTGCAGAATGTTCCAAAACTTCGGAAATTTCACGCGATCTATGACTTATTTCCTCACAGGATTTTAAAAAATTTCCTCACAAAAATTTGAAAGTGATGACTTTTTTTTGGATTATTTTAACATTTCAGCACCGTATGTTTGCAAAATGACTGATATTTTCCCATTTTTTACACCTTTTTCCTGGGAAATTCTTATTGCCATTATTTAAAAAAAAAAAAAAAAAAAAAAAAAAAAAAAAAAAAATGGACAAATTTCCTCACTTTCTCAGAAATTTCCTCACTTTCACGCGATCCGCAGATCGCTAGATCGGGCACATTTTGCACCCCTGAGGGCCTTAAGACTTTAAGTTGTGATTTTAAAGCACTCTCACTCTTACGTGAAAAACCCACAATGCTTTCTAATCAAATCATTCATTTCCACTCAATCCCGCCATCATTCAATGCATAACAACATTGACAAATTTCCAAAGATTTTCGGTTGCGGTCACCTCCACGTCTGAGACCAGCAATGCCTCTAAAGTACCGCGTCTCGCAAGGAAAAAATACACGGGTGAGAATAATACAAGGAATAATAATAAAAAGGTGGGTATGGCCCCTCGCCTATGTAGGAGCAAACGCAACACTCAGAGCATATAACTTGTTTACTTACCTCCAATCTCGAGCCTCGACAAGATGCCTTCGACCACAGTTGCCGAATTACACACAAAAATCGCCTAGATACTTTGCATTTCATTTCGAGTAGGCGAATTTTCTTTTCTAAATATGGTTGGGCGTCTGGCAACGGTGCTACGAATCGGAGTTGGTTATCGCGTCTTATCGACACTCGTCAACTCATGAATTTTTCTTGTTCCCTGAGGTTTTTATCCTTTATCGCGCACGGTTTGACAAGTTCATCGAGTTTTATTCGAATAAAAAAAAAAAATAGTAGAAGAAAAAAAATAAAATAAAAAAAATAACAACGTCCCGAGAAAAATATCCGTGCCAAACAGTTTAAGGCATATCGTACACAGAAGCTACTTTCTTCAGATAGGGCATAAAAGGGGGGAGCAGACGAGAGACGATGTAAGCCAAGAAAAAGTAAAATCCACGAGACCAGATTGAGAGTGTATTCTTTATGCAAACGGCACGTTAAAGGGAGAGGCTAGAATCACTAATCGTGGGAACACTGAAAAGAGTGGGTGATACGTGCTAGACCTCGTTTCAAAGGTACAGACGGAGCTCAACCGATAATCTTTGAAATTGTTTCAACGTTATTTTCCACACTGCACAGTACACTGAAAAAATAATTCCTACATTCTAGTAATATTACCAGAAGCACAAAGATACGTGAACCACAGAAAGTCTAGTACTTCGACCAGAAAATTCTGGTGTTAGTACCAGAATATGGTGATAGAACGAGAATTTCCTCAAAATTTTCAAGAACTGTATGGTACAAGCACCAGAGTTGGGCAAAAAATTATTCAGAAATTATTCGGTGTGTCCGGCAACGCTGAGTCAATCGAATTATTCGACGAATAATTCTACAATAATTGACCTATACCTTCCGTGTGTTTCCCTTTCCTCAACTCAGGTAGCAAACCCAGTTTTCAGTGTTGCCGGAGTCATTTCATTATTTCTGATTATTTGGTTGCCCAACTCTGACAAGCACTAGCAGTGGCGTCGCGTGCCATCTGGCAACAATGCAACTGCTCCATTTAAACTCATTAAATATATCGAATTTTCCTTGTGCACCGTGCAACCCCTGAATTCGACCTTTTACAAGAGTTTAAATGGATATATTACATTGTTGCCAAATTGCACGCGACGCCACTGAGCACTAGAATTCTGATAATTGTGCCATCCCTTACCTCGATTCACTTTGTCTTGCAGTGTAGAACTTAATGAGAAAGGATTTGAGAGCTTTAACTTTTCACAAAAAAGCTATAGACTTAAAATTTTTACATTTTAACAAGATATTTTCATAATTCCGATTTCAATCGATCGATACGATGAGGGTTTCGAATGGGTGTCCAGTCTTTTTCAGATCAGAACGAAAACTTTCAAAAGTTCGCAACAGGGTCATTATAAATTCATTGATAAAAAGAAAAATGACAGCGATACCATCAGGTGTCTGCGGATCAGACGGTAGAAAAAAAAAGCCCATAAGAAAACAGAAAACAATAAGTAGACGCTGCACTATGACTTACCGGTAAAAGTTCTTTCGACGGTGGGTTTTATGACTTGGTTCTTGTTCCGGACTTTGACGCATAAATGTATCATAAGTAACATCATTATGTTCATCACAATGCTTTGTAACAATAGAGGTAGTTCGTAGCGTTTCCCAAACCTGCAAACAAGGAACGTTCGCACTTGATTAATAGATTATTCTCATGAACAGGAAAGCTCACACACACACTCACACATAAGTATACACTCACACAAACGCAAACATATGTAATTCACACTTACAAAGGCACGAGCGTGTAATAGCGAGCACTAATATTCGGGCAGTTGAGACGAATACAGAAAGCTCGAAAAAGCTAGCTCTCGCTGCAGTAATTACACTCGTTCGGTAAACTTCCGGCGGGCCAGCTTTGAAAGTTTGAAAGCGAGAATTCGCGGTGGATGAAATGAAAGTCGTATTTTCTTAGTATCAAAATGTCAGATTTGCTTCCAAGTTACGGCACGCTGCAACCCGGATAAAGTTTTCTTTCCTGGAGGTATGAACTTAAATGAATCATAAGTAAAGGGAAGATGATTGTATATATAGGTTCAGCCTCCCCACTCCCGAAAATTCATGCTACATATTTCAAGAATGCCTTTATAAGACGGAAGAAGAATTTCAGTACTTCCCATCAGGGGTACAAAAAAAAATTGCCTTCCTAACTTTCATGGGATCCTGGGATCTGCTTTCCTCATACTTTTCAAGTTTTTAATGGTGTCCGCAAAAAGGTCTAAGGTAAACGCGCTGACTGGAAATTGACCAACACAGCGCGATGCAATTTTGCAAAACAAAGTCAGATATGCGTGTTGACTAAAAATCGACAAATAATTTAAATATTCAAATCATTCGAAATAATTCATAATTCATAAATTCTGCTTAAAAAAAAATTTAAAGGTAAATGAATCAATTAATTAATGACAAATAGAACAGAATTACTCTCTTTTCTCTGAATTTATTCCTTTGCACGACTTACATAAATCGTATGCACGATGGTGTGAAAACTCTTCACAGAACAATCACAGAAATTGGGGGGGGGAGGCCTGTCACCTCACTTTTCCTACTTTCTGAAACACTTTCCTCACGTTTCATAAGATCCCACATTTTTTGCACCCTTCGACACTTCCCGAGGAAATTCTACCCCCATACAACGACCCCCCACTATAACACTATCCTCCATTACATCAGACCAAAAGATGTGGCAAATAATTATATCAGAGGTTACACTTAAAGCATTGGTCCATTATTTGCTGCGAGGGGCTCACGTCACGACGGCGGCTCTTGCAAAGAGGCAACAAGCGTACTCTCTCCATTTAACCCTGCGTAAAACAATCGATTTTCAGGAGGTGCAATAGGGCAGTTGCAAGGGTCCGAAATTTCGTGTTTTTTATAAGGAAAATGATACTTGATGACCTAAGAACAATGGTGCCTTTGGTTTTTTCCCAAGTGCCCCCCCCCCGGTTTTGGAGATGACACTCGTGTGAAAATGCAAAAAAAAATCGTAGGTGTATAATGACGTCACTAAGCGGAATTCCCATTTAAAACAATGTGTTTTGGGCCAAAATCTCATCTCCAGAACAATGAGACTTAATGGGTCTGTTGCAAACTTTTGCTACAACGATAAAGAGTGCCTCATCGTATGTAAAATCGCCCGAAAAGTCCATTGGTGGCATCAGAAAGTCATGAAATGCGATAATAAACTCACGAGAGACGTTTAATGAAATCCAAGAAGGCAGTAAAATATCAAGCAATCTGTATGCATGCACCTTTAACGTCCAAAGGATTGCCAACGTTGACAACCTCACAGCTTCAGAGGTTATGTGTTCATTCACGTTGTGATTGGGTGTGATCGAATCGAAGATTGGCTATCCTTGGATGTTCATGGTGCAAACAGGTTGCTCAATATTTTACCGCCATCTTGGATTTCATTAAACGTCTCTCGTGAGTTTTACCCTGCATTTCATGACTTTCTGATGCCACCAATGGACTTTTCACGCGATTTTACATCAGATCGAACACTCTATAGCGCTGTAGCAAAAGTTTGTAACAGACCCATCAGAAACCACAGGCATCTTTGTTCTCAGCTCATCAAGTATACTTTCATTTTCTTTATAAAAAACTCAACATTTCAGACCCTTGCAACTGCCCCATTGCACCCCCAAAATACCGCTACTTTTGCACAAGTTTAAATGGCAAAAAAGCATAGTTGCCAAATTGCACGAGCAACCCCTGCGTCACGATTGATGCCTGACGTTTGCAAACGTATGGATTTTTTAATAGTGTTTAGTTTTTTTTTTTTTTTTTTTTTTTTTTTTTTTTTTTTTTTTTTTTTTTTTTTTTAAATAGAGACATTTTACTGGAATTGGGTCGGGAAAATAGTCTGAAGTCGAAAAGAAATAAGTGGGGGGGGGGGAGCAGACAATTTTCCCTTATTCATTCACTCAGAGTTACAGAAATTCATTGAAATATATATGATTGAGAAGAAAAAGTTTGATGCTATAAGAGACGATGATATCAGTGAAAGTTTAATCTCGCTGGCAGACTAGAAAATTAATATTAACTGATTTTGAGTAGAGTCCCTATATATGAAAGAGTCAAGACACGTGAACTGAAGTGAGGAAGAAGAAGGTGTCTGAGGAGCGTGGAGGCGCGCCTCTTGTTTACATTTTTATCCAACGATCTTCCCGCCAAAGATTACTTATACATGTATTCGTGTGTAAGTAATCTTTGTTAGGTCAACCTAACCTCCAATACCCGTTGGCTTCACTACCTGTTTTAAAAGTAATGCATGAATTTTATTCTGTTCTGAACATATTTTCATCAATTTCTAATTCAAATTTCATGAGTACAAGCTAAAAATGCCGAAAGTTTCCTCAAAGCAGGGCAGCAATGAAGGTGGCTCCATGAAGATGTAAACAAGAGGCGCGCCTCCAGGCTTCATAGACCCCTTATTCTTCTTCACATTTCAGCAGCCAATCAGAGATGGAACCTCGTATGGCGAGACTCTTTCATATATAGGGACTCTAATTTTGAGGAGTATCATCCCTTAGCGAAAGTGGCTGATAACCGATCTGAAAGGCACCTGTTGAGAGTTGATTCCACTTTTTTTTTAAAAAAAAATATTGATTCGCGGTACAGATTTCAGTCTTCAACCAGTCGGTATCAAGTACTTAAGAGGTGCGCGGTACACGTAAAATCATGGAAATGTCCTTATACAAAGAACTGGGTCTCTGGCGCAGTCAGCGCAGTACGAGTTTTACATCTTCACTTTTAACAATTATGAACTAAAGCTCAGTTTTCCGCTTACACGCGCACGTCAAGATGATATACGAGCGTTTTGCGAGGGAAATAAGGAGATGAGAAAAGTTTCACCCGAAATGCATTACACGGTTATTTATTATCAAAAACAATTTCCGTTCTCCATGCAAGACGGACGCCATTATTTGTCAAGTTTCCGAAACTCCGACTATTTTCGACAATTTAAGACTTCACTGTATTTGAAGAATTGGATTTTTTTTTTTTTTTTTTTTTTTTTTTTTTTTTTTTTTTTTTTTTTTTTTTTTTTTTTATGAAGGCCTAACAAGGACCGCGCGTATCTGAAAATTCATAATATTTCAAGTAAGTACTACTTACATGGAGTAAGGGCCGATGGTGGAACATTTTTTCAACAGAAAATGGCCCAAAAATTTCCTCTTGCAACGCTCCAAATTTAAAAATTCGTAGGCGTGCCCCTCCCCCTCCCACAAGAAAAATTTTCAGGGTCAACCACTGCTCCTGTCTATACTAGAAGCTTCATGCAACTAATTAATGCAACAAGGTTGCTAATTCGTATACCTCTTTTCGCCCAAAAGTAATAGGAGCTTGAAAACAATTTTATCCAACTCCAACAAGCAATTTTTAATCACGTCCAGAATCACGCGCTCTAAAACGAGTATTTTTATTCAAGTTTAGAATATTCAGTTCAAGAGAGAGAGAGGTGATTGATTCTCCTCGAATGTTATTGTTTTTTTTCTTGGGTAATTGACAACAAAAAAAAAATCTGCCGAAGTGCCGGGGGGGGGTGTCGGGGGGATTACCCCCTGGACCCCCTGTAGCTCCTCGCCTGGGTGGAACGTACCAACAGGTTAACTAAATTTACCACAAGGTACTACGTTGCATTTACCATACTATGGCGAAACTGACCATACTTTCTAGCATACACCCATATCAGCTATGCAGATGTTAAATTCTATACCAGTATTTTTTTTTTCCGTGATAGTTATAAGCATACGTTACAATCGATAGATTCGTTTTGATTTATGTTGGCTGACGTATAGGATTCGTGGTTGTTTCACCATGAAAAACACAGCTTGATAAGAAAACGATGAAAAATGGGAGAGAAAAAAGACAGGAGACGCGGTACAAGGGACAACCTAACCGCTCGGCAAAAGATAACACACTTGCATGCCTTTTGTTCCTCGATTCTCGCCTTTAAGGAGATCCTTTGAGGATTGCGAGACTCTTGACGACACGACGGGCAACGCGACACACGAAACGACCCACAGTAGTCCGAAAACGTCGAAAATGGGCATAAACAATTAGACAGTACATTCTCCATCAATCTATATCATCTATAAACTTTCAAACACTCTTAACTAGTAATTTAAACCTAGAAATGTCACTGGCAAACTTTAAAATAATCTTAAAAGGTCAAAAACGATGATAATTTAATGCCTTAAGCCCATGGATTTTTTGCGACTTTTTTTTTTTTTTTTTTTTTTTTTTTTTTTTTTAATTTAGACCATAGTGCGATGCGGACTGAAATATTTTCTCGTTTCAAAAAGAGAGTAAAGAAAGACGGGGAAAAAATAATAAAAACTTATCCCTCACATCTTTCGGCCCTGTCGGATGAATGAAAAATAATTGTGCGAAGGGACTACTGCCAAGTTTCGGGTGGAAGCGGGAGGGATGAAAAAACCCGCGAGCAAAAAAAGCAATTATTTCTTGAGACTTGAGCTCCGCGCCACGTGCTCTGAGAAAATAGGACCTTATCCTCCAAAATTTCCAAAAGACGGTACTGGGTCATAATTTCAAATCGGGCCGATTGAGCATGCATGCTCCGTGAAAATTTCAAGTCAAAATTTAAACCCAATGAATAATTTTTTACCTTCAGTATACCAGAAAATACTTTTTACCGAAGGGTTCCACTGAATTTTCGATATTTCTCATGTACCGCGGAAACAGCCGGAAACGCATGATGAACTAATGGAAAATAAATTATCGATTGTCGGTTACGCTGTCTGTTACGTAACCGACTATTTCAAAAGTACTTAATAAAAACAATATTACTTGTTACAATAATCTCCGATGTTGATTTTTAAAGCAAATTACGGTAGTTGAATTGAATTAAAAATTACAGGGCGGAACTTTACTGCATTACCTACCTTTTTCGTATATTTAAGTGCCGCTGACTAGGACCATAGGCAAATCACGAGATCGGATTTGTTGGTGAAAATCGTTTCCAAATAAAATCCAATTGCACAGCTGTTGATAATTCTTGTTTAGAACGTTGGAGCGTGGTTGAGAAAATCGTAAGTTACCCAGTTTCTCTTTTAAATAAACTTTTAAGATGTAAAACAGTAAAATCCGTGCGTAACCGACGGACATTTTGGAATCGTGGGACAATCTTTTTTCACAATTTATGGCATGAAGAAAAATAATTTAATAAAAAATGATGGTTTACACGTGTTCTACGAAGTTTTTTGAGCATTTTTGTTCCCTTCAAAATTCATTTCAGCCTCAATATATGGTCAAGAACTTAGGTTAAATACCAAAAACTCGTGTGGGGGACGCGTAACCGACGGACATTTTGAACCATAAAACAATTAAAATTAGTATTTAAATAACTTTAAAAGCAATTATTACTATTGCTCTTAATAAAACTAAGTTCTTTCGACTTAGAAATCAAAACATCGAACTTATTTGATCTTTTTTAAAAATGTAATCTTGTTGGGACACCATTTGGCCCGTTTCGAAATTATGACCCACTGCTGCCACTGCACAATTATAAAATGAAAATTTTGGCACAAAAAACGTTCTTCTTGAGCAACAACGATTTACTTAAAGGTGATGGCCTCCGCTAAAATTTTGCTAAATTGGCAACTTCGAAATTAGCTAAAAAATCAACGGATGCTCGAAAAAATTAAAAAAATTATTATTTGACACAGTGCAATAGGCAAAAGAAGTGTACCAAATTTCATGCAAATCGGAGGGGGTTAAATTTTTCACTGGTCTGATTTGGCATGGAATGACCCGTCCAGACTTCTTAAAACTATAAGGACTCTACCTTAGATATTTCGAATTTCAGGGCGCAAAAAAATGTTAGCCCAAGTAGCATCTCTAGACAGAGCTGCCGATTTGCGTAGATTTAATGACATTTTTAAATCCACCGATGATTCCACCGATTGAGAAAAGATTACAGAGTTTCGCTCAGTGTATGAGTGTAATGCACAAAAATACTCTGATCTGTAATCTTTTCTCAATAGGAGGAAACGCCGTTAATTAAGTAAAATATACCTGTTGAGAAAAGATAAAAGACGCTAGTATTTTCGTGCATTACAGTCACACACTGAGCTAAACTCTGTAATCTTTCCTCCACCGGTGGACTCTTCGTTGAATTTCAAAATGCCATTAAATCTACGCAAATCGGCAGCTCTGTCTCTAGAGGTCGTTTCAAAAGTGCAGGCGCACCTAAACCGACAATCTTTGGAATCTTCCAACATTATTTCTCATATTGCATAGTAAAAATAAATGAAAATTAGTTTGAAAGTTGGTTTTTCATTGAAGAACGCTTAAAAATGAAAAGTTTGAAGCCGAGGGTAAATTTTGTTTTGATTTGAAGGATTGAAAATAAAGAGGGGTATGGAAACAGATTTCTTCCCGGAAATTTCCGACAGTCGACACCCCTCAGGCATCATGGACTTGCCGCGATTCTCGAGGAGGAGGGAGAACCCCTGATTCCCCTTAGCTATACGTACATTTCACTCATCCCAATTCCCAGTTCAGGCAGTGCCAGTCGCCCCCTCATCATTCAATGCTCACAGCCAATTCTTCCTTCTTGTCCGTGTTTACATTTGGTTGAGAAGAAGCAAATAGGTTAGGGCCTAACCATTAAGTAGTTTGTGTTTAAATCTAATGATCACGAAGAGTTTGGTCATCTTTAAGTTTATCTCCCATTGTGTCTGTCAAAACTCCAATTTTCTCTTTTAGTACATTTACTCATCTTCTGAAAATAAGTTAGTTCAAGTGCACCGCAGAATCTCCATTGTCAACACAGATCTCAAAGCAGCCTTATTTTGAGTGATAACGTGTGCGTGTGTTTGTGTGTTAGTGTTCCCTCATCAGTGACCTCGTTTTCTTTGAATCTAATTTCACCGGTCAAACATCAAAATCTTATCATTGACCGATGGTCCGACAGTTTTTTTTTTTTAAAAGAGGTATTTAATTTTACTCTTCTACGAAATTTAAATGTGTGCCATATAGGCAGCTCTCCCCCTTCATTGTGGTAGTTCCAAGCAAGAAAAATACAGCAATTCTTAACCAGGGTTTCAGTGTTTTCTCATTTGGAGCTGCATAATTTCGGCTCTAATATCAAAATCTTTACATGTCAAACACTACTACTTATTGGAATCAGAACAGTGAGTACATTTATGATTTTTTAAATAGTGTTAACACTTGAAATTTGGCATCGCTGAATTTGCTCCATTTGAATTCATGTAAAATATCGATTAGGTGGAGTGCACCGTGTATACTCTTGATAGTTTGACCTTTTCATGGGTGGAAATGGACCAAATGCAGCTATGCCAGATTGCAGGCTACACCACTGAATACAAACCTCTAAGTGGTGCTCTCAAAAATTGAAGTTTTACCTGTCCACCCCCACCCCCTCTCCCATAACTACCCTTATTTGGTTTTTCTTAGTCAAATCAATGCTGCCATTCGATCTGTCTGTGTCTTAGGAGCATATTTTCTCCAAGTTTCAAGAAAATCCTCACGGTGGTGGTCTCGGAAACGGGTATTTTTCCCCATTTCCCCCACCCCCCTCTCCCATAACTACCCTTATTTGGTTTTTCTTGGTCAAATCAATGCTGCCATTCGATGTGTCTATCTTAGGAGCATATTTTCTCCAAGTTTCAAGAAAATCCTCACAATGGTGGTCTCGGAAACGGGTATTTTTCCCCATTTCCCCCACCCCCCTCTCCCATAACTACCCTTATTTGGGTTTTCTCGAAAAAACGAATAATGCCATTCGATTTGTCTGTCTTAGGAACATATTTTCACCTAGTTTCAAGGAAATCCTTAGAGCCATTTTTTAGGAATTTCAATTTTTACCCTATTTTAGGGGTAAAAACCCCCCTAACAACCCTCAAATTCAATTTCAAGGAAAAACAAAAAAAACGCCTCTAGCACTATCTGAAAGAACTCCTCTTGCCAAATTTGGATGCTAATGGACCCATAGGTTAGAAGTTATGATGTACCACAGACGGACGGACGGACGGACTGACGGACAGACATTTTTTGGGAATATGATTTCTGAGTTCAGGGGGACCTGAAATGCCAAGATATGGAAAAACCCCAACTTCGAAATTTTTCATGATGACAATACTTTCTCTCCTTAGGGGGGAGCGAGAAAGTAAAAATCGCCGAAGATTACCGTCTAGGTGCGCCTACACTTCTGAACCAACCTCTACCATAGGCGCAACCAGGATCTCTTCCATCTCGCTCATTTTCTATGAGTAGAAAAAGGATGGAAAGAGACGCTTTAGCCCCTTGTTTATCCTCTCAAACACACGTGTTTTAATGAAATAGAGAGAGAGAGAGAGAGAAAGAGAATCTTTCGTTGCGCTAATGGTCTCTACTAATGAGAGGCGAGCTTACCTTACGGTAGTGATGCTCATTTCGTTCAAGTGCTGCCAATCTGTGGATGTGTAATGACGATCTACAATCCATCGGCTTTTCAACCGGTTTAAGCGAATATTGCAAAAATCAGTTAAAAAGTAGAGCAACGACTTGTAGAAATATTTCGGCATGAGTGATTTTACCGTATGAAGCATAATTTACAAGAATAACAGTTGAGAAGTAACAGAAGCGATAGGCAGATTCAAGGAAATAAGGTAGCCACCAGTGACGGATACGGGGGGGGGGGTGTCCTGGACCCTTCTACCTCCTCCCTTGACACTGTTTGTCCTTAAAAAGGGCATTTTTTTACATTTTCAGAGACATTTTTTCCAAATTGGTATATCTATGAACCGACCCCCCCTTGACAATTTTCGGACCTTTGATCCCTCTCCCAGTCTCCCCTCTCGAAAAATTCCTGGCTACGCCACTGATTGCCAACTACCCCAAACAGAGATTACTAAGCTAAAGAGATATGGCAGAACGGCTCAACACTGTTAATCGACTCCTACGAAGTAGGCAAACTGGCATACGATCTGGTGGACCATTTTTGTTAACAATTCTGAAAGTAACGGAAGTGCGTTCGGCGGCCTGTAAATGATTCTTGATTAAAGTTTTAGTGGTTATTTTAGTGGTTAAATTTTTCCCTTGACATTTTCCATTTTTTCAACGTGTTTGTAAAGTAAAAAAATTCAGAAAAGTGGGTGCCTTGAATTTATTTCCACTAACAGCAGTTATAGCAATGTTTACGAAAAATGGTCCACCAGGTGGTACGCCGTATTGTATCACGACCTATTTGAAGGCGTTTTTTACGAAATGTCGAGTAACGGTTTTCTAACATGGCGGGGATAGGACTTACCATATCTCTTTAGCTTAGTAATCTCTGACCCCAAATAACCTTTTTTCAACACAAAATAACCGAAAAATGCTTCCTGCGACAGTTCATTTCTAATTCCATCGGTGTGCGCTATGCCTCCGCTCCTCTGCAGGGATACTTTCTAGATCCACATAATAATTGCTTCGACTGATTGTATCATATTGGTCACTGTAACTAGAATTCTGGTTACAGTCTCGCTGGACGTCCGGTTATTTGAACAAGAATTCCGGTTACTTTAACGGTTCTGTCTAAAACCAAACTGGAATTCCGGTTGAATTAACAGTAATATTTTTCTCGGTACGGTAAAATACACCCTTGCCGCGGGCCGCAGTATTGTCGCGATGACTTTCGAACAAACAATAAACGCCTTTGAAATTCTCGCCGTTCCATTTACGATGCTGAAAAGAGCCGATGGCTTTACGCCTGACTCATCGAACTTTCAAACAAATAAGTGTTTTTTTTTTTTTTTTTTTTTTTTTTTTTCTTCTTATATAACTTCGAGACAGAGCATTATTTAGCGGAAGCTACGGAGATTTGCTGATGAAAGAAAACAATTTGAAGTCAGCGAGATGCATGCTATGTGTTGAACTTGATCGAAAGTTTTATGGCCATTCGAATGTCATAAGAATTCGACCCCCCCCCCACCCCACCCCACCGTACGATATTATTTCAACTTACCCAACACTTTAACTATCGCCTCAATCCTCACAACTTTTTCTCTTCCGAGAAATTTATTGTTCCCTACTTTTTATTGCGCTCTTCTTTACTTACCTTCCTTATTGTTTTTTCGTTATTTCATCCCTCTCTTTTTTCCTTCCTCATTTTTCCTTTCTTTCTTCGTCCACAGTTCCTCTAAAGGAAATAAAAAAATCCTACTTCATGTTGACTTAAGTACCACCTTAAATAATGCTCGTGAATAGATTGCCTGGGTTTCATACACTGCACATTGCAACACCATTTAAAATACTGATTTCCATGGAAAAATACTTAATTCCATGGAAATCTAGTCAATTTCCATGGAAATTACACGGATCATTTTTACCAGCGTTCTCTCACACGCTTATTTTTGAAGGCACCGCGAAGGCAGCCATATGATGTAGATCTAAGACGGGCATTTTACACCGGCTCAGTTTATTAGCCTCTTTCTTTGTTAACCTTAAATTAAAAGTTGGTACACACAAATTCAATTGGAATTGGGTTTTCCATAAAGGATCAATTGTTTCGAGTGGCTATCTAGCCCTTCACTGCATGCGGTTCCTCTCAAGGAACAAATTGCTTAAACGCTCATATAAAATACAGGTTTTGAGATATGACTTCGGCGAATGGTGTGTCAACGCGGGAGAAGGTATGTTTTGAGCTCACAAAAAAAAAAAAAAAAACATTGGCTAACAGAAAACATCATGCAGTGAAGGGTTCGTGATCGAAATCAGGTCAGGGGGAAAGTTTGCCCCCGTATCCAAATTTACCACATTTTGATTTTTTTTTATAAAGTTTCCGGCATTGGCTTTTTGAAAAATCCAATTAAAGTAAAAAAAAGAAAAAAAATTGTAGATTTTAAAAAAAAAACAAAAAAATAAAAATACCGCCATTTCTTATGGTGTTATATCACTTGTAAAAAACGAGTAAAAAATAGAAAAAATATAATTTTGACCGAAAACCCGTCAAATTATTTTTTTCACTATTTTTCCCATATATTTGACCACCTAGTAAATTGAAAAATCCACATTTGCTTGAGAAAAAAAAAAATCATGCAGTGAAGGGCAAGACTTAGAAATCGGTACTAGCGCAACAGAAACTATTATTTCCTTCTTTGTCCATTTAAATGCATTCATACGCTAAGGAGGATAGGGGTAAAGGTTAAAGTCACGTGATTTCGTTTTCTTATTTCTATCCTTTTCAAACACACTAACTATTAAAAAAAAAAAAAAAAAAAAAAAAAAAAAGAGAGAGAGAGAGAGAGAGAGAGAGAGAGAGAGAGAGAGAGAGAGAGAGAGAGAGAGAGAGAGAGAGAGAGAGAGAGAGAGAGAGAGAGAGAGAGAAAGACTGCGCCCTCGCTACTGGCGCGGAATAAGATCAATATTAATCTTTCAATTGACTGCGCGAGCCACACAAAATACGTCACAGTATATCTGCTCCATCCAAAGAAAACGCCTACAATTAGCCGAGTATGCCATTCCACCCCTTCAACGTCGGAATAGTTGCGCGAGACTGCGAGACACAGACTTTCCAGAGCCGGAACAAATGCCTACGATTGAAGAGGTATGCAATACGTCTCACAAAGGCCCTAAATCTATGACAATCCCTGCTCCATAGTCCATATCCGCGCTGCGGCGAAGGTTTCCGAAAGACCCATCACATACGAGGGTGGATTTTAAAGTAAGTTTACCTATTTTTTTTTTTCTCGGAAACTATCAATGTTAGAAAAATAACAAACCTATCGTTGAATTGCACGCACTCTCGGCTTTCTAACGAGCTATAGTTTTTTAAATTTTGCCAACGCGTTGCGGAGATATCATAGATTTTCCACACCCTTCTCTCGTTCAAACGTGTCCACCTTTTCATGCGCTGCGGAGCTTCACAGAAAACAATAGTTTAAGACTTTGAAAAAGTAAAATAGAGCTATTATTTTATTGAAACAAGTTATAATGTTGTTGTGAGGCATCTAACCTCATTTTTCGACGTACCTAGTCACCCACCAGAGTCTTGCATTTTTCATTCCGGTGCAACAATTTCTGCATACAGCCGTCGTAAAATTCTTTCCCCATACTCCTGAACCAGATTTTGACGCAAGCTGTTGATCCAGCTTCAATCCATGATCATTGCACTTTCAGTAGTGACCGAACGTTTGAAGATCGATACAAACTGGATCATTTTATCAGTAGTAGAGGAGTCTATTCTGTAAACAACATACACTCCGGTGTCATAGAGATATCTGAACCGGATGTAATCGCATCACCTGCCGAAACTCGCAGACTTCGCGCTAGCTTCTGTAGCAATTGAAAAGGTGGGCACGTTTGGAGGAGAGACGGGTGTGGAAAGTCCAAAATATCTCCGCGACGCGTGGTTCGAATTTAAAAAAACTATATCTCATTAGAAAGCTGAGAGTGCGTACAATTCAACGCTGGGTTTGTTTTTTTCTAGCATAGATAGTTTCTGAGAAAAAAAATAGGTAAACTTACTTTCTAAAAATCCACCCTCGTAGTTAAGTAAGCCGTATAAAATACAGTTACATCGGCGTGGTTTAGTATAATGGGGCTACGGCTACGTCGCACTAGGTGGTATTTGACCAAAAAAACTGGCATAAACTAAAAAAAAAAAAAAAAGTCGCTATTGGGAAAAATTGTTGTGATATTCGGAATCTACATAGATTTTTGCATTAGAAACTTGTATTTAGCGGGTCTAAACTAGATTAATTCACCTAGAATCCACCAGGGGAAAAATCAGTTTTACCACCATTAAATTTAGCCTCAGCACGAGACTATAATAATCAAAGTAAAAAAAAAGGTGTTTCAAATGAAGTCAGAACAAAATGTTTGTACATGGATCGTCTTCCAGAAGGTATTTACAATCAGTTTATGCCTATTTTATCCAATTTTAATTTTAATTTGATATATTTTTGCTACTTCAAAGTTTTTAGCTAAAAACGTAAATTTTCCGATTTTCAAGAGAACTTAAGTTCAAACATCCTGCCACATCCCGCGGGTATATAATAATATATGAGAAATGGTAGTCCTTAGTGCGTACTAATAGGCCTTGAAGTCAGAAGTTGCGGAAAAATTCGGCTTTGCCGGGATAATTAGTTCGAATTTTGCGTTTTTGCACGAAATTCTCGTTTTCACGTGTTGTAGAGGCGACGAGTGAAATTTGGCAACACCGTCCAAATGACTTGAAACTCACTATCCACGGGTACTTTTTAACGCTGAATTCAAGTTTTGCATCTGTTTTTCAAAATTCGAAAATCCAAGATGGCTGCCGACCGATTAGCCGAAAAAATTATCGGCAGCCATCTTGGATTTTCGAATTTGGAAAAACTTATGCAAAATCTGAATTCAGCGTTAAAAAATACCCCCACATACCAAATTCCAAGTCATTAGGACTGTGAAAACAGTTTATGCCAACTTTTCCGGTCAAATACCACATAGTGCGGCGCATACCATGTTACCAACTTTACATATACATGTCATAACTGCATTGCTTTCTCATATAACTTTGATATGACTGCATATCCTTTTGTGCATGTCATTCATTCAATTTTGTATAGTTCCAAAAAAAAATTAAGTAACTATAAGCGTATATTGTGCAAAAGCGAATTCAAAAAGTAATCGGGCTCAGTTTTGCACGAAATGCGTACCAGCCGCGCCCCTTCTGCTAAAGCACCTCGATACGGACCATTCCACGATAACAGATCTTTTCGCAGACTACGATAATTGCCGTTAAAATTCCATCATTAAAACGTTTAAAGCTACAAGACACATGAATATTCTGTCAAAAGTGGTTTTTTTAGATTTAATGTAGATTTAATGATATACATAATGAAACCACAATGCTTTGGCCAGATCCTTCTGCCTGTTTGAATGCTGGAAAAAGCTATATATTTACGATTCGTTAATGTAGAACTTGGTGACAGGAACTCCTTTAACAGAAATATTCATTCGTTCGGTAGCCTTTACGGATGTTTTAATGATGCGATTCCTATGCAATTTGTCTGAGTCACCAAAAAGTCCATGTTACCGTGGCATTATCCATCAAAGACGGATTCAGCATAAAGTGGCAACCGTGTATTACTCCCATTTCAATGCATGAAAACAATCGATTAGTAGGTAGAAGAGCCATAGCCCCAACAAGAATCGATTGTTCATTATACGTTCAAATGGGATGAACTCGTGGTTGCCAAATAACTGGATCCGCCCATGTTATCTACGGCTGCGCCGCGCATGAGCAAATGTGTATTACTCACCAAAACAGTATCCTAAGAGTGTTGGCTATGAGAAGCGCGAGACAGACGTAGAGTGAAAATCCTTCGGCGTCTTCTTTTTGATAAATCTCTTGATACTGCGGAATGTATGGTACAATGCCTCCGAAGATCATGATCGTGGCGCAAACCCATTTGATGACTTTCGACATGGACACAGTCCGAATCTCCTCCATAATGGCCTCCATTTTTAAACGGCCCGAATCTCGTCTTCGTTCTCGTTCTGGTCCTCTTCTGTTTGATTAGAAACCGCTCTCCTAGTCCAACCGGCTGATGGCTGTCAGATTCCTTGCTCGGATTTTTCGGATCCTTTTTTGCCATGCTGTAGACATAATAAGAAAAAACAAAAATTATTGGTCGTGAAAACTTTATCGTAAATCCGATGATTTTGCTGCAAAGAACGCAAATTTATAAAAGGATCGGATATACATAAATATCGGACGGTAATTCTACCGATTGAGATAAGATTACAGGTGCGAGTATTGTCGTGAATGGGTGAGTTGCACACTTTCGCAACAGGCAATTTAAGGGTCGACTCTTAAGTAAAAACCTCCAAATATAACTGTGGTAGAACTAAAACCTTTTAATGCGCTAAGCTCATACAGGCAATGATTTTAAATGCTCGACCGTGATGGCGGAGTTGGGCACAAATAGTAAGAGATTCCCATTTATTCAAGGTATATGGAAGAACAGGTATGGACAGGAGGCGGAGCCTATCTCAGTAGGTGACGGCTACGTCACAGATGTTCTAGACGGTCGCGATAAAATTCGCCTACCGTTCCAATCTATCTCACTCACTCTCCCGTGATCCCCATCTCTCGCTACTGCAGTAGGTGACGGCTACGTCATCGCCAAAGCAAGCGTGTCGTCATCATTTGGCGGGAAAACTCGAAAGCCCCTTAAACCCCGCCTCCTGTCCATACCTGTTCTTCCATATACCTTGCCATTTATTACTGGTTACTGGAATCCATCTAGAAAGGGCCAATAACAGACTACTTTCCTTCGGCACTGGTGTCACAAAGGTGTAATGGCACCATTACTGCGGCTGTTGATAACTTTTCTGGTTGCTATAGTTACTCTGTGAATCTTCCTTTCTAGCATAGAGAGAAATACGAAATTAAGATATAGTAATTATCTTCCATTTTTTTTTTTAATGGCTATATAACGCCACCAGTCGTGCCTTCAAAATCATTGAATGACTTTAACCCTTTAAGGGCCAAGCTAAGCCCGAGTATTCTCGTTTTTCTTCTCTAGGCTCCTTCACATTGTTTCTGTCTTCATTTCGGATAAACGCGACTATCGATGAAAACATGTACAAAATAAGATGTCTTCGGGCGCCTTCAATGTTTCGTACAGACAATTTCAACTCCCCCGAGTACGAACAGTTAACTACCTTCCCTTTGTAAACGGAAGAGTGGCGTCCTTTTGAAATAAGCTGGCTTTTAGAGGGTTGAGAGTGGATTTCGTAAGTTATCAGTGCTAACGTCGACATATTTTGAGGTTTTCGCCTCTAAATTGACCCTTGAATCGCCTGGAGCAAAAAAGTAGTCATACATTGCACTGAACTGTTTGTAATCTTTCGGTCAACCGTTAAAATCATCGATGGGTTAAAAAATGCCACTAAACATTAAATATACACAGAACGGCAGCTTTGTTAACCAGAAAAGGATCGTTCAAGTGACTAGAAATTGGTCCATTCACTAAAAAAAAGGTCTACATCAATTTCTCGTAGCTTTATCATTACCAAAGCGTTTTCCACCGTAAATAGAAGCGATATGAACTTAATACTGGGGCAAGGGTTAACAACTTGGAAAAAAAACTTGGAGGAAAAGATCGTGAAGTCAGGTACAAGGCTGCGGACAGTCAAGGAGTAGACAGAGGGGGCGTTGAGAAGTTCACAGAGCAGGACAGGGAACTCTGCACGCGATGGCGATGTTTTGTTTGAACAAACAAAAAATAGCCAATTTACGGATGAGTGGTTAATACATCCAGTTCGGTTCGGGCCAGCTCGGCTTAATTCAAAAACGTGCGCGGCTATACTTTTTCGTCAGGACAGAAATAGCGCCGCTTTGGATAATTAATTATCACGAACTTTTTTTTTTCGTTTTTTATTTTTTCCTTTTTCCTATTTCATGTCTTGCATTTTGTTTGAACATTCTTGCAATCAAACATTCTTTATTCTTCCCCTCCCCTCACCGCCTCTTCTACTGATCTCGATAACAGCAGCGCGCGATGCGCGCCGAGGCGAGGCGCGAGTGCGGCGCGACATTTGACCTTGACATTCGGGGGGGGGGGGGGGGGGTTAGAAACGCTGAGCTGAGAGTTTGCGTTGCGTTGTGTCGCGTCGCGCTGCGTTGGCGTTGACGACAAAGCGGCGACGCGCGACGCTCGCGTGTCTCCCGTCTCCTGCTGGCAAAATCAGCTGATTGCCCGGAAGTTCGAAGAGATCCGCACTATACACAGTCACAGTCAAAAAGTAAACAAGAGTCGCAATTGAATGGAAGGCCTGCGTGGTCAACGTAGATAAGGGATCCGAACGCGGGCTGGCCTGGGCTGGCCTCTGATTGGCTGCAACGGGTGGAGCAAAAATGACTCGGGGTATAGGGAAAATAACACGGGATTATCGTTCCGGGGCGTTTATCTCGAGACCTAAGCAAAATAGTATCTAAACAATTTACACGAGTCGATTCAGCAGATTTTTCCAAACAATTTGATAGGTCATAAGTGCCACTTTATTGCAAATTCGAAAAGACTGTTTCAGTTTAAAAGTACGCACAATAGTGAGTTCCTCAAACACTGCTCGAACACACGCCAAGCATGTAATCACACTATTGTGCGTACTTTTAAACTGAAACAGTCTTTTCGAATTTGCAATAAAGTGGCACTTATGACCTATCAAATTGTTTGGAAAAATCTGCTGAATCGACTCGTGTAAATTGTTTGGATATTATTTTGCTTAGGTTTCGAGATAAACGCCCCGGAACGAAAATCCCGTGTTATTTTCCCTATACCCCGAGTCATTTTTGCTCCACCCGTTGCAGCCAATCAGAGGCCAGCCCGCGTTCGGATCCCTTATCTACGTTGACCACGCAGGCCTTCCATTCAATTGCGACTCTTGTTTACTCTTTGCAGTACACACTGCACCAACCAGATATAGTATAAAGACCCAGCACAAAGCTTGTGACAAGTGTCCAATTTTCCAGCACAATTTTGGTCGGGACTCAGTCCCTCGAAGTTTCAAGTCCCTGCTATACTATGATAGTTGCGCCTTGTAGGAATCCATTTCTGAATGGTTCCACTAAAAAAAAAAAAAAAAAAAAAAAAATTGTAGAGAATGCCCCACGAACACTTTGTGACCCAAAATGTCCCGTCGGTGAGGCGCACGTCGCTTAGATGACTTTTTGGTATTCGAGGTAAGCTCTCGTTGATTCGCATTTCAAAATGCAAATGCAAGTGAATTTTAGAACCCATATATCAACGCTAAAAAAAACCCGTGAAATTCGGATAGAGTTCCTTTTTTTGCGAAATAATTCATGTATGCTTTAAAACATGACAAATGGTTGTCCCCGTGCACCAAAATGTCCGTAAGTCAGTATAGGTAACGCTCGAGGTTGGTAGTTTTACGACGCGCTTTAAAAGCTTAATGGGTGTGTTAAGTAAAACTTTCATGCTATAGCGTAGCGCAGTGGCGGTTCCAGAGAATTTTTCAGCGGCGGCTCGTGCAATGTGGCAACAATGGATTTCCTCCATTTAAAACTGTGTAAAATAATCGATTACTTGGTGAGGCGTAGCGCCTCACCTAGCATCGATCTTTTTGCATACGTTTAAATGGCAAAAGTGCACGGTTGCCAGATTGCACGAGCCGCCACTGGAATTTTTCTGAGGTAGGGGGGCACGCCTGTAAAATGTTGGAATTTGAAGCGTCGGTGGAAGCAATTTCAGGCTATTTTCTATTGGAAAAAGGCAACATTTTAGGATTCTGGGGGGTGCACGTGCCCTCATGCCCCCCACCCCCTCCCGTGGATCCGCCACTGGCGTTGCGGAGGGGTTCATTCCTCTGTAAAATCACTTGGAAATAACGTTGAGAACACTAGGATGATTCAAAATCCGCTCACAACCTCAGTAAATGCGTTTAACAAAATTCCAAGATGGCGGTCGAATGAGCGAGTGACAACCAGAGATTACTAAGCCTAAGAGATATGGCATAACGATTCAAAAGTGTTATTCGACGCCTACGAAGTATGCAATGTGGCATACGCTGGTGACCGTAAACATTGTTACTACTGTTGTTGTTTGAATGAGATTTGACAGCAACGCCACTAACTAAATTAAGAGGATTAATAAAGTGTTTGGGCAGTTTAATGAGCTCCGAGTATATTTTGTACGTGAATCTGAAAATCTAAGTCACTTTAATCATTCCATCGGCCATTAAATGACAAACATTTAGATGCTGTAGAGAACCTAACCTCATTTCCAACAACATGAATAACAACAATGTTTACGGTCACCAGCGTACTGCACGTTGTATCACGGCCATTCTGCAGGCGTTTTTTACGGAGTTCGGCCAACGGTTTTTTAACACGGCAGAGATAGGAAGTGCCATATCTCTTAGGCTTAGTAATCTCTGGTGACAAAGGGGGAGTCCTATCTAATTGCAACTTTCACTATGATGCATCACTTTTCTCGAAAGCTACGTAAAGAGCCTTCTACGGAACATTGCACGACTGTGCGTCATTCTCACTAAAAAGTAGGCTATTCTAAAAATTGCGAATATCTGTATTCGTTGTGTTTCCATCCAACTTAGAGGAAGATAGATTATGTACGCAAACCCGTCTGTTTCATTAATGCATTTTATATAAAAATTGAAAATGAAACGGACAAAAGTCAAACGCAAACGGCATATATTGTTCACAAGCTTAGCAAATACGTGTAGTTTGTTTATCGACATAATCCAAAAATCAGCCAAAATCTTAAATTTTTAGAAAGTAATACTAATTTATAGAAATAATTCATCAGCATTATCCTGCACACGCAATTCTTGTGAAAGCATTTTCAAAGGAATTAAGCAAGACAACAATTAATTTCCTTTAAACATGTCGAGCTTTGGGCTGTTCTAACAAAATAATGTTTCATCCTGAATGAATTTCGCATACGAAAAAACCCCTTCGAAATCAAATTTTACGTGGATACATCATCTAAAAAATTCTGAATTCTACATTCTTCATTATTGGAAGTGGAAGGATTTTCCAAATTTCAAAGGATGTTGTTCCTTGTTCGGCAAGGGAGCGGGAAGGGTATGTGGAATAACTTATACGTATTTTTATTTTTTTACTAACTGTGGAAAATAATTCATTTAACCTGTAGAATGTAAGGGCACTGATTACTGTTCGATACTTGAGATTAGGGTCATTCCTTTTACCTGACGTTAATCGTACCTCGAGGATTTTGCAGCTATTTTGTAGCTATGCAACATTCTTGCGCGGAACTGCTCATACTAGAGTCCCTATATATAGAGAGTTAAGACAGTAAGAGGGTAGTCAACTTCTGATTGGTCGATGAATTTTAGGCTCTACGGACGCCGCCATTGGATGCGATTTTGCACTTTTGTTTTGTTTACCAACGGTCTTTTACAGATAAAAGAGTTAATTTGCGACGAATCTGTTAATTTTAATCATAATGCACCTCAAGAATGTCCATAAATCTCTAAAGAATCATTAAAAAGCGTTAATACATGTCGATCAACAAAAGCAGGGAAAGATTACATCGTTTCAAACTTAGCGGAACTGTAATCTTTGCTGTGGAGCAAAACACAACAACGGCCTCAGAATGTAAAGAAATGTGCAAAATCGCATCCAATGGCGGCGCCCATGATTTCTCTTGTCTTAACTCTCTACATATAGGGACTCTAGCTCATACTATCCCTTCTACTACTCAAACAATTTGAATATATGTATCATTTGTCCAAATCGTTGTACACGTAGATAACGTTATTCATGCGTCACGCGCGTAGAATGACGTTGCGTGAGAAAAACTACGATTAGCATGAGCCGTGGCACGCAAACTACTCTGAGTCGGCGTTGTGTTCGCAGTCTTTCCAACTCTCTCACGTTCAAATCGCGCCTCCATCGATTTTACACAAACACCCATCTTACCTTCTTACCCCTCTAGGCCTCTACTCCGACAAAACAAAATATTGAGGAGCGCGAAGAGCCTACAAGATGATTTTAACAGTAGTTGGGATATTCTTCAGGGTATTCACTGTCCAGAAATTTTGATTCTCCAAATTCTCTATTTCATCTATCCCTGATCATACAATTTGAGTGTTATTTTTTTTCAATTTTCTACGGTGAATGATATCATCCCCCCCCCCAAAAAAAAAAAAAAAAAAAAAAAAAAAAAATCATTTTAAAATCCTATCGAAACTAAACTCCCTTGACTTTAGAAGGTATCATAAAACGATTTGATAAAGTGCGTTTTAAGGTTAAAATTAAGTACGAAAAAAACCTGTTTTTTTTTGTTTTTGTTTTTTGTTTGGTTTTTGTTTGTTTTTCATTGTTTGTTTGTTTTTAAATTTGTTTCCTGTTCCACAAAATAATGAATCATTATATTAAGGAACAGGGAACAAATCAAAAATCATTACAAAATCATTATTAATGATACAGACGAGGTTTTAACGAGTTCTGACCGTCTCTTGCACGGCAACGGTATCGGTATAGCCTTGCCGTTAAAAATAAATAGTTATAAGTATAGTTCAATGACTTAAAAATGCAAGTACAGCACATAGAATGTCATTCACAAAGCATTAAAGCAAAAAAAAAAAAAAAAAAAAAAAAAAAAAAAAAAAACTGTGGAAAAAACCATCACTCTGATTTGTCAAATTTTAGTAAGTGGCTTCAGCGCAGCGCTACCAAATTTGGCGAGAAAATAAACTAATTCACAACCGGTTTCAGATAGGAAAATGCGAACCTATGCATTGCATATTTAATATTTATGCGCTAAACCGAAATGGCATCCCCGCGTCCAGCCCTGCTTTTGCGCGGAAATGCGTGCAACGTCATGATTACATTCATTTTGTAAGACTGACTTGAAAACGACCAGTGCTGCTAAACTGTGAAATAAAATTTTCTCTGATGATTAATTAAAAGAAGTGCTCGTACGTACTGTCGGACTGAAGACTCCATATTCGAGGTTCGTGTGTGTGTAATGACTCTATGAATATGTGGTACTTCTAAGTACCGTACAGGGCGTCGCGTCCCGTCATCGTCGGACATCAAAGGAGAGTGAAAGAGCTTCATCAAATTATACATTAAAAAAAAAAATACTAATAGATTGATTCAGGTACGACTCAAAGTCCCTCATGAAACAAACACAATTTGGAAGTCATGATAAAACCATATTTTTTCCAGATAGAAATATATTCCCTGACAATTTCAGGTTTTCTAGAATGTCACTGATGTCAGGTGCTCTGTGTTTCCTAAAAATACACAGTATAGGTTATTCTTGAAATGTACAGCATAAAGAACACACGTAATGTAACTTCATTCCAGAAACCACCTCAATAATGCATGGTATGGTGATTTCAGTGCTGCCAGATTTAGCAAAAAATATATGCATTTTATATGAAGTCTTATGGGAAATTTGTATTTTTTATTCATCAAATCTGGCAGCACTGGGTGATTTACTTCCGCCGACCTTCCTTCCAACAAAGCACGACACGAACAGGACCAATCCCCCGGGAGCAGGATAGCTTAGTATTCAAATTAAACAAAAGGCTAAAGGAGTTAAGCCCAAACTACTCCTCCTCTTCAGGAAAAGTGAAAGAAAGCTCGTTAAATTTGCATAAGTGCATGCATATTGAATACCCGATTCGCAAGGGGGAGAAATTGTCTTCCTGCTGGAACGTCTTCAATAATACTCGTCGATGCAACAAGCAACACCAAATTAAAAGAATCTCGTTTAAGCGTCTATGAACAGCGAAATACTTGTGCATGTGTGGGAGTGTGCGGGCCATTCCCGGTAAAATATGCCGCATCCATTACATTTTAAAACTGTAATTTTGACTTAAAACTTATAAAATGTCTACTCTTGGGCGACCAAGGTCGTCGCTACAAAATTAAACATTGTCAGTTTTAAAGTCAAAATAATAGTTTATTTAAAAAAAGTGTGGATGCTACATTTTACCCGGAATATGACCCGTACAACAATCTTGTGCGAGAATTGGTTGAGTGTACCGGCCCGTCAAGACAAAAATTTTGACCGTTTTACGTACCTCTTAATAGTTCACTCCTGTCCTGAATAGACCCTTTTTGAGGGCCAGAACGTTTTTGGCAAAATAACAGTATTTCGGCGGTCAATAATGGCGCCCTGTTCAGGAGTGAAACATTAATACATTGTGCAAAACTGACAAAAAATTAGTCTTCCAGATCTGAAAATTCGAAAATTCTAATAGGATTGGATGCATAAAAATCACAAAAATATACACATTTTCGATTAACCCTTTCAATACCACAAACGCCCATCCATCTCCGTTACTTAGTCTGCCTCACATTCCTTCAATTAAATATTAATAATAAAATCGACTCATTCAAGACTGTCTTGTAGAGCGCCTTCAATTTACAGAGTATGCAAAATGAACATTGTGAAGCAGGAACATTTAACTATACCATATTTTGAGCGAACGATCGTTGATTTGCCTTAATTTTCTCTAACGAAGGGGTAAACCGAGGGTTGGCTAAGAAAGGGTGAAGGGAGGGGGGAAGAGAGAGGGTAGAAGGGAGGTCACTCGGGGGCAGGGGAGTCCCCCAAGGCCCGGCGAGGACTGGATCCACCCATGAGATTGGATTATTTTGGTGCATTAAAACGCATTTTCACGACCACCCGATCATCGAATTTATCAAGGTTATTGGCCACTGTCAACCTTTGAAAATAAATTTTTAATGGTTTTTTGGATATTGATGGCATCAAGTTGAGCCCCGTTTTTACTTTCTCGCTCCTCATTAAGGTTGAGAAGGTATATGGTAATCATGGGGGGGCGGGGGGGGGGGGGGGGTACAAAACAAACAAAAATGAAGTTTACAGATGAGCCCGCTAATTTTGACGCCATCGATGACCGGAATATACAAAGAAATACGTTGAATTTTTGCGTTTGAAGGTTGCATCAGGTTATGATCTACCTGGAGAACCTTCGCAAAAATTCGCTTTTACAGTCACGCAATAAATTAAGCTGTATAATCCTCAGGTCATCCGCCGTGGAATCATCGATGAATTATAGCTTGTCTCAGAAAAGATTGGATTTGACACTTCTATGGTTTTCATGAAAACATCAGCTTCTTACGGCTCCTAACCAATCAGGTTGCTCCATCTGAGGATGGAAGCTGATGTTTTCATTCAAAACTACAGTTGTCAAGTCCATTCATTCTTGAGACAACCTATAGAAACTTTCACATTAAATGTACAAAAAACGTTAGCTATGAATACGCAACACACCATATACGCCCCCCCCCCTCCCCTTCATATACGCCACTAATTAGATTGTTTCAGTTCTGAACGAGAGGCGGGTGGGTCGTCGCACTGAAGAGAAGAAATAGACGATCACGATTTTTGACGATTAGTAATTAAGTCTACTTAATACGTATAACTACAGCCATAAAATTATCCATACCAGCATGGCGGGAGGAAAGATCCCATCATCGCAGTTGACTGCAACTGGGAATAATTCGTGTTTGCAGCTCATAACGAGATAAAAACGGGCAGAGCGCAAATAGCGAGCGAATTCGAATGTGGTGGCGGTATGCTAGCGCGACGCGACGCGACCACCACCGCGCTCGCTGGCGGCGCGGCGGCGGGCGATGAGTAATCAAACAAACGACGCGAAAGTAACATTAACGCAAACTTACACAGAAAATGCGCACCAACACACCGACGATTTTTGTCACCAATTTTGTTGGCAAACCTTTTTCGTCGCCCCGCTCGCTTTATCAGTCACTCGAGTCGAGTACGGGTTTTGTCTAAAAAAAAAATTATTCAATGCATTAAGCTCTGCTCTTTCTCTCTCTCTCTCTCTCTCTCTCTCTCTCTCTCTCTTTTTTTTCTCTCTCTCTCATCTAGTGACGCAAGTTCACGCTTGAAAGTATGTATATACTTACATACTTACACACAGCTTTACATTAAGTCAAAGAGACGAAGCTTTTGACTTTTGAGAGTGAAGTTCACTCACCGAATGCGATCTGACTGTTTGCGATCGATGTTCCTTTCCTTCCTCCTCCTCCCCCCCCCCCTTCTTCACCCACGAAAATTGGTACGTCCAAGCGGTTAATCCACTCTGGATTTAAACTTCAAAACAGTGATGAGGACAGCTGCAAAGGTCTGAATATTGGTGTTTTTTTTTTTTTTTTTTTTTTTTACAAAACAAAATTACATTATGCTCGGAGAGCTGAGAGCGAGGATTGCCTTCGATTTTTCCCGAATATCAATATTCCGGAGATACACGCGAGTTAAGTTGTAAAACATCGTGCTGATTATTGGGACAGTGTCACAACACAAAGCTCCCAGTTACAACAATGTAGGTATATTTCCAGCCGAAAGTGTATCTCCGGATTTCTGATGAAACCTAGAAAAAAAAACCAAAGGCATCCTTGTTTTTGACTCACCAAAGTACTTTCGCTGGCTTCATAAAGAACAGAAATATGCGGATCCGTGGAAAAGAGGTTGTTCCAGCTCCCATAAGGAATGGGCTATCGGCAAAAAAATTTCATATTTTCAGAGTCGATAGAACTCGTCAAGACGCGTTCAACGATGGCCAGTTTTTTAATTTTGGTCAACTAGTAAGGGGGGGAGGGGGGTCCAAAGTCAAAACCTTCAAAGTCCCATAACTTTCGCCCAAATCAATATTTTGACTTGTACTTTGCGCCAAAAGATTTGTCTTAAAAAGAGCTTTCGATTGATGTGTATGAAAATTAAATTATACAAATTTTAAACCAATTTTTTTCAATTTTTACAATTTTTCCAACTTGAAATTTTTGGTTTTTTGAGCCTGAAAAATACGCGCAACGGGTTGAGGAGAATAAAAAACTATGGGAATAAAAGTCAAAGCTATGCTCTTTTGAATGGCACAAACCGCGATCCGGGGAAATGCTCCGTTCAAAAGTTATAAGCGCTTAAAGTTGCGCACCTCCGAAATCACGGTGCGTTCAGTGCATGTTTTCAATGGCGCGCGTCACCCTCGCTCACCGGAGATCGGTACGCGCCATTGAAAACACGCACTGAACGCACCGTGATTTCGGAGGTGCGCAACTTTAAGCGCTTATAACTTTTGAACGGAGCATTTCCCCGGATCGCGGTTTGTGCCATTCAAAAGAGCATAGCTTTGACTTTTATTCCCATAGTTTTTTATTCTCCTCAACCCGTTGCGCGTATTTTTCAGGCTCAAAAAACCAAAAATTTCAAGTTGGAAAAATTGTAAAAATTGAAAAAAATTGGTTTAAAATTTGTATAATTTAATTTTCATACACATCAATCGAAAGCTCTTTTTAAGACAAATCTTTTGGCGCAAAGTACAAGTCAAAATATTGATTTGGGCGAAAGTTATGGGACTTTGAAGGTTTTGACTTTGGACCCCCTCCCCCCCTTACTAGTTGACCAAAATTAAAAAACTGGCCATCGTTGAACGCGTCTTGACGAGTTCTATCGACTCTGAAAATATGAAATTTTTTTGCCGATAGCCCATTCCTTATGGGAGCTGGAACAACCTCTTTATACCATACCCCAATACTTCAAGTAATTTTACCTTTAAAAGGATTTAAACTAGATAAAATTTGGCAACAAATCCTTTACTACCACCATTCCCTCTTCCATTGGTATAAATGCCAAGTCCGGAACAGCGTTTTTACACAAAAACTACACGTAGAGTCACTGACAGTGGCGTAGCCAGGGGGGGGGGGGGGGGGTCCAGGGGGTCCGGACCCCCCCCCCTTGACACCAAAATTTGTCCTAAACCAAGGTCATATATGTTTTGCGTTTTCAGACAAATTTGACCAAATTAGTATCTATGGATCCTCCCCTTGACAATTTTCGGGCCCCGGACCCCCCTCCCCCTAAAAAAATTCCTGGCTACGCCACTGGTCACTGATGAACGAAAAATAGATGACATTGTACAGGAGTTCTCTCTGATGATTGGCTGACGCATTTTGGACTCAACGCTGAAGTAGCGGTCATCTAAAAGGGCGTAGTAGTACAAGCGTGTCGTGTATGTATCTTTTCTTTTTCTTTTTTATTTGAATAACAATGTTGATTGCAATGGGAACCAGTGAAAAAAAATCCAACGGGGGGGGGGGGGGGCTGAAAACCGAATTACAAAGGGGGTACTTCCGTTTTTCGTTGAGTTTTGCTTGTTTTCAGCTCATTTGCGAGAAAATTGGCGAGAACATCGGGGTACTTCCAAATTTTTGGAGGGAAGGGGCTGCACCTATGGACACCCTGCCGGAGCTCCTGTTGATTTCTGTTGCAGCTGTAGATTTTACGATCGGTAAAGTGAGAACCGACGCGACGTCAATACAACGTCAAAAAATTGGCGGCGCATGGGTTGAAAAAGTTGAGGTCCAGAGGGGCTTGAAGTTGGAGACCTTTTTTGTGGTCTTCAAAATCTTTTATTTGCGAAATCCCCCCCCCCCCAAGAGTGGCTCATTAGGAGGCTCACAAGACTAATGATTTTCTACGCAGTGCTCACCCGTAAAAACTTAATTCTTATGAAATGTAGAACTGCGCAGTGCGCACTCCCTTTGGCGCGTTAGTGGCGCTAAGACTCCCGGCATGGCATTCATGAAATTGCAGAGCAGACAACGCTGATACAAAAGTAAAAAAAAAAAACACAGACACACACGTGTTGAGTTTTTATTTTGTATTTTTACAGTGTTGATGACAGCTATTTCGGTCGAAACGTCTCGCAATTTCATTACATGAGTTTTAGTGCAGTTTTGGTCGGCAATTTTATGTTACTTCATTTCAGCTGTTACACTACAATAAAGGTTCACTTTTTATTTGCTTGACAGAATAAACAGCCATGAAAAAATGACACGCCTTAAAAATTAACACAGTCATGAGGTCTGTACAGTTCTGTAATCTTTGCTGTGGATAACGACGCATTTGCGTGCAAACAGGCAAATACACCTCCAGTGGCGGTTACCATTAAAGTATTTTTGGAATGTAAGTATACCTCGAGTACGGTCATTATAAACCGATGCTATCATTTTCATATGCAATGTCAACGCATTAACTTTCCGTGCCCGTGTAAACAGAGCCTTTCAAGAGCTGTATTATGGAAATAGAATAGTGGTAAAAGAGCTCTTCCAGGCCGAACGCGGATGATTTTTTTTTTTTTCTATCTTATTTTTCTATACAATCTGAAGATTTTTTTCATACAATCTGACAAACATGGAGTTGAGATAAGATGAACTGGAATGAGCTTGACGTATAGAGTATAACTGTTTTAATGTCTTTTGTATTTTTTTTTCTCCGGTCAGAAGAAGACACGTGAATCCAACTGTATGTAAATAGTGTCAAACCTGGACTTCGTTTCGTCTCTAATTGTGCATAAACTACGCAACGCAGTGTTGCCGCTTCGTGTATTTTTAAGGCATTTTTCAATTCCACAATATTGTGAGATGTCTACCTTTCACCACCTTATATTTCTGACCGCTCCTTCTCCCTCTTTCTCCGTTTACCCCCCTTTTTGAGAGGGGGTAATGTAGAGGAAGGAGGTATTGACCAGATTTGGGAATTAAATTTAAAGACTTTTTGACCCAATCTGGCAATACAGCAGAGGCACGTATCAACTCGGTGAATACTGAGGCGAACGTACGGACTCTGCTCAGTCAGCACTTGATGTGCGCATGCGCGCCCGAGGTGAGGAGCAAAACCGAGCCTTGGGCGAACTAGGAATTGAAATAGAGAATGAGTTCGATTTGGATCGTGATGAGAGCTAGCTGTGGTCTTAGCACCTGCTTCCCTCATTAAATCACGTCCCCAAATCAGCTGGATTTCTCTCTCTCTTTCTTCAGTCTGCAATTACAACATCATCTGTAACTAATTCTATGTTTTTTAGTAACCCCTTTCCCTTTTTTCAGGTCTCACTTGAAAGTTACCCTTCTATCCGGGGGGTCTTACGAACTGTCGCATAGAAGGAGCTTTCAAGTGTTTCGTCGCGTGTGTCTTGAAATATCCGGGGGGTCTTAGGAACTGTCGCTATAATTCAAGGCACCAGAGACTTCCACGGGGGTGACCCCCCAGTGGAAGTCTCTGGTGCCTTGAATTATAGCGACAGTTCCTAAGACCCCTCGGATATTTCAAGACACACGCGACGAAACACTTGAAAGCTCCTTCTATGCGACAGTTCGTAAGACCCCTCGGATAGAAGGGTAACTTTCAAGTGAGACCTGAAAAAGGAAGGGATTACTAAAAAACATAGAATTAGTTACAGATGATGTTGTAATTGCAGACTGAAGAAAGAGAGAGAGAAATCCAGCTGATTTGGGGACGTGATTTAATGAGGGAAGCAGGTGCTAAGACCACAGCTAGCTCTCATCACGATCCGAATCGAACTCATTCTCTATTTCAATTCCTAGTTCGCCCAAGGCTCGGTTTTGCTCCTCACCTCGGGCGCGCATGCGCACATCAAGTGCTGACTGAGCAGAGTCCGTACGTTCGCCTCAGTATTCACCGAGTTGATACGTGCCTCTGCTGTATTGCCAGATTGGGTCAAAAAGTCTTTAAATTTAATTCCCAAATCTGGTCAATACCTCCTTCCTCTACATTCCTCCTTGTCGAGTAAATATTTTCTTGTACAAGAAAATATTTCCACAAAAAGGAAAATTGGAGTGCAAGGTGCAAGCTTCGTATCAACAAGGCTGAGTTTGTGACACGAAGAAGACGAACTCCGGCAACAGTGGTGACTTGCTGCGCTGTGGTTGAAAAGAGAATAAAGCCTTTCTCAACTAATCACTCTGATTCCCCTGGCTACAACTGCATGATATTTATTATGCAAATTATTAATTAAAGGGGAAAAAATAACAAATTTAAATTAACAAACAAATTAAGAAATTATTAAAGTTGATAAAAAAATAACACTGATGAATTAAAAATTGGAACATTGATAATTAACTGAATTAATTGTTTTAATTAAGTTTTAAATTTTATTTAAAAAAATCACAAATTTAAATTAAATATTTAAAATGATAAATGGGTAAATTGATTAAATTGATTTTTTTTTTTCTTGACGTTTACTATTAATTGATGTGGCTCAGTACAGCACATGAAAAATTACAGTGAAAAAGATACGAGAAGAGCAAGAAATAATATTTTAGTAAAATATGTAGTTTAAGAAACAAAATATGCCTTTTTTCCGGTGAAGAGAAACGAAACGAGCAAAAAAAAGAAAATCTGAACAAAATTGAAAGTTGAAGGAAAAAAATAAAACGGTTTTTACACTTTACAGTGAAAAGGAACGAGAAAAAAAAAACAAAAACAAAATCTTTGTCTGTAGTTTAAGAACAAAAGAAAAAGGTTTTTCGGTGAACAGAAACGAAAAGGTAAAAATAAAAACAAAATCAAAACAAAATCTGTAGTTAAATTAAGAGTTGTTTTTTTTTTTTTTTTTTTTTTTTTTTTTTTTTTTTTTTTATAACTTATAAAAAAAAAGCTAATGTTTCCGTCTTGCATTTCATACGCGTTTTTGCTGATCTATACGTGTAGAGCAGCAGCGTGTCGCGTGGCTCTTCACTTCGCTGTGTCAGTATTGGGGGGGGGGGGGGGGGAGATGAGTTCATTCATGCTCGTACGATTATTTCTAATTTTTTTTTTCTTTTTCTTTTTTTTTTTTACATGAACCTCTCCTAGAATTGTCTCTGATTCTCTTTTTCTGATGGCCGTAGACATTTTCATTTCCGCTATATTTATACCAGTTTTCTGAATGGTTTTGAAAATATCTGTCTCTGCTGGAGTGTTTAGAATAATTATTTGCTGACGATCGGTCCCTGTTTCTTCTATCATACGATGAGCCCTTACGGAATTTATGTAAATCTAGGTCGTAGTCTTGCTCCAAAAAGTCCTGGTTGACATGTTTCACATTATTTAGATTTAAGCCAATTTTTTCGATTGTCAATAGTTGAGGCTTAAGTCGTTTATCTCCAATTGCCGTTGTTGGTGTTGATACAGTTTCCTGTTGCTGTTTGTCTTGTGTAAATTCCGTCAAAGTTTCAATAATTGATCTTTCTCCGCCATATTGGGATTCAAAGAGCCTTTTCACATCTTCCCACGATTGTGCGAATAGTTTGTCTCCGTAATTTAAATGCAATCTTTCGTCAGCAATTGATAAGCTGGTAGCCAGATAGCTTATTCGCCTGTGAGTGTCCCAATTTCCCACTGTCGCGATGTCCTCAAACATTTTCAACCATCCCATTGGATTTGACTTATCGAAAGGTGGAGCCGGTAGTTTTGGTGGAATGACAATAATGGGAACGTAAACGTGCTGTGGTTCGTTCGAATAACCTATTACTCCATTGGGTTGAGAATAACAACTATGTCCGTGCTGTTGGAGAGAAGTGTTAATAGGTTGCAAATACGAGTTATGAGTGGAAATAAGCGACACTTCAATTCTAGCTTGACTACTGTGTGTTGGCGCACAACTGTTCCCATTTACCGTGGATACTCGGCCAACAAAATCTCCTATATTGCGTGAATGATATTCCTGTTTAGTGTACATGTTTGGTACGTGGGGTCCTTCTTTTAAGGGTCTTGGAATATTCTGAATGTTATTTCCAAATATTCCCGAACCGGATTTTTTGGCTACTGCGAGAGGTTGTTTATGGTACTGCGAATAATGTAAGTTATACGGCATGTTGTTGGCTGGTTGGTCGTCTAACGTCACAACTGGTGGGATAAAAGAGGCTTGAGATATTCCTGTGCGATCATCATGTGAGTAAATCTGGCTTTGAGTGTTATTGACCCTCACCTCATAATTTTGCGAACTATGTGTTAAATTTTGACCAGAATGATCCGTCGCGGGTTCGAAAGTGGCACATTCCGTGCTTGGTTGTTGGGACTGATAATTTGTCGTTTGAGTGAAACTTTCTACATTGGAAAATGGAATATTGGCAAAAAGTTCTCCCGCCCTTAATTTTCTTAAAAATTCGGCCGCGTGTTTTGGCTTGGCAAAATTATAGTCAACATTGTAGACTATCTTTAATACCACAGCAATTTCCACTACTGTCATCTGGGAGGGATCTTTGGTGGAGAACTTTGGTGGAGAATTTTGTAAGTCGTCCATTATAATGAAGGAAGAATTAAAACAACATTATAATAAAAAAATTTATTATACCTATGTATATCTATGAGTCAAAACGAAAATTGAGTGAGAGAAAAAAAAATTTCATTTTTCCTCTAAGTTCCTAAATTAATGTTTAATAATACTACTTTACAATATTTATAAGTACGACATGTAAAAAAAGAAAAAAAATATGAAAGGTTTTGGCTAAAAATTTAAAGGATCAGACCACGAAGTCAATTTATAAACATATCAATGGCTAGTTTGGTTCCAGAAAATTTGCACACAAAAAAAAATATAATTTTAAGAACAATTATGCTTAAAATTTAAAACGGTCAGTAAGACGATTCCCTTTTTTTTCAACAAAGAATAGTCTCAAGTATCTTTATCTGAAGTATATTTGGTTAATTTCTATTCCGATTGAAGGAAAATAAAAATTGTGAATAACTTTATCAAAGATTAAGAAAACTTGAGTGAGGAAAAATTAGTTAGGGAGGCTATGAAACACGAGTAAACGCGGCATTTGTGTGAAACGTTTTTAAAAAAAAAATTGTAAAAACTGTTTTGAACAGCAAAACACCTGATCGAAGTTCTTCTGCCTGAGAGAACTCCAGCGCCTATCACCATGTGAGATGTCCTCCTTTCACCACCTTATAATTCTGACCGCTCCTTCTCCCTCTTTCTCCGTTTACCCCCCTTTTTGGGTGACCCCCCAGTGGAAGTCTCTGGTGCCCTGAAATATAGCGACAGTTCCTAAGACCCCTCGGATATTTCAAGACACACGCGACGAAACACTTGAAAGCTCCTTCTATGCGACAGTTCGTAAGACCCCTCGGATAGAAGGGTAACTTTCAAGTGAGACCTGAAAAAGGAAGGGATTACTAAAAAACATAGAATTAGTTACAGATGATGTTGTAATTGCAGACTGAAGAAAGAGAGAGAGAAATCCAGCTGATTTGGGGACGTGATTTAATGAGGGAAGCAGGTGCTAAGACCACAGCTAGCTCTCATCACGATCCAAATCGAACTCATTCTCTATTTCAATTCCTAGTTCGCCCAAGGCTCGGTTTTGCTCCTCACCTCGGGCGCGCATGCGCACATCAAGTGCTGACTGAGCAGAGTCCGTACGTTCGCCTCAGTATTCACCGAGTTGATACGTGCCTCTGCTGTATTGCCAGATTGGGTCAAAAAGTCTTTAAATTTAATTCCCAAATCTGGTCAATACCTCCTTCCTCTACAATATTTCCTGCACCATCTGTTCAAAACATGACACAGTTCAGTTCAGGGTATAACTGTCAGGCACGGAATTACTCGCATCGCATAATCTTATTCACTAAATCGGTGGAATCACCGTTAATCTATTAAAATATCCGCAATGGAGCTGTTGCAAACTTTTGCTACAGACTTATTAATAGTTGATTGTGGGGTATTACCCTGTAAAAATAACGATTAGCGCACTAAAAAATCACGAAATCCACTCCTAAACTCACAAAATGCTTTTAAACGCGAGACCGTAATGGCGGCCGGGGCCGCGGTTTGCATTGGGTTTCCCTATCTTCAATCAGCGCCATCGACAGGAGGTAGTCTCGCAACACCACACAAGAAGAAGAAGAAGCACACAATTGCCATAAGAAAACCGCGGCCTCGGCCGCCATTACGGTCTCGCGTTTAAAAGCATTTTGTGAGTTTAGGAGTGGATTTCGTGATTTTTTAGTGCGCTAATCGTTATTTTTACAGGGTAATACCCCATAATCAACTATTAAAAGGCCTGTAGCAAAAGTTTGCAACAGCTCCATTGTTCCACTGGTTGGGTAAAAGATTACAGATCAGATTATTTTTGTGTCATCGGTGAATGGGTCTGTTGAATACTTCTGCTACAACCTTTACAACCCTTTGCCACAACCCAATAGCTAGAGCCTTAATTCTTACGTAAAATTCGGCAAAAATAACAAGCTCACCTTAAGAGTTTTCAAAAACCACTCGTTTAACTCAGGAAATCACTTCAATTTCAAACAGCCAACACTTTACAGTAGCCAATGTTTTCACACAGACGTTCGACATACTACTATAAACACGGAACCACTGCGTGTAAACGACATCGTAGCTACAAAATGATGGAATTTCCTTCTAAATACATGAAATATTAGCTGCAATTGCTGTCTGGTCTTTTCTGAGATATCGAAGATTACAAAATAATACAATAAAAGTACGCATCTAAACGAAACGAAATATTTAAATGTTTGTAAGTTCTGTTGATTTTTACAAAAACGCGATGGTTCCGTCTATGCATGTAGTTGTATGTCGGTGATAATAGTATCTATACTCTATAGTGCAGCGCAGTGGCGGCTCGCCTAAGGAGGCAAGGGAGGCTGTGCCTCCCCAGACACTCAGAGGGAAGAAAAAATAACGTCGACAAGACAGTGACGAGAGACAACATATTAAAATTAGGCAATCACAATGTCCGTGACTCTAAAACTTGAGTCAATCTTCACTAGGAGAGAGCGCAAGAGAAGGAAGTTATAAGCGGGCGGGAAACGAGATTTCAGAGTCGCGAAACGACAGCAGTCAGCAGTGCCAGAGTCTGTACCTCCGAGACTCCGAGTCGGTCGAGTCAAGTCAAGTGGTGTTCGGCATACACACTCACAACCAACGAACTAGAATGACTAGAATGGCCGACACAGCGCTTTTACACGGGGAAGCTTGAAGCCTCCGACCTAACCTCACTTTCCGGGCTAGAAGGGCAAAACATTGGATTCTTCATAAGACCCTGTGCTAGAAGGGCGAAAGTTTTCGGTTGTTTTTAGCTCGTAAAAATTGAATTTTTGAAAGCGGGTCAACTTTTTGTGAAGTAAGAAGGTCGGTTACCGTGAAAATGCAGGAAAACACCGGTTTTTTTCTAATTTTTTCTAGTTTTAATGAAGTTTACAAGTGAGTGTTGTCACCCCAGCCGGTACTGGCATTGGCATCTAAACAGTGTCTCAATTGCGTGATTTCTGATCTTTCTGCGAGCTTTTCTTGTTAGAAATGATCCTTCCTTCATTCCCCAGTGTTATTAAAGCCATTGTTTGATATTTGAGAGTGCTAAATGCTTTAAAAGTTTCATCGCGTTCTACTGAAGTCTTACCTGACTGGTGCAGGCACTGACTGGATTCTAAGCTGTTACTGGGATATTCAACCAGTTCTGTGTCAGAATTTCTAGCATGATTATAGTGAGAGATATTTAAAGCCACTCTTCTGTGTAGTTTGAATCATCTCAATGCCTTTGATTGACATCGGAACTCGGAAGATAGGTTGCTGAATTGGTCTCTCCGTCTCTTGTGCGCACAGTTACTTCCAGGCAGTAAACAAAACCAACTTATCTCCTTTAGTTAAGTGTACCAACTGATGTAAGTTCAAATTTTGAGTCTGATTTACTGTAAGTGGTAATCTTTATGCCAAGATTATCATTTGCGCAACTCAGTCCGAAGTTAATTCATCGATGGAACTCAGATCAGCGGCAACTTTTTTTGGATTACTTTTACCAATCTTTTACTGCAGGTATGCTCTTTGAGGTGAAATTTTATTTCTTTTTCTGTTTTTCACAGAACCACTACTGTAATTGTACAAATCATTGTATGATACGGAAATTTGTTTATTCATGAAAACTGATGGAATGAGCTACTGGTGCGGTTATTCTTGAATGGTCTATTAAATATTAAATAAAAATTCCTCTCGTAAGTTGAAGCTTTGTGAAACGCTGAACCCAAATATAAAGCAAACTAATGGGTTTAATTTTACTGTGAGTTTACTTAATCAGCAGATTGCTCGAAAATCCCTGAAAACGCTCCAATGAGCTGTTTCATGTGTATTAAGCGGTAATTGTACCCTCTCAGAGATGTTTTCTGACTGGGCCTGTGCGGCTACCGGTGCTTATAATAGTGACCAACTCTGCGGACAAACTATTATAACTGATTAGTTTGTTCATTCCGATTGAATGGAACCCTTGAACTGTTATGGCTACCCGCAGTGAAGAAAATGTTGAGTTCCATCATCTTTTTGTGAAGAAAATCAGCGGAAGGAGCACACTGCATCACATGCAGTGTTTTTGTTTGAGGCTTGATTATCTGTTGCTTTAGGAGAAGGAACCCTTTCCTATCTTTGCTTAAGAACATAGCATGGATTTCTTGAGGTCAAAAGATTCTCCCCTCAATAAAAATATATAGTGAGCGTAGGTAGAGCTGGTTTCACGAAAGAAGGCAGATGGCAAATCATGCGGCTTGCTGCGCAAAGACGTGTTCGCATTCCTGCACATGCTCAAAAACGCAAAATCGTTTCTGCGCAGTAAACAAACCAATCTGTTATCGGCCAACTTTCGTGAAACAACCTCTACAGAGGTAACAATATTTCAAAATTTTGGAAGGAAAAACGAATGTACACATCAAGTTATTGGGCAAGACCTGGTAACCTAACTTCTGTGCAGTAAAAACTGGTGTCGGTTTGGTGGCCCTGAAAATGAAAAAATTCAGCGAAGAAGCTGAAATCCATGGTACCAAGTGTTCATAACACTTTGAGTAAATTCATACTAAATGTGTAGGATTCCGATCGGTTCTTAATCATCTATATATTATTGTTTCAATCATCAACAGCTCTCAGAGACCGATCAGCACCAGATAACTACAGTTAACCTGAGTCCATTATGAAATGATGATTTGTGACCACCCCTTCCGGTTCAAATTGATACCTTTTTCCGTGAACATAGCGCACAAAGGGAACGAAAGGTAGAGAAAGTAGATTGGAGCAAGGAAATAAGAAGTGCTAAGAATACAGAAGAAAATAAAATTTCACTTCAAAGAGCATACCTGCAGTAAAAGATTGGTAAAAGTAATCCAAAAAAAGTTGCCGCTGATCTGAGTTCCATCGATGAATTAACTTCGGACTGAGTTGCGCAAATGATAATCTTGGCATAAAGATTACCACTTACAGTAAATCAGACTCAAAATTTGAACTTACATCAGTTGGTACACTTAACTAAAGGAGATAAGTTGGTTTTGTTTACTGCCTGGAAGTAACTGTGCGCACAAGAGACGGAGAGACCAATTCAGCAACCTATCTTCCGAGTTCCGATGTCAATCAAAGGCATTGAGATGATTCAAACTACACAGAAGAGTGGCTTTAAATATCTCTCACTATAATCATGCTAGAAATTCTGACACAGAACTGGTTGAATATCCCAGTAACAGCTTAGATAGTGGGGCGGATAACTCCGCACAATATTGGAAGAATCGTTCATTTCTGGAAAAAAAAGTGAAACTTTTAGGGATTGTAGTTGACCCTTAGGAGAATCGAAAATCGAAGAGACCCCAAAAAGTTGGGCCCCTGGGGGCCCAGTGGGGGGCCCCAAAATCTTATTTTGCTCATAACTTTTGAACGAGTGATTTTTTCGAAAAAAAATGATACATTAAAAAGATAGGAAATTTAATTCTAAACAAAAAGTGTCTCTTGGTATTTTTCATTTGGACGACAAATAACCAAGATATAGCCGGAAATCCGATTGGACGTTGGGGGCCCCACCCGGATCCCGCCGCCGCACATTAGTATACGGTCTCTTACGCTGCCGCGTGCAAGTATCTCTTGCTGCACGGTTGGCACTCACACTCCGACACTTCGCTCAAGTTTATGTCGTCGTATGTGACTCTTGGAGAGTTGGGGGTGGGGTGGGGCACCCAACCCCCCCCCCCCCCCCCCCATGAATTACACCCGTTTGAAGAAGTCGACTAATTTCCCGAATTTCCGTTAATTTTTTATCCAGTTTATCGCTAATGACAAACAAAAGTAACCTAAGTAAGTTTATGTCTTCGTTTTCGAGGGGGGGAGGGGTGCCCCCCTCCTACACCCCCCATGAATCGCACCCGTATACAGAGCTAGGTACATTTCCGTTCAATTTTTATTCAGTTTATTGCTAAAAATGAACGAAAGTAACCTGATGTAAGTTCTGATCAACGTTGATATCGTTGAAAACAAACGCAACTATGAATGTAGGAGGTTCATCGAGGAAGTATTGATACGAAGGGAGGGGGTATCACCACAGAATAATACAATCAGAACGGAAACTCTGTCGGATTTTGAACCAAATTCATTTCGCGTCCGCCATGTTGGGATATATAGGATGTTTACATCTGGATTCGCGCGTGAAAAAAAAATATTGGACATGATCCGCGAAGTTTTCATTTTGAAATGCCATTAGAATAACAGTGAGGGCGGAAACTTAGGATTTCTTTCCAGAATTTGCAGAAATAAATGAGTTTCAACACAAATCACACACGTCCGCCATGTTGGGATACAGGACCACAGCGTTGCCTATTGGTGCCGTTAAATTCCAAACTTGCTTCTATTGGCTCTTATGGGAGTTTCCGTTCTGATTGTATTATTCTGTGGTATCACCTTACTCCCCCTCCCTTCCCTGCTAGAGAATCCAGAATTTTTGTTTTTACCTCTAAACACGATTGAAATAAGCCGGACATCCGATTTAATTGATTTTAATCGACACTGTCGGAAACTTCGCGGATCATGTCCAATATTTTTTTTTTTTCACGCGCGAATCCAGAAGTAAACATCCTATATATCCCAACATGGCGGACGCGAAATGAATTTGGTTCAAAATCCGACAGAGTTTCCGTTCTGATTGTATTATTCTGTGGTGATACCCCCTCCCTTCGTATCAATACTTCCTCGATGAACCTCCTACATTCATAGTTGCGTTTGTTTTCAACGATATCAACGTTGATCAGAACTTACATCAGGTTACTTTCGTTCATTTTTAGCAATAAACTGAATAAAAATTGAACGGAAATGTACCTAGCTCTGTATACGGGTGCGATTCATGGGGGGTGTAGGAGGGGGGCACCCCTCCCCCCCCCCGAAAACGAAGACATAAACTTACTTAGGTTACTTTTGTTTGTCATTAGCGATAAACTGGATAAAAAATTAACGGAAATTCGGGAAATTAGTCGACTTCTTCAAACGGGTGTAATTCATGGGGGGGGGGGGGGGGGGGTGGTTGGGTGCCCCACCCCACCCCCAACTCTCCAAGAGTCACATACGACGACATAAACTTGAGCGAAGTGTCGGAGTGTGAGTGCCAACCGTGCAGCAAGAGATACTTGCACGCGGCAGCGTAAGAGACCGTATACTAATGTGCGGCGGCGGGATCCGGGTGGGGCCCCCAACGTCCAATCGGATTTCCGGCTATATCTTGGTTATTTGTCGTCCAAATGAAAAATACCAAGAGACACTTTTTGTTTAGAATTAAATTTCCTATCTTTTTAATGTATCATTTTTTTCGAAAAAATCACTCGTTCAAAAGTTATGAGCAAAATAAGATTTTGGGGCCCCCCACTGGGCCCCCAGGGGCCCAACTTTTTGGGGTCTCTTCGATTTTCGATTCTCCTAAGGGTCAACTACAATCCCTGAAAGTTTCACTTTTTTTTCCAGAAATGAACGATTCTTCCACTATCCGCCCCACTAAGAATCCAGTCAGTGCCTGCACCAGTCAGGTAAGACTTCAGTAGAACGCGATGAAACTTTTAAAGCATTTAGCACTCTCAAATATCAAACAATGGCTTTAATAACACTGGGGAATGAAGGAAGGATCATTTCTAACAAGAAAAGCTCGCAGAAAGATCAGAAATCACGCAATTGAGACACTGTTTAGATGCCAATGCCAGTACCGGCTGGGGTGACAACACTCACTTGTAAACTTCATTAAAACTAGAAAAAATTAGAAAAAACCGGTGTTTTCCTGCATTTTCACGGTAACCGACCTTCTTACTTCACAAAAAGTTGACCCGCTTTCAAAAATTCAATTTTTACGAGCTAAAAACAACCGAAAACTTTCGCCCTTCTAGCACAGGGTCTTATGAAGAATCCAATGTTTTGCCCTTCTAGCCCGGAAAGTGAGGTTAGGTCGGAGGCTTCAACGAAACTCCAAGTCGGCCATTCTAGTCATTCTAGTTCGTTGCTCACAACCAAGCAAGGACTCAAGGTATATGGAAGAACAGGTATGGACAGGAGGCGGGGTTTAAGGGGCTTTCGAGTTTTCCCGCCAAATGATGACGACACGCTTGCTTTGACGATGACGTAGCCGTCACCTGCTGCAGTAGCGAGAGATGGGGATCACGGGAGAGTGAGTGAGATAGTTTGGAACGGTAGGCAAATTTTATCGCGACCGTCTAGAACATCTGTGACGTAGCCGTCACCTACTGAGATAGGCTCCGCCTCCTGTCCATACCTGTTCTTCCATATACCTTGGCAAGGACTGTGCACGCACTAACGAAGGTATCGGAGGCTGCTATCCTCCTCGACTCCCGCAGCGTTGCCGAGCCAGTAGCCGGATAACCGCCATGCCAGTCGCCGGACCAGCCGCGCCTGTTTGTTTTTGTGTTTGTGTGTTTTCTTTCTGGGGGCTGGGGTGGGGGGGGGTCCCCAGACCCCCCCCACAGCCTCCCCAATACCAAAGCCCACGAGCCGCCACTGGTGCAGCGCGGGTTATTTAAAATGGAAGTGATTTCCGGCGAGTGAATACGTGGATTTTGACATTTTTTGATGTATTTTAAGGTTCATTTAAAATCGTTCTGTACATCAGAAATAAGATATTTACATTTATAAGTGACATATATATACAACAATGAAATGGTATGATTGTTTTTACATTAAATATTTGAATTGGAGTTAGGTTCAGATGGGGGAGGGGGATTAAAAATAAATTGAACAAATGAAAGCAAATAAAAATAAATAAAAATAAATAAATACATAGATCAGATTAGTTCAAAAGAACGCCACTCTTCCGTTTACATAGGGAAGGTAGTTAACCGTTCGTACTAGGGGGAATTGAAATTGCCTATACGATACATTGAAGGCGCCCGAAGCAACCTTATCATGTAAGTGTTTTCATCGATACTCGTTTATCCGGAATAAAGACTGAAACAATGAGAAATAGACTGTAGGAGAAAAACAAGTATACTCGCGGGCTTGGCCCGGCCATAAGAGGTTATGGTGGTCGCCGTTTGAGAACTTGGGAAATTTACGCGAACAACCGTGGAAGTTATGAATTTCACGATTTTCACATTCACTCCTTCAACTTTTCCTCAATCGAGAAGACGGCGAGAAAGCTCGATTTGAAATTGAAATACATTGAATTTAAGTGGGACGTATTTGAACACCTTGAACAAAATTGTTATACTTGAACATCTATGTTCAAGTGCCGATACTTTAGCTGACGTATTAAGGGGATAATGTAATAGGGAAGTTCAACTCATGAAGGAGACATCAGAATTTATTATAAATTCCCGAGAATTTATTCACCATGAGAACATTTCCAATTGGAAATTCACTCTCATCAGAGCGGATATTATAAAGGCCGTTTTCAATTATTTCTCTTATCTTATAAGCCAATAGACTAATATTTTGAAATGCTTGTTGCAATAGAACTTTCAAAATTGGTTATATTGAGTTGTTCAGAAAGAAGAACAGATTTGGTCTTGCACCGCACTATGGACTGATATTGTCAAAAAGTGGCCAAAAATAGTAATAAAATACTAAATAAAGTATTAAATTTCTTCTCAATTTATCATTTCAAAACTTTCCAGACCAATTTTAACTACAGAAAACACTTTTAACAAGTTTATTTAAACCAAGAAAAGTGTGTTCAGAGTTTTAATTTAAGCTTAATTTTTAATTTAATTAAATTTTTTCATTGATTTTTGCCCTTTTTTCCGACCCAAGACTACATCAGAGCGTCGGCGTCGTTTGCTCCAGTCTCTCAATCTGGCGCCCGCCCCCACGCATATCTACAATAATTCTAATTCTTATTTAAAGATTTCTATTCCCTCTAAGGATACCGGTTTTTAAAGACAAGCAAATTCATACTTTCCCTTCATTTATACACTTTATGAGAAAAAGAAAGAAGAAAATAAAGAAACAGTTATGGAGATGAATACTAGGAAAAAGAAAAACTGTGAATATTCCTGATGGTGGGAATTTTAAATCACTAGACATCAGTGTACTTGAAGGTGAGTAATAAAAGTAGTACTCAAATTTTTATATCAAAGTTATGACTTTCCTTCACTCTCTCTTTCTCTCTTTCGCTCTATCTCTTCCTCTCCTTCTCCCTCGCCCCCTCCCTCCCTCCCTCCCTCCCTCCTCCTCTCCTCTCTCTCTCTCTCTCCTCTCTCTCTCTCTCTCTCTCTCTCTCTCTCTCTCTCTCTCTCTCTCTCTCTCTCTCTCTCTCTCTCTCTCTCTCTCTCTCTCTCTCTCTCTCTCTCTCTCTCTCTCTCTCTCTCTCTCTCTCTCTCTCTCTCTCTCTCCCTATCTCTTATTCCCAATTCCTCTGCCCACCTTTTCCAAACATTTCTCATCCAAACGCCGCTGGAGCGAACTTGAATATTCGCTCGCCGGAATATGCAGCGATTTTGACCGTTCGTTCATACGGAGCGTCTAACCCTCTATTTCAGTTCTATGCAGTCTCAATTTATATGTTTGTATAAGCTTTTGATTGAAATGGAAATAACCTCCTCCACCCCCCCCCCTCCCGAATAAGAAAGAGTAAGGGGTTTACTCTAGCGAGATTTGCAAAGAGGAAAATCACTGGAGTTGCTATACGAAAATAGATATTTCCTAGAGAGGGCGGGAGGGGTGGTGGAGGGATACTAAAGCATGCCATAAACATCAAAGGCTCCGTGTTCTGTGTTCATTGAAACGAGGTCGAAAGCCGACTTACCAATCGCGTTTAAGATCATCCACCCTTTCAAAGTTTGCAAGAAAGTATAGAGTAAGGAAATAACGATTTTTTTTTAACATTTTAACACGTTTAACATCTTAAGATAATTACATTATTCATCATCAAGGGTGTATTGGGGGGTTAAGAGGGTGGCAAGGAGGAGCTACCTCCCTCCGGTCACTTAAAAACACCAAAATAAGAGGGGAAAATACGGCAAACTTCCTAGAAGTGGCCAAATCAAGGCAAAAATATAGAACTAAAGTTACCCCTGGATGATTTTGCCGCCCCCCTCACCACCCAATCTGTTTTTCTGGATACGCCCTTGTTCATCACATCTTGAAAAATCTTGGGTCCTCGTCACCGGTGAGGGAAATGGAGCGGCGCGACATAATGAAAACATCGCGCAGATATAAGGGATGATATGTCCTATCAACGAATTAAAGATTGTCGCGAGATTTTCACGGGCTAAATTTCGTATTAAAACTTGGAAAATTTGTTTGTCCCCCCCCCCCCCCAAAGGAACTTTTGAGGGCCTCTGAAAATGTCAAAAATGAAAAGTGTGGGGTCAGTTCCGGATCTAACTTTCTTGTTTCAAATCATTTGGTTCAGTAGTGTTCGAGAAAAATTCCCTATTCGAGTGGTTTGTTACACCCTGAGCAATATTTCCATCAAGGAACGTACTCTATGTGACCACTTCCGCAGTTATGCGTGTGAGTGTGGGACTGATCTGCAACGGCTCTTCCGGCCGAGAGTGGCCGAACTGGAACCTTGAAGGCGAAACTTTGTACGTGAAACTCTCGTGGCAATCTTTAATTTGTCGATAGTCCACAGGGTCACCATAAAAATAAAAAATAAATAAAAAAAAAACTTAATCTAGGAGTTGCGGACATTTTCATAAATCTTGACTTTTGATGGTAACAGCCAAAGTATATGTATTTTGAGCCTAAAAGCGCCAGATCGTGACTAGTTTTTAAGATAAAAGTCAGCCATATTCGTCCTATACTCTGTTTTTTATTTATTAATTTTCTTAGCCCCGTAAAAATTTCACGGTCAAATTGCGCATTTTTTTTTTATTTCGAAAAATTCTGGATGAGAATTCTTTTTTTTTTTTTAATTTTCGTTACACCCTGTATATTCAACGGTATCCAAATAGTGCACAGCGTGCCGAAAACAGATCTGGAATTTAGTTAAGTATTCTATAGTCATTTCGCGTTGAACACAAATATTTACCCGTAGATGTAGGAGGCTGCGCACGTGCGCATCACTCGCGAAATGTTTACAGTCAAAGTCGAAACAGAAAACAGAACTCCTGGGGGCGATCATCAGAGAGAGCGGCGCTGCAGCTGCGTCGAATCAAGCATATGACTTTGACTCCGCGTAAACATAACTAAACTTTCCGCAAGGAAATTTCTTCTAAAATTTTGAAAATGAAACACGGGCCGCAATCTGTGCCGGCGCACGAAACACCGTATTGTATGAGCACCGCTAAAGACCTACAGGACAAAGGGTGATTAGCAGTTTTAACAGTCGAGAATATTCCCATCTATGAGTAAATTTCCACACTGAGAAAGAAGTTTGGATGAAAACGCGGCAGTGCGAATAAAATGCATTTAGTCCCCGAAAAGAATGCATATGGAGGACCTTCACTATTTACGTATTTTTTTATTTTTTAGTTGAGGGTCCCGCCGGTGGGGCGGGACCCCCGGGCGGGAATGTCGTAAGTCTTTCACAACAGTTCAATATGGCCATGAATTTCAAAAGTTTTATAGTAACAAGCAGTTAAAAAAGCATAAGCATATAAGTTTAGTGAATTCAATTTTAAAGAAGAAAACGAATTTCAGGCTGACTTTAATACTCACTTAAAAGAGTAAAGTTCCAATCAGGAATAATCCAGAAGTTTAAAATCACTAGCGAAGAAGCGACAAAGAATCGTCAACAAATCGCAATCTTCAACCGGATTCAGTCGATTGCTAGAGCCCGTTTCAGAAGTGTAGGCGGACCTAAACCATAATCTTTGGCGAATTTTCAAATTTAATTCCTTTAAAATAAAATCAAACTTGCCTCTGACTTTATTCTTTTGCGTTTAAAGTGTTCCTCGTTGAAAAGTGAACACTCAATTTCATTTTCATTCATTTTCATCGAGTAATATCAGAAATAATGTTGACAAATTCCAAAGATAATCGGTCTAGGTCCGCCTACACTTCTGAAACTACCTCTACATGGGAGCGTTCTAGAACTCTCCGGAGCATTGCACCGGTACAGAAAATGACAAAAATGACTCTGTGTCTTGTTTACTTAATATAGTCACCTGGCGCCATTTAAACCAATGGGATCAATCGATTCCCGCGATCTCGTATCGTCATCGGAAAGTTTGGTATCAGCGTGCGGGAGAAAAATCTCTCTCAAGTACAAAAAAAAAAACAAAAAAAAAACAAAAAAAAAAAAAAAAAAAAAAAAAAAAAAAAACAACGAATTGGGAAACCGGAAGAAAGATGAGAATTATAATAAGACGAAAAAGCAGGGGACAGAATTAATATAGTAGGAAAAGGGACAGATAATTTATGGTTTTTGGCTTTTTTCTCCCCCCTCCCCCCACTCCCTTCAATGCCATGTTCAGCGCATAAACTTTAGTCCAACCTCGACGTGAAAAATTGACAAGAAAGGGGACAAGGGGGTGTTGAGTTTTCCAGCTTTCGTCCCCTTCCAGAGATAGGTTCTAGTATCAAGTTACGGCATTGTTTATGAGTCTCTTGCGAATTGTCTCGCTACAGCGAATTTCAGCTCAGATTCCTACCGTTAACGATGCATCAAAGCGCGCCATGCGCTCATTCAAAACTTTCAAAATCCATTCACAAACTCGAAAAACAATGAAGGCAAAATTGCCTCTTGACAAAGACGACACGTTGGATGAACTATTCGACCCTATCAAACGATGCATCAAAAAGCACGATGCATGCTGCCCTCAATCAAAAATTTCAAAATCCATAAACTTGAAAGAGAATGAAACAAGGTTTCCTTTCAACATTTCTGTCGTTAATAAGTCACCGAAGTTGAGAAACTATTCAACCCTGCGCATCATGAAAATAGAGGAGGGGGGGGGGGACTAAAGCTATCAAATAGAGTCCTTATAGGGCCGAATATTAACACGCTCTATATAGGCTTTTCCTCAAAACTTCCTCGACTTAAAAAGTGCCAATAAAAATACATGGAAGATGAAAAGAGGTTGAGGATCAACTGGAAGAAGATTTAAGGAGAATGAGGTAAACTGGAAATTGTAAGACATTGGATAATGGAACTATGATGGAGTGCATTGAGAAAAAGTTAAATTGATGGAAATGGAATGGATATTTATGGAGGAAATTAAACATTGAGGATGGAAAATGTTAGGATTTGGAGGAAATCTCTAGTTTGGTCCTAACTTGCCCTAAGATCTCCTTCAAATCTCTACATTTTCCATTCTCAATTTTTAATTTCCTCTGTACATATCCATTCCATTTCCATTAATTTAACTTTTTCTCAATGTATTCCATCAGTTCCATAAAACAATATTTGGCTACAGCGCAATTTTTCGAAATATGATCAAACTGAGCCAATTGATCAGTTGTATATTTAATTATTCTTACATAGCCTTCTCCGCTAGAACTTTATTCTCATACGATTAGTTTGGTAAACTATATTACTTGTAAAAAAATCAAAATGGCGGGCAAAAGAGCGAAAAATTGGCAACTTTTTTTTCCCCTTTCTTAGGCGAGGCCATCAATACATTAGAGCGAATCGCCGGCGGAAGGATGCGGCAGCCGAACTCCATCCGACATGCGAAAAAAACAGAGAATGTTTGCTCTTCCTCAGTTAGGTAGTGAAGTACCGAGAAAATAATTATCAATCAAAGTTTCCCGCCAAACCACTACTGCTCGCCTCTCAGCCCTTAGAATAATGAAAGATGACTCTCTGCCGTGCTTATATATACGACGTGATGACACAAATCTCCCAGAGTAGGGTATTTCACTTGCTTACTCTCGTGTGGGTACTTCACTATACCACTCAATCGCCAAGGTTGACGTGGCCACAGTGATGCCTAATGTAAGCCCTTCAATGAAAAAAACAAAACAAAAAACTGCGCTTCGACGATATAGTTAATCGAGAACATTTCTGGAAGAAATACCCAGGAAAACAATGGAAATGATCCTCCTGAGACTTGTGCTATGACTTTCAAAAGAAAGTACCCCGGTCGAAATAATTCTTACAATTAAATTTTTTCAGTGGCGAGGCGTGAAATTTGGCAACTCCCCTTTTCCCCCATTTAAACACGTTAGAGAGGTCGAAATGCCTGGTCATCGCCGATGACTGAAGCGTTCGACTTTATTGGTGAATTTAAATGGAGAGCATACATTGTTGCCAAATTTCACGCCTCGCCACTGAATTTTTCGGTTAGTTTCAATGAAATTTTCAATTTTTCAAGACGCACACTACAAGAGGTGTTCTGATTAGTCTTCAGACACTCCAAACCCTCAAAATTGTCTAGAAATTGACAAGATTTGAAAGAGTAAACATTTTGACCTGGGTACTTTCTTCTGAAAGTCACAGTACATTGCGAACAGATGTAGGTAATCAGCATGAAGAGCACACTAATGTTTTGTGGATCCTTCTTCTGGAAATGCACTCAACTGTTTTTTTGTTGTTTAAATCCGTGTAGTAACAGCCAAAGAGAAAAAAATCGTTTTGAAAACAACAAGCTTCAAACATGATTCGAAAATGCTATCATTCCTTAAAATGTAAGAGGGCTGGTTCTGGGTCCAACCACTCAATCACAGACAACAAAGTTAAAGCACTAGCCGATCTCGCAATGATCAACTTTATTTTTGGGGACTCAACAAAAGAATCATAGAGGGTTATAACAGTAGCGGCCCGTGAGATTTGGCAACCATGCATTTTTCCCACTTAAACTTAGGTAAAAAATCGATTCAAGCGAAGGCTGGCAGCCTCCTCGAGTTTCGATTGTTTTCCATGTATTTAAATAGGGGAAAAAACACTGTTGCCAAATCGCACGAGCCGCCACTGGGTTATAATATCCAACGGGCAACGGGCTCTTCTGTTGACGGTTGACCAACGACAAAAACTCTGATGCTTCGCGTCCAAATTGGCTACTGACAGCAATATAACACCTTCACTGAGAGAAATCACTTCTTTAAAAACAAGGAGACAAGTTTACTTGTGACAATTTTCCTTGCGCGAAATAAAGTTCTGATTGCATGAAAAAGAATCACTGACACAACAAGGAATCTTTTATTTGTAGCGGCAGATATTTTCCTTGGGTTAAAGGAATTCCACCTTAGTCAATATTTCACTGTACAGTTTCTTTAATACAAACGAAATACACCTTGGATTAAAAAAAGAACTATCTTAGTGTTTAATCACATTCAACACGAGAACCGCTGGACGTTGCTTTGTTGCGTCCCCGACAAAAAAAAAAAAAAAAATTAACAAGGGCGCGAAATGGCTACATATATTCTTTGATTTATCACACTTGCATTGAGAAAAGTGGGTACGAGTAATAAGTTCCTTTACGAGTAAGCTGAGTTCGTTATTGCACGGACATTCTCAATTGCGAGCTTTATCTTCACAAACTGTGCAAAGAGTGTCTGTCTAGTCGATATGAAGGATGAACTATGTGTACTTACATCAACACCTCTAACAGACGCGATACGTTTTATGTGCCTCTTTCGCCCTCATTACGATCAGTTCAAAATCAATCAGTTGAAGGTCGCACGATGGCAAAATAGTACGAAATTCGACAACCGGGAACTTAACTTCGAACGATGTTGCCAAACACCATCAGTGATGGGCGTAAATATCAAATCTGCTGCTCTTCGATTTACCAATGGTTCATCCGGTTGATCAAAATATTATGCAAAGTTCAGTTCAACGTATATGACTGGAATGCATATAATATTTTCCCAACCAATGGAGTCTAGGGATGCTGATTTGTGAGTAATGGAGGAAATTTCCAGAACCATCAATGGTTTCATCGACTAAGCAAAACATTACGCAGTCCAGTTAAATAGTGTGGTTATCCTTGATAAAAGAAAGCACCTACTTACAATTTGAATGTTCTCATCATCAATTTTGAGGCCTGGTTGAGCTAGCACGTAAATATTGGATTTTCCAGATCCATCGATCGTATCATCGGTTGAAAAAAAGATAACTCGTTGATTCAAAACTGTAATCTTTTTATACTTACATCGGTTGAAACATCGTTGATTTCAGGAAACTTGTTGATTTCTCACAAATCGGAAGCCCTCGGGGACAGTGGCGGCTCGTGACTGAAATATTAGGTGTAGTTGTGGGGAGGGGGGTCTGGGAGGACGTTCCCAGGAGGGGGGTTTGGGGGTCCTCCCGCGGAAAGTTTTCGAAAATTTGACCTGCCTCAGATTTAATTTTAAGCTAGTTTTGACTATTTCGTGACACGAAAGTTCTCCTGCAACAATATATTCGGTACTCTTTACAACTCCTTCTTTTCTTTTCCCCCTTTAATTTCTCCAAAATCCCAATCATATTTAATCAAGAGCGACCATTATCTTTGAAAATTTGAAATGGAAAAAAAAAAATTAAAAAACCTTGAAAAAGTAGGTGTAGTGCCACTACACTAACTACACCTGACGAGCCGCCACTGCTCGGGGAGTCTACGTCTTTGACTTTAAAAACTTCGCGGATAGTTTGATAATTTCACGGTTATTTTACCGATGGAAAAAAAAAAAAAAAAAAAAAAAAAAATACATCGAGAATTAAAATCATAAACTAAGCTGAACTGTGTCATTTTTCGGCCAATCGGCGAAATCATCGGTGAGTTTAAAAAAAAAAAAAAAAAAAAAAAAAAAAAAAAAAAAGTCATTAAATATAAAAACAAAGCGGCAGCTCTGGTAAGGATTTGCCGTTTTATCATACGGAAAATCGTATGGTTGCCTCACATATTTTAGAAATGAGGAAAACGGCAACACTGCAAACATGGTAAGAAGGCAGACCTTGTTGCAGCGCCCAAGAAATTGGGTCGATCAGAAAAAGAAAAAAAAGAAGGTAAAATGAAAACAATGCGTTAAAACGCGTCCGTCGCCGGCTGAGATCGATAGACGGTGGTGATTCGTTTATGAAAATTTACTTAAATCGACGCGGACGTGAGACGTCTGAACGACACGGCTCGGAAAGGGGAGAAACAATAGTGACAAAGGGGAGGGGGAGGGGGATGGTAGGGGGTTAGTTACACGGAATAGTAAGCGACATTCACGGTCGTTAACAAGTTCATTTTCCCCTTCATTTGAGGATATCTAGTTAATGTAAATTAAATGGAAAATGAGAAAAGTTTGATAAGGACAATTTATGAAAATGCACGAGGGAACAGAAACACATTACAGGGTGATTCTAAACGCATAAATAGGTCGAAAGTCCCGAGTACATATTCTAAGGATAAAATAAACTTTATTTTTCCAGAAGTATTTTCTTTCTCCTCTCAAACTTCTTTTATCAATATGATAAATTTTGTAGAATTAGGCAGTGCTAGGTGGATTTTTGCGCCTATGCAACATAAGTGTCCCCCCTTCCCCCTTCCCCCAAGAGCATGGAATGCTATGCTCAGTGGGCGCAAAACTAATTCAAAACAATGTTAAGTGTTTTTCGCGGGTTTAAAAAGACGAAATGCGATGTTGCTAAATTTCGCCACTGTTGTTTATTCTTTGTCGGTGGATTAAAAAATGCAACTTATATATGAGACCGCGAATAGGCAGCCCGCAGGGCAGCCCTGTTACAAGAAAACATATTTAGGGGTCGTGGATGAGCTGTGATGCTGTGTTGCCAGATTGGGGTGAAAAAGCAGTACGTTTTACATTGATTTAAATGGGGACGATACGGCGTTTTACCTCTGATCTGGCAACACTGGTGATGAGACTTGTGGGGGGTATGGGGGGTGGCGACCGTACGGCGCACACAGGATCAACAAATAGCTTTTTCCGGACAAGAAAAATGATTATCTTTTGCTTCATACTGAGAAAAAAATTTCCTGACAGTACTCTGAAGTACTCTGATAAATAATTTCCTCACCGGAATTCCGCAGACTGTAACTGGAATTCTGGTTACAATCACCGGACGAGCGTCCGATTATTTCAACAATAATTGAATCGTATAGTTCGAAAACACGCCATCGTCATTTTTAAGGAAACTACAAAAACTGGGCAGCTCGGGCGGAAAAGTCATTGCAGAAAAAATCTTTTTGGTGATAAGCAAGGTATTTTAGTACTTCTTCCTTAGCACCGAAAAGATTTTTTCTGCATTGACTTTTCCGCCAGCGCTGCACAGTTTTTGTAGTTTCCTTAAAAATGACGATGGCGTGTTTTCGAACTATAAGATTCAATTCCTGTTTACTTTAACAAAAATTCTGTTTAAAACTTTCCAAACGGCATTCCGGTTGAATGAACAGGCATGTTTTTCTCAGTACAAAAACATTTCAATAGTCACGGAGAAAAAAACGTTGGTTCAATGGAACACCGAGGCGAGGGTGTTCAGTTCCAGTAACCGAAGTTTTCGGTTGTGAGAACCAAAGTATTCAGTAGGAACGAAATGTGAGTCACAGCAGTGTAGTCACACTAACCGAAATCTTCGGTACTCCTAACTGAAGTTCGGTACTCACAACCAGGGATTGGGATCCGGAGCTGTGGTCAGATCTGAATTTTACGTTCTCCTCGGCAGAAAACTGTGAGAATACTAAAGTGAGTAACAATTTATCTTTCAAACAGTGGCGAGTCGTCCATGTTACCTTTGACACCTAAGGTAACAGTACGATTTTCCCTCATTTTTCGCTTTCATAATTTCGTAATAAACTTATCGAGATGTGCAAAAATTATCGTCCTACAACCGAAAAAGTGTGAAGAATATCTGAAATAGAAAGAGAAGTGCTAGACGAGCGCGTACAGCAGCGAGAAATCGTGGAGCGCTGAAGAAATACAGCGTGTTACCTTTATTTTCTAAGGTGTCAAGCCCCACAAACACACATGCATAGTGGCTATGCAGCTCCACACACAAATATCACCAGCCGCAGAGCAGGCCCTGTCTCTCAGCATATTCAGTGCGGCCGTACGGGAGCCGCGAAACCTAAAAAAATAAAGGTAACACGGCTCTGCGCATGCGCTCACCTTCCCCCACCACTCTTTCTCGCTAGTCCGGTCCGGTGCTTCGCAACATCGCGGGGTTTTCCATCGGTCCATCGCCATTCACGCGGCAGACTCTGAGCTGACCAAATCAAAGCCAAAGATTACTTATACTTAGTATAAGAGTATAAGTAATCTTTGATCAAAGCCTAGCTGCCAGCTTTTTCCCGTGTCTTGGCTCAGGTCTTCGCACTTGACTCGCATTTGCATTTCTCTCGTTGTCAGAAGCGCTTGTTATTTTATTCTGTAAGCTTTCCAAAGAAAATTCGACACTACCAACCCCCCCCCCCTTGACGATCCTCAGAGTGATTCTATCTCAGGTGTCACTGGCCATTTGGTCACGCCACGCCACTGCTTTCAAATACTGAATCCAGAGGCTCTTGCACCAACAGAACTTGATTACAAAGATTCGGTTTCAAGTTATTGCGTTGGGAGCTCTTTGGGAACACGGCTCCCAAAAAGCCTTGATGCCAAATCTTGATTTTAATCCGTGAAATCCCATGTTTCGATCCAACTGTGCGGCGCGGCGGTACGAAGACGAGGGGCTCTTTTCGCCTCTTCACTCTTTTCCCGATCGCCGTAATTTTTCACTTCCGTCATTTTCTTTTGTGTGCTTGCTTACTTTGCAAGGCCGCATCTCGCCGGAAAAGGAAAGAAAAAAAAAAATGTTTCAAAGTACAAGCCGAGCCCGCGGCGCGGCGGCCGCAGCAGCTGCCCCTACCCGAGACCCGACCATGCCGTGCAGGAGTATGATCGAGTGGCCAAGGCATGACAGCGATGACAGCGGAACGCAAAGGTGAGCGCATTCACGTTGGTAAAACGGTCGAAAAATATCGCCGCTCGTCAAACTTAGTTTGAATATCCCTGCTTTTATAACCGTCCATTTTCGATACCTTTGGGACCATACAGGCTGCCAATTTGGGCATTTTTGAGGTGTAAGTAGTTGCAGGAAGTTCAACTTGGTTATCAAACAAATTACAGCACGCGCGAGACATGAGAGATGCATGAACAGTAACCCCCTCCCCTCTTCCGAATCCTCAAAGCATTTTTCACACGGAGAAGAGAGCCCAAAATTGCTTCTTACGATGCTTCAAGTTTCATTGGTGTGCCCCCCCCCCCCCCCTAGAAAAACTTCATGGATCTGCCACTATATGTTTTCCAGAATAACTTTCTGGATCTGCCACTATAAGCCCCCCATAAAGGGTATGTTGATATTTTTTTTTTTTTTTTAGACGGCAAAGTTAAAGGAGTTTTAACCTACATCTTTTAAAATATTCCTCATGTATAAGAGAAACACCCGCAATCCAAGGATTTTTAGAGAAAAAAATAGTGTAACCTTTGCCTCATAGGGTCATGAATTGCCTAATCTATAAAGTGAATTTTTGGTGGCGTAATGCGCCACCAAAATGCGCCGGCATCTTTAAGAATTTGTCAAATTGTGACAATGTGGCCCTGTAGAGTAATAATTTTGTCCGTCCTGCATAGTTCGCCTTAATCGTCACTCTTACACAAGCTATATGTTTGACCGCCAAAATATTTTTTGGCCTGCGCTGTTTTCTGGCGCTCCAAAACGGCCTGTTTTAGAGTGAACGATTACTAACTGGGCAAAACGGACCAAATTTTTGCGCCTCAGAGATCCATTATTTGGCAAATTATCCAAGGATTGATCTACTGAAGATGCACATTTTGCTGCAAACCGGCCATGATTATTAGACTGCAGGCTCTTTGAAGCACGAGTCAAAATCACCCCCTCCCCCTACCCCCCCCCCAATTTTTTTAATGGTTCAATTCATTCGCAACTGCAAACAATCGAGACTTCTGCGTACATTCAAACGATAGAAAAGACGCTCATTGGTTGTGCGCTATCACTGATGTGCGGTGCTTCTTAAAATGCGACGACTTTGATCAAAGATTGAAATGGGGAAAAAACGATCAATGGAGAGACCATATTTCGATTTGACAACACCGCAAAATTTTCCATTCCTTCCGGGGCGGATTCCGTCCATTACATCCCACATCACGCGTCTATACGGTTCGATTTTGAACTTCCCGCCGTGCTTTTAGGCGCATTAATAGTACAAGAGTAACATCACAATACATTAGACACACATTCTATTTATAGCTCCCGAGAGGGACAGACGTAATGCGGGCAGCATCGTTGGAACTTTCAGGCGCAACGTGTACTCTAAAAGCTCGCGCTTTACCTACTCTTTGAACAAAGACCATGATAAATTAGACGCGATTACGTAAGATGGAAAAGTTGAGGCGGTCAAAACATGGTTCTCGCTCCAGTAAAGATTTTCTCAACGACAAGAACAGATTGGAGGATTTAAACGAGAAAAATTCCCAGGGCCTAGGAGACGTAAAAATGAAAAAAATGCAATGTATAAAAGTTTAATGGTTGCGATATTTTGTTAGGTAAACTACGGATACAAAAAAGGGGGAAAGAGAGCAGAGCGTGAAATTATAAAAGGTATTTTAAATTAAATATTAATGAAAGAAAGAGGTAAACAAAGGCTAGTATCTAACAGAGGAATCTGAAGGGAGGAAAACCTTTGAACTAAAGAGCAAGGTTTGAAATTCGTCGACGGGAGGATGAGAGTTTCTTAAAACAGCCCTTAACCCTCCCCCTCCCCCTCTCCCTCCGACTGCCCCCGATCGCCACTCATTGAATTACAAGTAGCTTGCGAGGAGGGATTTGCCAGTTTAATATTTTAGTAAAGACGGAAGGTTTTACGCGGGATAATTTTCCCCTGTCATCTAGAGACCCTGCATTACATTCAACCATCAAAGGAGGTCAGCTTTTGAGTGACCCCGCAGTTAGGGGTCAAAAATTGAAATTAGATCCTACACAGGAACCTGGCAATAAATAATAAAGCTTTCTCCTTCTAAGTCCCGTTTCACGCAGCAGCGCAGCGTGCTATTAATTTTTTATTTTTTTATCTCATAAAATTCAATCTTGCATGCATATTTTACGAAGGCCTGAACTGCGCATGGCAATGTAGAGTTTCTTTCTCGAGAAATGTAAAGGTAATTAAAAGTTAATTAAGGAGCTTCTTTTCAGAGGTTTTGACACAACTACGTTTTTTTTCCTTTTTTATTCTTTCCATTGAAATTAAAACTTGTAATAAAAAAATGCAGTTGTTTTAATACAAAGCGTTATCGAAGCAGCGAAATCAATGATTGACGGTGGGCTTTGTCCGCGTGCAATCGGATTAAGACATCTGGAGAGAGGCAAATCACGGAACAGAAAAAATAAAACAAAGAGAAAACTTTCCTTTCACTGAGATGCTTCAAATTATGAGCTGAAAACAATAAGCAAAAGGGTGTTTCATTGAATAACTTTTCCTTCCGATATAGGTTCAATAGAACCCTTCTTCGTTTAATAAAGAAACAAAGAGAAAAGGGGAAAGGGGAAAAAAGAAAGAAAAAAAAATGGAGAAAGCTATCTTACCACAGGTCATATTTTACGTCTTAACAACTCCATAACCGCGAAACCTACAGCGAAAAACTGAAGCTAACCTATAGCTAAGCCAGAGGCAAATAGAAACCCAGCACACCGTATATGCTTCCCGTGCTAGAAAAGTGCGCACAGTTTTGTTAGGGAGTCACCGGCTGCAACGCTAAACGTAAACAGTCACCTACTGTTGAGCGGCAAGCTCAAAGAAAGGCTGTGATTGGTCCGGAGTTCAGGAAACGGAAACAGGTTTTACTGGGCGAATAGGTCTTCGTACACGCTCAAAGTAGGATCGTCAAATTGACATCGGTGAGCAGAAATCCACCGCAAACTTCAGAATTGCCAACCTGACATTTATAATAGCCTCGTTTATGCGAGCATCTCAACCCGGGTTCTAGAACCCGAGTTCAGCTGAACCCGAGTTGAGATGCTCGCATAAACACTTCGGATCTCGCTGAACTCGGGTTCGACTCGACCCCGATTCAAACCCGAGTCGAGTCGGTGAACTCGGGTTGAGATTTCACGCATAAACACCTCGGAGTTCAGAACCCGGGTTCACGCGGCATCGATGTCACCAATCCGAGCGAGGTTAAACACGCGTCTTATGCGGTCGCACTTGTCCGTACCGCACCAAGCATCGCCGCCATTTTCGTCAAAAATGTAAACAAACACAGTGAAGAAGAAGAAAGAAATCCTTTGAACTCGAGTTCAAATACACGGGTGTTTATGCGCAAATCCTAGTTGGACCCAGGTTGAAACTCAACTCGGGTTGACTCAACCCAGGTTCAGATCTCTCGCATAAACGAGGCTAATATTCAAACCAAAACCTTGACCAAAACACCTCCAGAATAGGTTTATTGGTTTTGTTGACTGTAGATTGGCGAACAAATGACACACCATCCATCGTCAAATAACTCTGCAGTTTGACGGGCCGTCAAATTGCACAGATGTTTGACAAACGGAACATCAACCAAACATGCAACGGTTGGCTCACCTGCCGTTTTGTGGTGGATCTCGGCTCATCGATGCCAATTTGACGATCCTACTTTGAGCGTGTACCAGAGACATTATAGAAGAAGACTGACCCTTGCTATCTCTTTGCATGGAGGAAAAGTGAAGCCGATCTTGGCAAGGGCTGATGGGCAGGGCACTTCCCCGCGCGGGGGTATGAACCAAATTAACATTAGCTCTTATGGAGCTTCGCTCTTCAAACCTATTTTAGTCAATCATTTTAGCGAATAACAATGTCGAGTCTCACATATGTTATATAGTGTAGTATAACATACATTTAAACGGAAAATTTGGATCAATTTAAGGCGTCCGTTCTTTAATAATCGAAGTTATAACGATCGGTCGGTCATTGTTTACTTTAGCATCCACAACCTATCTGCCGTACTTTCCATCGTAAATATCTAGCGGATAAATTGACCGAAACTTGCGTTAAAGTTCGTCAATTTCAACTTTGGCATAAGCTGCATATCATATCTGAGTACTTTTGAAAACTAAAAGTAATTAACATTCTTTTGAAACAGTTTTATGTATCGGTTCCATAAGCCGCAATGTTAATTTGGTTCATACCCCCGAGCGGGGAAGCCCTGCCTATGACAGTAGTAGCCGGCTTCAAATCTCGCCGCTAGGGGCCAGTCAGTCTTCTTCTATAATGTATTTGGCGTGTACGAAGGCCTAATGCAAACGACGCGCTCATCAGTCAACGGTAGGCGACTGTTGGCTGTTGTTTTGATGAGTTCCGACCAAAACTGAGCTGGAAAAGAGGACACCTGTCCCAAGCTTTGTGCTGGGTCTCTATTAGTCTCTGTACAAATCATTCCTGCTGGATGAAACACTGTCGCGGTGCGCCTTTCTGCAACTATCAGACAGGCATGCGCAGGGCAGGAGCAGGAATACAGCGGAGTAAAAACTTGCATTCCTTCGGGGGACAGACTTTGTGCACCTGAGCACATCAAAGCTCAAAGCAATTTCAAAGGCTCGACTGAAGATTACTTCCCTCCAGAGAAATTAATATACTTGCAGTTTTGTAAAGCGCTTCCATCGATGAGCAATATTGACGGGACTCTCAGTTGAAAACAATGTTAACACAGTGTGTTATTTGTTGACAAAGTTACGATAATAATCCGATAATCTGTTAGTAGCCGCAGCACTATATCGTCTGAGATCGTAAAAAAGTTGCCAAAAATAAAAAAATAACATTCTCACCAATTTCTAACTTGTTTTTTTAAGTCTATTGCGATTATTAATATCGATTTTTTCGATAACTTTTTTTGTGATTCTTCACTGACCCCATAGTGCATCGTTAGAATGAAAAATATATTCGATTCATTATTGTTGAATATACAAGGGGTGTTCCATAAGTCAGTATCCCCCCTCTCTAATATCCACAAAAATGGACCGATTTTGAAAAATGAGAGCTTAAAATTTTAGTTAGGGTAAACTGAATCCAGAAGTTTAACTTTCAAAGCAATCGGATAAGATGCGGCAAAATACGGGCCGTAGCGTGAAAAAGCAGACAAGCTTTCCGAATTCTGCGCAGCTTACAATCCGACCAAGCCGGCGCACAGTGCAGTAAGAAAAACGCTCCAAAATCGCTTTAGGCAACTTTACTCGGGTAGTTATCGAGACATTTAGAAACTGAGAAAAAGACGTTTTTCTTTTGTGGAAAGGCATAGATTGCCTTTTCAAATTCTTACGTAACTTAATTTTTGACCGAGAAATCCTGCCCTATGGCAGCATTCCATTGGACAAAAATTGAGATACGTAAGAACTTAAAGAGCAACAGCCTCTTCCTTTCCACGAAAGAAGGTTTTTTTTTTCTTCATTTTTTAAATAACTCGATAGTTTGCCGAGTAAAGCTGCTTAAAGCGATTTTGGAGCTTTTTTTTCCCTGCACTGTGCGGCGGAAGCGCACCGCGCCGCGCCACGGCACGGTTCCGCGGCCGCATCTTATCCGATTGCTTTGAAAGTTAAACTTCTAGATTTAGTGTATCCTAACAAAGATTTTAAGCTTTCATTTTTCAAAATCGGTCATAAGTTTTGTGGATTTTAGAGGGAGGGATGCGTACTTCCGACCGAGCCGACGGCGGCGGCAGCGCACCATGGCCGCGGCCCGTGTTCAGCCGCATCTTATCCGATTGCTTTAAACTTTAGACCGCTGTAGATTCGAAATATCTTACCAAAGATTTCAAGCTCTCATTTTTTAAAATCGGTCCATTTTTGCGGATTTTAGAGAGAGGAGATACTTACTTATTGAACATCCCTCGTACAAAGGCTGTCCCATAAAGAGTGAAAACCTATAACCAAGATGAGCAAAATTAGTCAAAAATTGTCGGACTTGTGAACATTTAAAAAAAAAAAAAATCGACCCCCTATAAACGGTTTTTTTTTTTAGCATATACTTTCTCGCAGCGAAGAACGAAGCACTAACTTGTCCGACGATTTCTTTCTCAGAAAACGACTTGATATTTGATAACACCGATGATAATACTTAAACATTAATATCGTCGCCTAACTCAAGATGAGACAGGTAATACTCATAATATCTGATCACACCGGAGAGAGAAAGCATCGGACAATTAAGTAGTGCTTCGTTTTTCGCTACGAGAAAATATACATATGCAAAAAAACCCGTAAAGGAGGTCAACACTATTATTATTATTATTATTTTTTTTTTTTTTTTTTTTTTTTTTTTTTTTTTTTTTTTTTTTTTTTTTAACGTTTAAAACTCCGTCAATTTTCAACCGATTTTGCTTATCTGGGTCTCACTCGAAAGATATAATAAGTTGATCTTTTAAACGCAACTAGAAGTCGCGCTGGCTTGTTCAAAAGTTACAGCACCGCAGTCTCACTTTTTATGGGACAGCCACTGTACTTATTTTATAGTATACAAAAATTATGGAAAATACGAATTTAACAAACGGTGCGCCGTAGTAAAAGATTTGTTAAACTATTCTTTCATCTAATTCGTGACTGAAAGGAAAAATGTTAACGTTGTCATGATAAGAACCCCCGCTACGCTGCTTTGTTTATAGCCGGGGACAGTAGCGCACCGAGAGTTTCTTCATCTCTCTCTCTTTTCTCCATTAAAAACATATGTTAGACAAGGATGGACAACAGGATAAACCCCCCCCCCTTCCTGTCCTTTTCCTACTTATACATTCAAATGGGAAATGAGAGAGATGGAAGAGATCCTGGTTGCGCCAATGGCCGGGGATAACTTGCTCCAAACTCCCGTTATAAAAGCTATGCGGCTGAGTTTATCTACCGTCACAAGGAAGAAGGTTGCTCGGTACAAAGGCGAAAACGAGACATTTAAAAAGTCAATTGACTATTATAAAAGGCGAGATTTCATTTACCTTTCGTTTCTGCGTCATTGCACAGTACCTAAAACAAGTAACATGTATGTAATGGTCATTCAGCTCGTTTTTGAACCTTATGATCGGATAAACTGTGCAGTGTGCGGACCTTAAGCCTTGAATTTACGCCTAATGTTCCATCCGCAACAGAAAATGGCTTTACTTCGCACATTGAAAACTATTTCACAGAGAGCAGATATTGTTATGGCGAGGCAAAGGCGGGAGGCAGGCGCGGGGCGAGTGCGATAAGGCTGGAGAACGGATTGAACATTGAAGATTGAAAATTGGAAAGGAACATCATAACAGTTCACGATCCCCCGAACGAGAATTAATCTATAGGGTGTGCACTGTTGTCAAATGAATAAACAACTACAACTAATTTTCTCTTTACTTCCTTGTTTTTCAGCATCTTTGTGAAAACTACAACTTGGGTCAGTTGCATGCATTTTTTTTTTTTTTTTTTGTAAACTGGGGGAAAAATAAGGGGACACGTATTTTTTCTTTTATCATTTTGAATATTGGTTCCGTGGATAAAGCTCTGTAAAGTTGCAAAATCCGGTACGCCTATAGTGACGTCATGAGGCGTATCTCCCGTAAGAAATAAGGTAGTTTTGCTCGTTTGTTATTGTCCGCACAAATCGAGATCTATTGGACGTAGTCCGAACAAACGGTGACTCATTACTGTTTCAGTTGGGCTTGTACTATCATTTCATCAATACAAATTGCAGAAAATTAGACTCATGCAACTGACCCCATGGATCTTGCAGACTTTTGCTGCCGGTGATTGAAGACTTGATTCTTGCATATAAACCAGTACAGATGACTATGAGTACACTAAAAAATTACAAAATTCACGCTTAGAATCGGAAGCAGGCCTCTTTGGCGACATAACTCTCCGCGACAAGCACCAAACATCAGTGTTCTTTTTAACTAAATTTTAATGTATTTCAATGAATTTTCTTATAAATTACATACCAATTGTGCTACTCAATAGTATTTGAGACGCTGATGTCAAAAATAATATCATTTTTTTACGTAACTAGTCCTGATTTTACGCATAATCTACTTTAAAGCATTTTTCGCTATAAAGTTTAAATTGTGGAAAAACTATCATTTCGATCAAAAATAAGGCCAAATTCGAACTCGGCAGGTCAATTTACATCGGAACTCGTGTTGTATACGCGATTAGGGGTCCAATAATTGTAAGAAAAAATTCCATGCTTGTGTCTAAGGACCCTTGCTTTGTGTTCATAGAAGGCGGACAATCGAACATCTAAGTCGTTAAAGGGTAACTTGATGGTGAACTTACTATTATCGGAGATTCCTATGTAAGAAACATGGACCAATAAATGTTGGGTACAAACGGTCCTCGACCTAAAGTCCGCTCCAAGTACCTCAATAAGCATCGGCCAACACTCAACAGACCGCATCAAACCGTTTGAAAATGGCAACACCGCAAACTAACCTCAAAATATGTACCGCGAGACGAAAACCAACGAATCGCCACAGGGTGAGTCCGGTTGACTCTAGTAGAGTATACTAGATAAACACGAGTATTATCGAGGCAGCCATTTTGGGAGATACCTTGAACCACGGGATCATACGAGCAGAGAATGTAAACAAACTATATATAGATATACAATTCCCCTACAAATCCGCCATCTTGGGAGATACTTCAACCGCCCATAAGGAGAATGGAGAAATAATACTCGTATATATTTAGTCTACTCTAGACTCTAGACCCGCCCTAAATAAGTAACGTAAAGTTGGGAGCGCTCCCAACAGTCCGATGTGCGCCATTGAAGAAATGTGAGTTTAGAAGCGCCATTTTTAGGTACAATCCAGAGCCCGTGCCGTACCGAATACTTATTGGTCCCTTATCTCTGTATTTCTGTAGAGAAAAAGACAAATTAGACAGGAATCTATCATGATACCTATACGTAGCTTCGCCAATACGATCCTGCCGTTATACAGCTGTTTTCTGAGTTTATCACTAAATTTTAGACTTTATGAGTGTGATTTTTGTGATTTTCGCTGGTTTGAAATCAGATTTGACTGTATTAATTTGCTTTTAGCAAAAGTTTGCAAGAGAACTATAGGATAAATATTCTCCGTGGTCAACTCTGCTAAGACGGAGGCCTCTGATTGGCTGATGAGCCTACAGCTACAGGTCTAAACTTTTTCGGCCTTATGAAAATTAACATGAAGTTTTTGTTCCGGGCCGTTTTTCTCGAAACTTTCACTAAAAAAAAAAAAAAAAAACGTGCTTTGGGCACAAACCTAGGATGGGTATTACACAATACACACCCGCAGTTCTAAACGCGTTCTGAACACACTTACAATGTGTTCAGAGCACAAAGTTTCATGTTTCTGACAGGTACACGTACTCACCGTGTTAAAAACCTAAACATCAGGTCGCACTCAGAACACGTTCCGGTACAGGCGTATTTAGAGCGTGTCCAAAACACGTTCTTTATTTCAGTGTATGCAAAATTCTATAAGCTAAAGTTCTGCAAATTGATTCGGCAGAATTTTTTGAATAAAATGATGGTTCGAACATGGCAATTTGGTTCCAAATTGATCGACCAAATTGATCCAGAAATTTTGCTCGTCGCTCATCAAAATAACGAATTTTGAACCTCACTTTACGGTTAGGCGTACAAGCGGCAACACGCTCAAAACGAAACTCAAAATGTGGGGGTCATCGATTACTCTTGATGCGACGATAAGGGCGGACGTTTGTACTTGATGACACATCGATGGCCCCAATTTGCAAACTTCATTTGGAGCATGTAATCAGCTCTAATGGCCTACCCCGACTTAGCGCGCTCTTTCAAGTTTCAATCGATGCAAAGCAAACATTTATAAAGAGAGACTTTTATAGCCTTATAGCGCTCTTCTCACGGTAACTGGTAGAGGCTGAGCACCATTTTGAACTTCAGTTGATGCAATTGTTGAGCGGTGAACGCAAGATAAACCAGCCTTCTCTTATATCTGATCAACAGTCATCGGCTCGCCACAGTCAACAATCATTCGAAAATGTCCAACAAATATTTACCGGTCATCTTTTTACCGGAAAAACCTTTATTTCATGATTCGCAAATTCAAATTTTACGCTCAAGGTGGAAAGAGCGTTCAGGAAGTTTAAAAAACTGCTGGTTAATAGGGATACGGACTATAATTGGGCGCTTTACAATCCTGATTTATCAGTTCATTCCTCCGAAAGACTGTTCAAGTTTCGAGTAAAGAGCACGCGATTTGAAAATGGGCCAATCGGACACTGCTTTCGTAATGATGTATCGAAGTATGAGTCAATCGCAACAAAAGACAGGTTACGAAATTGCATACCCTGACAATTGCAGGAGTTTCTTCCATATCCTTTTCCGCAAGGAGGTCCTCCAACGCAACAGCAGCGTGCTGCAAAAGTGCGAAATACTGTTTTCAAGTCGACGATCATTATACATATAGAAGTTGGGGGGGGGGGGTTTAGTTTCGATAGGGGATGAGGTAAAAAAAAAAAAAAAAAAAAAAATCCTTCCTCAAAACCAATCGCTGCATTAAACATTTTTCGTACCGCGATACAGCAGTCTACGGTTAGCCAACAAAGTACCCATCGGTCACAATTAGCTGTGACAAAACTCGCGTATAGTGTTCCGTACTATTTTTTCACACTCCCACGACCTTCATTAATAGCTTTCTCTTTTTGATGTCGAGTTTCGTATAAGTGGAGCCTTGTTGACATAACTTTTATCTCAAATGACTCCAGAAATGCATGTATCCGCCAAAAAAAAAAAAAAATACACAAAATGTCTCTGTATATATACGATTTTTAGCGATGAGAGTGAGATAGCAGTATACATACGGGTCACTTGAGCGAGTGAGAGAGATAGTTTGGAACGCTCGAAAATCTTGTTCACTAAGTTACGTCATCACTAAAAACGTCTATATAAATTGTTAATATTGAAAGAGAACCAATTGAATTATGATTGACAAAAATCGGATCGAATCGTATCGAAGAAACCGATGGACCGATAGATGTGCATGAAAACAACGGAGGTTCGGACGTCAATAAACGTTTCAATGAGTGCTTCAATTGTTGCTTGATTAATCCATCAACGTCGCCAAAAAACCCGCTCTTTGCTAGGTTCCGCATTTCGACGCCTTTGGATTGGCCTGCCGCCAGACTAATTATCATTCAAAATAAGGATCATTGGTCTTCATTATACATTAATCGATATAAAATTTGGCAGTTTTACAATAAGTTATTGGAAGTTTGGCAACGATGCAGACCGAATCTAATCAAAACGCTCGGGAAAGTTTCGGGCGACAGGAACATAGTTGAGCGCTGAAACACACAACACATATTCGAGTTTTCCATTCAATAGACTCCATGCCGCGAGCTGGATTAGAGAATTTCCGACTTTTTGACGGGAGACGCGGGGAAGTAGCCAACCGCACACGAGTTTCATTGAGAAATTCCATCGGACATTTTATTAGTGCAATCCAGAGTTGGGAAAGTGGGGGCTGTAATCAATTATACACACAACTACTATACAAAGAAAAAAGAAAAAAAAAAACACAGAAAAAAACACTTTGGTAGCGCTGACAAAACCTTTGGTACAAAAATGAACCAGCAAAAGACTTCAGTTGAGTCAATCAAATCTTCGGTTCACATACAGCAAAATCTCTTTAGTTAGGAATAAACCTATAGTTAGATGTAGTTAAAGTCTTTAGCTGAGTCGTTTTTCTACCAAAGGTTTTGTCAGCGCTAGCAAAACCTTTTTTCAGTTTTATTCTGTGTGTTATCGTAATTGCCGTTTTCTCAGAGGGTGCTTTTACTGTAAGTAATCATGAATGATTTTTGAGCAATCACCTATCATATTAGTTGTAGAAGAATTTAGGATTTCGTCGAGGAAGGAGGGCACATAAATCATCAGGTTGGTTTCCGGAACGTTAGACCAATTACTTTTGTCCAATTTACGTTTGATGGGCGATAGTACATATGACCATTTAATAATTTTTTTCCATCCTATCTTTAAGACCAAAAGTTTATTAAATGTCCACCGTGCATTTTGGTCCATAAGAGGGCCATATAAGTATTATCAGTTTTTACAATCTTTATTGCTAGTGTTTGCGGATAATTAACCAATTTTTAAAAGATTTTTAATAACTTTTGAAACAAATTTTTCAATCTGAATTAATTTTATTAATGGAATTCGGTTGCCAAGCACTCAAAGCTTCACTATGGCGGATCCAGAAATGTGTCCTTCTCTCTCTTTTCTCATTAGAGCGTGTGTGTTAGAAAAAGACAGATATCAGGAGCAGTTACGTGATTTTCGCCCCCTCTTCTATCCGTCTTTAACACACGCGTTCTAATGAGAAAAGAGAGAGAAGACCATTTCTTGGATCCGCTAGTGCAAAGCTTATAGCTGAGCACATGGTCCAAACAAAATCGTGAAATTTTGGCCGATGCAATGGTAAAAAATTTTAAGTTTCCCGTTAGCGAAATACTACTCCTATGATGGGCACAGCCGTAGCCAGGGATTTTTTTTTTCTCTCTCCCCTCCTCTTCTCTCTCTCTCTCTCTCTCTCCTCTCTCTCTCTCTCTCTCTCTCTCTCTCTCTCTCTCTCTCTCTCTTTTTATATACCCATTTGACTGCATGTGTTAGAAAAGACAAGAAATGAGGCTGAAGCCACGCCAACCCCCCCCCCCCCCCCACTCCATCATTTTCTAACACATGCGTTCAAACTGACAAACAGAGATAAATACAAATTGCTGGATACGGTATGCCTATCATGCGAGTCGTATTTCGCTAACGGTAAACTTAACAATATAATTACCATTAAAACGGCCAAAGTCTCACACACTGTTCGGTCAACACAGCGTCACTCATGCATATAATCTTAACGAGGATCGGGCCGGTTTGATTAATTATTTACCATCGATAAATCGTCGCAGTTTTGTTGGGATTATCAACCGCTTACATGTCAATCTTCAAGTAAATACGATGCATGATTATCTGTAGTTTTCCGCTTCATTCAGCAATTCTTCGAATCTAGGGATGTTTCAGTTCACCTCATTGCGCACGCGATACGGAGAGATGTGAGCATACGTGTATACAGGGTGACTTTAAAAAAAGAGCCAACCATAAAGAGTTGGACCCATTTTCAAAAAACAAAAAAACAAAAAAAAAAAAAAAAGACAATTTTTCAATCTGATAACCTCAAGTTTTTTATACTTTACGCCTTTAGATTCCAAATTGTAACTATACATTTAAAACAAGGAATCAGCCATAAATTAAATTTTTCGGTAGCCAAAAAACATTTTAAATTCAATTTTTAAAAAATTTGGGTGGTTTTTATACTCAGTACACTAAAAAAAAAAAAACCTAAGTAATAATTCCAAAAATTCTAGTAATACTACGAGAAGTACAACGCTTTGTGAGCCATGGAGAGTGCAGTTATTTTGCCAGGAAATTCAGGTGTTACTATCAGAATATCGTCACAGTACACTGTTGCAAATCGGCCAAAAAAACCGAAGTGAAAAACAAAGCTGATATAAAAAATGAGGGTAAATTTTACACTTATGCGTAGTAAAAACAAGGTGTACTGGGAGTAAAGAGCGGAAAATACTATCGAGGAGGATGTGTACACCTTCTCGGTGGAGTATGATAATTTTCTACGCAAATATCTCACTCCGGAAACTATAAACCGGAAGAAATCATGAATTTTATTCAACCGGAGTCGGATTTAACATTACTGACAGTGTACCCAGTGGCGGCTCGTGCAATCTGACAACAACGTATTCGCTCCATTTAAACCTATGTAAAACAATCGATCTTCAGGCGGTGCCATTGCACCTCCAAAATATTGACTTCTGCATGGGTTTAAATGGAAAATTAGCATCGTTTCCAAATTGCACGAGCCGGAACTGAGTGTACCAGAATTTCTTCAAAATTTTCAAGAACTATTAGTACTATGACTTTCAAAAGAATGTTCTCTCATTGAAATTGTTCTGGGTAGATTTTTCTTTTATTTTCTATGGTTGAAATGTTTTGAGACATAACAATTAACGTCACAAAAGGCAATAGTGTGAGACTCTGAAATACCTGAAAACCGTAAAAATTCGCAAATCGGGCGAGACATAAAATAACTTACATTTTTATCAGGATACTTTCTCTTGAAAGGCATAAGTACAATTTTATTAACGTTACAGAATGATAACAGTAACACCCCTTACTTCGAGTCACATATCAGGGCTGCCGTTTTGCGTATAATCAATACTATTTTTCTATTCACCGATGATTTCACCGGTTGAGTAAATATTACACAGTCCAGTTCAGTGTATTGCTGTCATGAACTAAAATACTCGCATCTGTAATATTTTCTCAACCGGTTGAGTCGTCAATGACTTTAAAAAACTTGCGGATATTTTAATTAAGTAACGGAGTTTCCACCGATTAAGGAGAGATTACAGATCAGAGTATTTTTGTGCATTACAGTCATACACAGAACTGAACAGTGTAACCTTTTCTCAACCGGTGGAATCATCGGTGAATAGAAAAAATAGCATTGATTATACGCAAAACAGCAGCTCTGTCACATATCGCTGTACTTCTGGTGATCTTTTTTTTTTATTTTTTTTTTATTTTTTCAGTTCTATAAAATGAAGAAGATATACTCTATATTTATTTAAGGAAGTTGTAAATGGATACGAACGCTGCTTTCTCATTTCACTCGTGACTTCACTTCACCGAGCTAAAACTTTTCAATTCTCTTCTACTTATCCGACATCTTAGCTCAAATCACACGGAGTCCCGGCTTTTGATTCGGTGTTTTGTGTCTGGGGACTTGAGAATTGCACTCCTCGGTGTGACGGGATTACCCCGACCCTGAAGCAGCATTTCCTTCGAGAGTCCCGAGCGCGAAAAACGGGAACGATGGAAAAGCCCGGAAGGAGGAGGAGGAGGAAACAGGGGAAGAGGAGGAGGTGGCGAAAGGCAAAGAAAAGAAAAAAGGCTCAAACTGATGAGTTTCCGGATTATACTTGCGCTTTCAGACATTAGCCTAGTTCAAGCGGACGCGGAGAGACGCGAAGTATATCTATATATATAGGCGCGAGATTGAGCTTCAAACGTGTCGTCATTGGTGTCCCTGCCTCTGTTCCCTATATCCCCGCGCGCATAGAGAGAGCTGTTGAGCTGCGAGGGATCAGGCACAGGGATCTTATCGAATCCTCGATCTACCAATCGTAAATTGCGAATCTACTCTTGACATTTAATGGAAATCGTTGCCACTTCTATATGGAAGGAGTGACATTTTACAAAATTCGACGTTTCCTCGCTTCCTCGTTGCTCTTCCGATCCTTCCATCGGTTCCGCCGGTTGCATCACGAAGGGATGCCATTTTGCGGAACTAATCATTTTCTCCCCCTAAATCACATATTTTAAGGAGCGATCCATATTCTTTGTTACATAACTTTGGAGAGCATCAAATTCTAAGCATTTTGGTGCAAACCACAGATAGTAAAAAAAGAAAAAAAGAAAAAAAGCTGCACTTTGGTATAAAAAAAAAAAAAAAAAAAAAAAAAAAAAAAAAAAACAACAAACAACAACGTCGGTAGAGAATTAAGAACCGGCAAAAGCCAGTAGTTGAGCTAGCCACATCTTTGGTTCATGCACCCACAATGAAAAAAAAAAAAAAATGTTAAAAAAATGTGGGACAGGTTCCAAAATGCTGATTTTACATTATGAGAATGCTGATTCAACATTTGAAAATGCTATTCAACTACGTCCATGGCTGAGTCAGCATTTTCATAATGTAAAATCAGCATTTTGGAACTTGACCCACATTTTTTTACATTTTTTTTTTCAGTGCAGCAAAATCTCTTTAATTCGGCGAACAAAACCTTTGGTTGGCTCTACGAAAGTATTTTGTTGGTCATTAGTCTCCCAAAGGTTTTTCAGCGCTACCAAAGTTTTTTTTCTGTGCATAGGCGGTGTCGTTGTTGCCGTTATAGTTCGGATGTAAAACTCAGTAAAAAATGAAGAAAAATGTTCTGAAAAATCACGGAATACACTCCCAAACTCATCATAAAATGCTTTCAAACACGAAATCGTAATGGCCACATTTTACAATGGGGTTTCCCTACTTCATTAAGCTCCATCCTCACGAGATTTTCTCGCGACACCATACACAAGAAGAAGAAGAAGCATACAATTTGCCGTAAGATTTAGGTTGGTATCACCGCCATTATGATACCGCGTTTGAAAGCATTTTATTATAGTTTGGGAATGGATTTCGTGATTTTTTTGTGAGCTCATCGTCATTTTTTCAGCTCTTTACCTCTGAATCGCCTGTGGCAAAAGTTTGCAACAGCTCCATTCTGGCCGTTTTTATTTGAGTAAATAATTAACTCTTATTCCTCCGTGTGGACCGAGAGCATAGCAAAAGTACATGCAACAGACCCATTTTCTAAAGGATGCGGCAACACCATCAAAGGCAGCGGCGGCTCGTGCAATGTGGCAACAATGGATTTCCTCCATTTAAAACTGTGTAAAATAATCGATTACTTGGTGAGGCGTAGCGCCTCACATAGTATCGATCTTTTTGCATACGTTTAAATGGCAAAAGTGCACGGTTGCCAGATTGCACGAGCCGCCACTGATCAATGGTGTATATAATCTACCTCTTTTAATGAAATGATTGAAATTCGATAAATTGTTCAATCATTGCCGCAAAGCCCTGCGCGTTTCCTCGACCAACCCCGATTTCTATTATCACGGCGCGGCATCCCTGTGGTCATGAAAAAATGAGAAACGGCCGGCGGATGCAATGCAATAAATGGAAAGTTCAACTTCACCGATCATCTAATTGACAGTACACAGAAAACTTCGGCGCGAGCGACCAACGCATCTGGAATGACGGAAGTGGAGGAGGGGGAGTGGGAGTGGGAGGGGGAGTGGGAGGGGGAGGGGGAGTGGGAGGGGGAGGGGAGTGGGAGGGGGAGGCACATGCCAATAGAGTAGGAGAGGGGAGAAGCGATAAAACACCTGAGCGAGAGTTGTCATCATTCCGATGTATGGCTGTTCTATGGGTGTTTTTTTCATGCGGTACAAATTTATCAAAACAAACAAAAAAAAATATGAAAAAAAAAAAGAAATAAAAAACCGACGGGCGCAGATCGCGACCTACGTCAATGCTCGGTGGCAATAAAATCCACTCATTCGCACGAACTAACGGCGCACAGGCGAATAAGACTGTTGCAAACTTTTGTGACAGAAAAAAAAGGGTCGGTTTAGGTATGATATAGCACATGCAAATAACGATAGGCGCGTCAAAAAGTTCCCAAACTGACTCACAAACTCAACGAATGCGTTTGAACAAAATTTCGAGATAGCGGTCGTATAGCAAGTCACAATGGGAAGTCCCGTTTAATCTGTCAGCTACACCATGTACATTGTAGATGCCGAATCACTTATTTTCCCTACATACAAGTATATAGAAAAAATTTCTACTGAAAATGGCCCAAAATTCTAACAATGAGTTCCCGGAAGGAAATTCTGGCATGAGAGACGGGAATTCCGGCATTTTCGTCAAGAAATTCGAGTGGAAACACCAAAATTTTCCGTAAAAATACCCGAAAATTCTTCTCGAGAGATTTTTTTTTTTTTTTTTTTTTTTTTTTTTAATTAAGGCCATTTTGAAGAGACTTTTTTCTCATTACGGAGAAAGCTGCAATTTGATGGATCTATGTTCCAAATAGTGACTTCGCTGGACAGAAATTCAGGTCATTTGCGATACTTTTAAAACGATTCGCCATAATGTCTCGCTATTTCAAAAATAATAATTTCTTGTGATTTCGAGTAAAATTCCAGGCATCAAAAAATGTCTAGTCTTCTTGAACAGAGTTCCTGTTCAGTCGAAATAACATGATTTATTTTCCGGAAACTTTCCGAGTATTCGCGCGGTGCCCACAGATGCCAGAAATTTTTCAGTCTTTACCTTCATCAATTTAAGCACTTACGGATTTAAGGGCGCATTTTTTCAAACGTCGGAAAACCTCTACAAATCATACCACCGTGCCTTGCACCGCAAAAAACTCGGGTGTGAGTTCTGTAGTGCGACCGCGAATAATTGAAGCGTGTTTCCTAGGAAATAACGGCGCAAGCTATGCAACCAAAAATGCACGTTCTTCGAGCGCATAATGGATTAGGCTATAAACGGCACGACGGACGGGCGGGCGGACGGGCGAGCGACGCGACGAGGCGGCTGAAAAAGAGGACGAGATTTGACTCGAACTCACACAAAGATAATCTCTCACGCACACCAGTGAAGGTACTTTTGAAAAGGTCAAAGTATATTACAGGGCACGCGCAATACAAAATGTGGCGGGGAATCGCATCGGGGCTTCTACAGAAACTATGAAAATCGCGAGTTATAGTTTCGAAGTGCGAGCTGCTTAAATAATTCATGATTACGTTTGAGCTGAATTAGAGCGTGAACTAAGTTGTAATTTTCTGACTTTCGCGGAATAAATAAATTGTGAGCGCAAGGGAGAAATTGGAGGGAGGGGGGAGGGGTTGTTCGGCTGGATGCTTACAGAATTCACGATCACTATAGTAACCAGGTCTACGGTTGCAGGTGCAGAAGCCTAGTTTCCGAGGGGTGATTTTCTTAAACGTCGCCGTCGTATCGAAAACTGACTCAACCGTGAGGTAAAACCGAGTTGAAGTTGAAGATGGAGAGGTCCCAATTATAAAATATATATACGAGAAAAGATCGTTTCAGATGACGTCACTAATTGGACATTAGCATACCGAAGGCTTGCATATAGAACCTCAATCATGAAAATAACATTTATTTTTGCAATCTACAGGTGACAAAGCTTACAGCCTACAGGTAGTAAAGGTATACCAACTTAAAACGAGAACAATATTTAATTTTTTCGAAGCGTATCTAAAAAAAAAATTCATTGAAGGGGGGGGGGGGAGAGGGAGAGGCAAGGTCACCATATCTAAGAGCTTGGGGGTAGGGGAGACCCCTTTAAAAAATTCCGAAAAATCGTAGAAAAATACTTCCGCAAATTCCCATCAGGAAAAGTTCAATTTTTAACAAAAATTCGGAGCTTGTTTAGGGGGGATGCGATGCCCCTCAGCCGACAGCCCCCAAATTATGTCTCTGGATCCTTTATTTATCATTTCCGCATTCGATTTTTTTTTTTTTTTTTTTTTTTTGTGAAGGCTCATCGCATCTTATGTATGTATAGTATACTAATGTAGTTAGACTATCACTGTTAGAGAGCTCAATCCGAAAAACGTTGTTCTGTGATCTTCGTCAAAATGTCGATAGCCAGCCTACTGCATGCAAACTTTTACTAGAGATACACGGCTGTTTTGGTTAGTGAATCAGATTTTATACGTCTGTAAACTCGAAAAAACAAATGAATCTGATGCCACCGCTGAAAAGATAATTCAAAGTCTTTCAACATTTATTCCTCGGAACACATCGGGTTTTTAAGAGACAAGCAGGTTGATATTTTCCCTTTCTATTACTCCAATACGAAAAAAAAGCCACAAAAAAAAGTAAAAGGTGGGGAGATGGAGACTAGGTTATTTTGGGTTAGGAAAAAGAAGAAGCAGCGATTAATCCCAATTGGGAATTTACTCAAGTCAGCTGGGAATATTCCCGAACGTTCGAACACTATAGACTCACCTCATCCATCACTGCCTTGATCACAGGCGACACTTCCGGTCCGGGTAAAAACCACAAAAACATCATCAAAAAGGTTTTTTCTTTAAAGAAAAAATTAAACTATCACAATACTAATGGGTCTGTTGCAAACTTTTGCTGCAGCATTACGGAAGGTCGATTCCTGCGTAAAATCGCGTAAAAATTACATTAAAACAAACCATCAAAAGGTCTCAAAATCCTCTCATAAACCCATCATACAAAAGGCGTTTCAAGAAAAGCCTAAGATGGCGGTCGAATGGGCGAATCAACCTTACGTGTATGCACCACGAGCACCAAAAGATAGCCGACGACGACAATAGTTTATACTCTTCGTTAGAATGTAAACAAACGTCTCACTCCCTCGTAATAACCACATTTTGTGTCATTCAGTGTGTTTTGTTCCGGTAAATTTTACCGTTTCGTATTGTTTGTGATTACTATGGTGAATGTATCACGTTTTGTGTCGATTTTCCCAAATTCAGAGGCGTCATTTCGGGTTCTGCTGGGGGGGGGGGGGGGGGGGGGGGGGGCAAAAATGTGATGACTCCCCCTCCTCCCTCTCTCATCAATGTTATTTCCAACACTCTACAGTCCTGCATATCCTATATTTACGGCCCTAAATTCCAACGAAACTCGTTAATGACCGCCAAATTTTAGTTCAAAACTTTCTTCTTCTCCTATATAAAAAAAAAAAAAAAAAAAAAAAAAAAAGGGGGGGTCATCACTTTTTCACTTTTGGCCGACCCGGGGGGGGGTTGCCCCCAGGGGGGCAGTGGCGTCATTTGCGGGGGGGATTGCCCCCCCCCCCCCCCCCCCCAAATGACGCCACTGTCCAAATTCTGAAAAAGGAAACGCTTTGGAAGTGCCTATACTTGACCGTATGCCGTCGACGGCCATCTTTGCTGCTCGTAGTGCATGCACGCACGGTTGATTATGCCATTCGACTGCCATCTTAGGCTTTAAAATGCTTTCTGTGGGCTTAAGAGAGAATTGTGAGACTTTTTAATGCTTTTAACGTCATTCTAAGGCGATTTTACGCGAAGGAATCGACCCTCGATGGTGTTGCAGCAAAAGTTTGCCACAGACCCATTGCTGGCGTAATAAGAGAGCATACAGGGGTCATTCTACAGTAAAGTGGACATGATATATGCAAAAATTGAAATTTAAAAATTAGTGCCTAGCAGTCTTGTTTTGAGTTAAAATGCAATCAGAGACGAAAATACTATCTAAATCTAATAAGGTCAAACGTGTTGATATGTTACAGCAGGTTTGATGTGTATTTTCAATGACGAAATCACACGCGTCCCACTCGTTATACAAAACCTAGCTGTCCCACCCGTTACGCTACTTTTTAATTTTTTTAGAAAAAAATAATTAAGTAAATGAAAAAAACTTTATGTAGGATCAAAGCTTATACCCTCACCTTTAACATATATTTTTTCCAAATTTTTATCTCTTCAAAACTCACAGAGTTTCAACTTTTTCTGGTTTGATTCAAAAACTTTGTTCATTTTCTGTCCCACCCGTTACACCCATATTTTGCTCTTTTCTCAGCTTTGGATAGACTTCTTTTAAATTTTGAAAATCCTATCACTATCTAAGACCTTTCTGTTGGTGGGATAGTTTTTTCATTTAAATGATTAAAAAGTCGAAAAAAATTACTTCAAAGTCGTCTGAATGTCCCACCCGTTACAAAATAATGACCCACAGTGCAATGTGCATACACCCAATGATTCAAAAAGTTTTCCAATGTCTTTTACCTGCATGACAAATACTATCCTCATTTGACTACAAAAGAAATAAAGATGGTCAAAGGAATAAGTCGACGGAAGACGAAACGAATCGCACCCTTCGATAGATAGCGATATAAATCGAACGAAGAACAATGGACTTAAGTTGGTCAAGAGCAAGGATACTGTGTGAAACGAAGACACAGTCACCATTATAATATTGTCACGGCTCGGCTGGCTCGGCGAGACGCGGCCGCGGCGCGGCAGTGACTTTTACAAACACGGTGCTCTTTTTTTTCCCTTATTTATTTTTTTTTGTTCATTCATTTTTTAGAGGTGATCCAGTACTAGCGCGATCTGAGCGGACACGAACACTTGAATCCGCGGATAAGATGAAGATACGAACGAATTATCACGAAAGTCACGTAATTTTGATCCGAACGTCATCCCGGATACACTCATCGATATCAGAGCTGCCGATTAGGGTGTATTTATAATAATATTCGTCAATTTATTAATGATTCAATCGGTTGACCAAAAGAATATACAGCTGGGTAATTAAACAAAAATTATCTCACAAAGGAACAAAAAGCAAGCATTGATTTTCTCGATAACTCGCATAATTATCGATACATGTATCGGAAAAATCGATTTCGGGGCCCTCCCCCCCCCCTCTACTGAGTTCCGCACATGCAATAGGAACTTTCAGATGGTAATTACTGACACCAAGACGAAGCGATTAAGCCCAAAAAAACCTTTGATGGGAATTTGTTCCGCCACTTGCTATACTTACTAGGACGTATAATGCGTGGACTAAGCAGGGCTGATGGGTGGTGCCCTTTGCGAATCTTAAGAGGAATTTTTTAAATCACCGATGATTCAACCTGGTTGACAATAAGATTACACAGTCTATAGTTCAGCAGTGCGACAGTAAGGCACGAAAATACTCTGATCTAAAAGCTTCATCAACCGATCACGGAAAAAGAAAGTTGGGACTTTTTCCCAAAGTTTATGTCCTATATTGCATCGGCAATAATTGGGGTGAAATATCGCCAACTTTAGAGAAATTCAGTCTGACATTTGGAGAAGACTTCAAAGTTGTCGCGCATTCTGTAAACTTTTGGTCCACAAAGTTTAAGATATACCCCCAACTATTGCCGGTGCAACATAGGACGTAAACTATTAGGATTAGGACACTTCAAAGCGCAGAGGAGGCATCTAATGGTTTTCCTCAAACATTTCTGAGTATTCGATATCGGATGAGGTCACGTTCTCACGCTATTTTCACCCTACAATCTCGCCTCGTTTCATTTAATCAAGAAAATAACTGAATTTATTCTTTTGGCCTCGTAATTTTCAAGTTATACATACAAGCCGCATCGATTGCAATTTATCCTCCAAGAGAAAAATTGAGACCATTAAAGATATTTAAATTAAAAGCTATACAATTATACTACTAAAGTAAAGATAACTCCGAGAAATGTTTACTGCTGAATTGGAATTAGGTTAGAATGCGGAAATCATCAATTCCCCCTTGGTCCAATGATGAATCGAGCTGGGGCAGGAGATAGCGCGTATTTTTGTTCTAACGTTAACAAACCAAATGTTCGTTTTAGTCCCGTCTGACGATCGAATGTAAAACATAAGACACATTCGGGGATCTTTTTGTGCCTCCGGTGCTCTATAGGGTAGGACTGCGTGATAACTCGATTTAAACTTCACAAATGCGCGATAAGAGTAAATTATGTTATAAAGGATGCGATGTATCGCGGAAAGTACACTGCAAACTATCACAGGATCGCCAATAAGCAATACATCGCACAGGATCTGAAAAATTGCTGCAAATTATGTATACTAAAGGTAATGTGGAAGTGGGGACATACCTGGCCAGGGTATGCAATATGCAACGCACAGGTCCCCGTTTAGCACGTGTATTAGATGCGTTGCGTATTGCAAATCATGGGGCCAAATAGAGTACGGGACGGATGCGGACGGTCCTCCAGCCTGATGGATGTTATGAGGCTGCAAGTTGGTTACGGCACGTTCTGACTAGACGTAAAGGGGTGTCTCCACCTGCGAATTTAAAAGCGCGAATAAGCTGATTGAGCCAACGAGCTGCCTTGAAGTCGATAGGTCGAGTCCGGTGTATCGACAACAAAGAAGCTCATTGGCTCAATCAGTTTATTATCGCTTTTAAATTCGCAGGTGGAGACACCCCTTTTGTCACCTACGCCCTCAACATATCCATCAGGCTCGAGGACCGTCCGTCCCGTGCTCTATTTTGACCCTGCATGGTCAGGGTATGCAATAAGTAACGCACAGGTTCCCAAGCATATAACACGTGTATTTTATGCTTTGCGTATTGCATATCCTGGTCAGGATATGCAATATGCAATAAGCAATGCACGGGTTCTCGGTTCCAATTTAGCACGTGTATCATATGCTTTGCATATTGCGTATCCTGGTAAGAGCATGCAATACGCAACGCACACTCGACGCACAGGTTCCCATCTAATTGTAAGACGAGTATTAGATGCGTTGCATTTTGCATGTCTTGGCCAGATATCTTGGTACCCACTAGGACATTCGGGGACACATGGGCGCACCCAGGGGGGGGGGGGGGGCAAGGGGGCCAAGGCCCCCCATAGAAAGAAAAAAAAGGAGGAAATGAAAAGGAGAAAATGAAAGGAAAAAATGAGGAAAAGAGAAAGAGAGAAGAGGAAAAGAGGAGGAGAGAAAAAGAAAAGATGGGAAAGGAAATGAGTTCAAAAAAAGTATCAATATCATGAAACATATTTTTCCTTGGAGGAACACATCTTTCCTGACAGCAATGTCTTTAATTGTTAATTTCGCTCGATCTTCTTCTGAAATCTAGATTTCCTGAAGACTCCGTCTCTCTATCAGCATGATGAAAATATTTCCGTAATATCAGCATAGTCTCGGAAAATCTCATTTTTCTCGAGAGTTAATTCAATATAGTTTCTGAATAGAAGTAGCCTAATTTTGCGTCTAAGAAGAGCTAAATTTTCAAAATTTTCCGGGGGAGGACCCCATTGGCGGATACAGGGGGGGGGCGAAGGGGGCGATCGCCCCTCCCCGTTCGGCCCAAAAAGTGGGAAAAGAGGGGAGAGGAGGGGGAAAAGCAATAGCGAAAACAAGGAAAGTGGGTCACTGAGGGGCGAAAATCCAAAATTCGCCCCCCCCCCCGTTCGCGAGGTCTGGATCCGCCACTGGAGGACCCCCAGACCCCCCCATATGAAATGACAACTTGGCCCCCCCATACAGAAATCCTGGGTGCGCCCATGCGGGGACAGAACGAATGCTAGACAAAACCTTGAATTTTGGCTTAGGTGTAGGAAACCTGCAATGCAGGTCATTAAATTCATTAAAATGAGCATGGCTGGTAACCTACCCTTGGAAGTCGTCCGACTCTCTTTTGAATTTTGATCCCCGACTGTACTTGGATCGGAAAGTCGTGGTCTGCTACGAAATACACGATGAATCGAGAATGTGAAGTAACGCACATGGCAAATTATTTACAGGGCAGGGACCAAATAATTTCAAGTCCTCGCGGTCCCGGACGCAGATGATTGGTGAGCACTTGCGGGGAGCAGTAGCGGCCCGTGAGATTTGGCAACCATGCATTTTTCCCACTTAAACTTAGGTAAAAAATCGATTCGAGCGGAGACTGGCAGCCTCCTCGAGTTTCGATTGTTTTCCATGTATTTAAATGGGATAAAAACACAGTTGCCAAATCGCACGAGCCGCCACTTGCGGGGAGTTAAAACCCCACGCCACAGAATACTCTAATCAGAACGGAAACTCTAATTCATTTTGAAACATTCTTTACTTCGGGCCGCCATGTTCGAAAGTGAGTATCTTCGGCAATCTTCGGCAGATCTTCGGCAACTGGCCGAGTTGTGATTGGTTGTATAGCCTGAAAAAGCACGTCCGCCATCTTGAGAAGTGAGTAGGCACAGTTGCCAGTTTGTGCCAGTAAATTCCAAATCTTGTTTCCATTGGCTCTTATGGGAGTTTCCCTTCTGATTGTATTATTCTGTGCCCACGCAACTAAACTTTTTAAGTACGCACCATCTAACGTCTTTCGGGGGACTGTCACAATATTTGGTACCAAAATAGATTGATGGACTGTTATAGAAAATCGATACACTGAATGATATCGTGTCGATTAATTGGCGTTCGGAAGCTATACCAACTCCTTTCAAACAGAGTCTGGTTCAACTTAATTTTCCCAAACGAGAGCACTCATTAGAGGAAGAGGAAATGTCAGCATTTTAATACAGAAATAAACGTGACCTTTTTGCAATAATGGATTCTGTGCATTACCAACGTAGAATCCATTATCGCAAAAAGGTCGCGTTATAATTTCCGAGATAAAACTACGAAATTTCCCCTTTAAGTGCTCTTAAAGGAAAATTTCATTGAGCCCGCGGCGCTTTTGTTTGACACCTTCGACCGCCAATCGATACAATATGGACATCGATTTTCAAGTAAGTATATGCAATCGTATTGATTAGCTTTTTTCCGCGCCACTTGGCCAGGAGACTAAATGGCTGTAAAAAGGAGCTGACAGATGGCGAAGACGGACGCCTCTTGCAGTTTCTCAGACAACAAAAAATACTATACGTGACAAAACGAACTTTACGAAACGTACCTAATTTCTGGTTGAAGGACTTTTATGACTTCAGTATACGCGGGCTCCCTCTCTTTCTCTTTCTCGTTGGTCAGCCCTCGACAAATCGATACATTTATATTGGTTGAAATGGGGGTAAAAACAATTTAATCGATTGTTCACGAGTCGACACATGACACTGATGTGTGCCCCACAAAAAACTATGGAAAAGAATCGATCCCAAGGGCGGTCGATTGAACCACTTAACAATTGATACTTTTGAGTACCGTTTAAATAGGAGAAAAAGTATAATCGATTGTTATAAGTTTTCGTTCCTTTCGGTAATTTTTAACACTTTCGTAGAAATCTACCGGCACTTGCGATACAATTTTTTTTTATTATCAAATAGCAAAGCGCGGCCTGAGCGACGTGCGTTACTCTAATAACGTAGGCCAAGCAGAATGCTTTTTCCATCGAAATATCACTCATTCAAAGCAAGTCCATCAAGTTAAACAATTAAACACCTTTCTTTCTGTGTCTAATAGCGTGACTAGGAGTTTAAGCAACGTTCCAGTTTCTCCATTTGAAACCAATGAAAAATATCGAAATGTTGGGTGTCACGTGAAAACCTTCAAAATTGATCTTTTGAACGGCTTTAAATGGACATATTGAACTGCTGCTCTTATGCACGCTCATGTTACAAAATAACACATCAAATTAGAGTATTATTGGACAAGAAAACCACATTCCCTATGCTTGAAATACACCATTATTACCCGTCTGGAAAAAAGAGGCAACGCTGCGCAAAAATGTCGACCTGAGTCCGAAATTCGAGGACACCGTGGTATAGTAAAATGTGCCGAAAAAAATCGCCTATACGGTGAAAAAAATGTGGGCATCATAGTTCAACCAAGAAACGGCTGATGATAACGACCTTTCAATATTTGCAAAGGGAGTGGTTTTTCATTGATTTTATTCCAATTGGACTTTCCCTATCGATTTTTTTTTCTTTCTGAATTTCCACCCACCTCCCCCTCCCAATTTTTTCCAGGCAAGACCTAACAGAAGATAAAAACTATACAGTGTAAGCAACATACAGCTTGCAAGAACAGCGAGCATAAGCGCCAATGGGAAATACGGCCACTGATTGGCTGGAGAGGGGTGTGTCATTTGAACGCAAAGTCATTTCTTCAATTCACTATCGACTTACTTGAAAACAGAGCAACATTTTAAGGAGGAAAACTAATAAAATTGATGCAGCTGAATTTCGAGGACAAATTAATTCGTTACACATTAATGAAATTTTTCATACTGGTGAAAGTACCAGAAAGTCAAAGATGCTCTGACAGATCTATAATTGATTAATATGTTGAAAAATGTTGATGAATTATGATAAAATAATTTCAGTCGTTCAGAGAATGACTGGCGTATGTGGAACCCATTAATTTGGACCTAACATTCAGCTGATTCGATTTTATTTTCTAGCTATTTTGCACTCAGATTTTGAGCTAAACAGTCCCAAAAAGAAATTCATGTTAATTATTAAGAAAGAAAAATCTATCACCCCTCTTTCATAAAAGATCAGACGTTTGAATGTATCCCTTTCCAGCCAATCAGAGACCGTCTTTAAATTTGGCTCTTCTCAGCATCCGCACCATACAGGCTGTCTATTAAATGACAGCTCTTTCATTTACTCTTCGACAGCCTTTGGTAAAGAAACCTCTGAAAAACGGTCATGGTTTGTTTATTTTGTTTTAGGGTTCAAATCATGCTTGTAACTATGAGAAAGTAGGTTATTATAAAGGCATGAAGCATGTTCCATACAAAAAACATCATGTATAAAAATAATTTAAGCGCATTAACACACTAAGTTCTGTAAAAACCAGTTGAGAGATTTGTCTTATTACAAATAGAAGCAGCAGAGGAAAACCTGATGAGTAACTTCAGTGCAATATGTGGTGGTTCTTAAAAAAAAGTTGTCAACGACTCCTAAAAAAATTTAAACGGCCTCAATAATTCTTCTTAATCTCCAGTCAAAATGAAGCAGCCAAAATGGACTACTACGACTACGTAAAGCCAGATAATCCTAGGGTTTTTTCTAACACTGGCAAAAGAAAGAGTATTTTTAACAGCATTTACGTGAGTGCTTGCCTGTTAAAAATTTACTTCCCCCCCCCTCCTAACGTCATTTCAATAACATTAAATTAATCATTTCCCTCAAAAAGTTGGAACAGCAAATTATAAAGCAACATAAATGCTGTGCTCTTGGCACTATTAAACGATTCTGTCCTACACTATTGCCTGGAGTCATTGGAGACTCTTGAAATAAGGTCAGAAGCTTTGAGAAGAGAAACACTAAACAGCTCAGCGAGTATTAAAGAAAGGGGAGCTTTATTTTTATCCACGGTTGCAATAATATAAGAGCGTGTCAAACGCATCTTCAACAACTCTTTTTTTCAATCAGGAGCAAGATAAGAGAAAAAGTGCTATCTGACTTTTACCGATGACATCCAACAATTTATCAGACATTAATAAGAGAAAGCTCTACTTGAATAATCTGCTCAGCTTGATGTAAGTCCTGTACTCCTCCTATAATTGGCTATTTGACTTCAAAGGGGGATAGAAGTATTCTTCAATCTGATGGTGAGCGCTGAATATTTTGCTCATTTTTGTTTTTCATTTTCGGCTTTCATAACTCAAAAAGAAAAACAGTTTTCCCTTTCAAAATGCAACCCGAAAGGTGCAACGGATAGTTATTTTTGCAAAAAATTATCTCCTTGTCTTCTTATCCTTTACAGAGAAATGTTTGAGGGCTTACTAACTTTTCAGAGCCTTTGAGACTGGACAAATTGATTGTGAAAAATATAACTTTGTATTATTAGAGCCTTAAAGTCAGTATATTTACAGTTAAAACAATGAAGGGGCTGGAAGGCTGATTCGAAATCAATAAATAAATGTGTACTGTTGATGCAAAAAGAAAGTATACTTTTCAAACGTTCCCTTACTTTCTTTCTTGATCAATTTTAAAACTTTTGATACTTTAAAAATGATATTTACCATCGAGCCATCTATAAGAGCTCTAAATAACTAAAGTTTTCATTTATCAACCAAAAAATTTGAGGAAAAATTTTGCTGATGGGACTTTCTTTCGGTGTTGATAGCACCTCTACACTTAAAACAACAAAAGTAACGGAATGGGAAATCAGGCAAAAATGTTTTGTTACAAAAAAAGGAGTAACGTTGATTTTTCTTCTTGCAAGACCTAAAAGTGTCGACTAAAAGCTGTTTTCATTTACAACAGATTAACTGACTCTTATATTTTGTATGTTGTCTGAAATTTTTTGCACCTCCCATGTTACCTACATTCTTACTCAAAAATGATCAGTTTTATTTAATGGTCTGAGTTTACATAGCTTTGGTTAAATGCAGACCATTTCTGTTAAAGTTTTGGTTTGTTCTAGTGGGTATGTTGTTAAATACATCCTAGTTTAGCTTGTTTTTGTTTATTTTCTAACCTATCCAACATTTTGCAGAAACACACGCTTTAGAAGTGCTTTTGTGATTTCATGAAAATCATGTTCATTTAGATAAGTAGGTACTTGAGGTAATTATTTCAGATCAAATTATGTTTCAAAAAATCTTCCTACACAATCAACGAGCGCTCATCTGTTTTTCTCAACTTCAAATTGCGGTAATGGCCATTTGTATACAGCTTTACAGAGTAAATTTGAGAAAGGCAAATGAATAAGAGTTTTAGGACAACACGATAGTAAGCTATTACTAGAAAGCTTGAGGTAGGATTTCAAACAGCATTAAAATGAAAATAGGAGTAGATACAGAAAGCTCCTTGAAAAGATTAGACGTAACAGTTCCTCAGCTTACATGAAGACATCAGCTTTATAACCCTGGGTGCTAACCATCGAAGAGGTCGTTCGATCAATGATTCATGAAAGCCGCAAAACTATTGAGTCCAAGCTCTTCAGGGACAGCCTTCACCAGAGCAAAACAGGCGAAGAAACATTTCAGCCAGGTTGACAATTATAGGCTGGTAAAACAGCAACAGGTATAGTACCGCCGCCTATGATGCTTTAAGCCTCATCTTAGGAGCCTCTCTATGCATTGCCCAAAAACTGAAGTATACCAAATAAAAGTTGTAACGCAGAAGGCAAAAAAACTGAATGATCAGATCTAACACTTTTAGGAGATGATACTCGACCAAGATCTGCGAATGTATACGAAGAAGATTATTTTATTCCTCCTTGCTGAAGGATTAGGAGCCAAAATTGGACGTCCAGCGATTTAGATACTGGACATTAAAGCTGCATTAATCTCAGTAGTAAACACTGGGCAGGGCCTCCGTAAACGATTCAAAAGAGGCGTAAGTGGCAAAGCTGAAAATTTAGACGGGGTGAGCTTACTGGAATTATTCAAAAACCAATTTTGCCAGGATGAATATGACGTAAGGCGCATGATAAATCAGGATTCAGACAGATATGAGAAGAGTACGATAATCATTAAGAGTCAGCCGTGCTTCTAAGATCGAGAGCTGGCTGGCATTGAAATCAAATCAGTTAGGTTAACCACCAGGTAAACAATGACTCACTCTGGTCAGTAATTAGTCATCCAATGACAGAACGCGATTAATTGAGAACATCTCAAAATTAGTTGCAGCGAAATGCAGTTGATGTGAACGCCTATTTAAAGGTATGAGTGCAAATTGAGGGAATGTAAAATTAATAATGTCAAAGCAACAAAGGATAATTTTGAGTACAAACCTGGGATGCTACATTGGATAAATTCACCCATTCAGGCCGAGTGCACAGAGAAAAATAGAAGAAAATTCACATAATTGGGGTACACCAATAGCTCGCGAATGGACGTGGTCGAGTTAAGCACAAGGAGATTCACGGAAAATTCACTCTGAAATTAATTTGCCCGGACAAAAATTTCCACGACTCGAGAGCGTTCAAACACCCGGAGCACGGACGCGAACAGACAACAAACTGAATAAAACCGCGACAACCGTGTTCAAGGAGCAACTCCCGCTAATCGAATGAGAATCGTCGCGAACTTTCAAGCGTTTCAAGGTTTAGAACGTGGCGTTTCGGCAACACTGCCGAACAGCTGATAGTGCTATCACAAAAACACGAAAACAAAAGTGAGATGTCAACAAATGTCAACTGCTAACGAAACAGCGCAACCGGAATTCATCGTTCATTAACATTTCTGTTTTTATTCTACCTTCTTTCTCATTTCTTCTAAGAACATTTAATTTTGAATGAGCAAACTATGTGAGTGGATTGTGGACCAGCCGAAATTAAGGTTTTTTCGATTGTTTTTTTGCCTCTTCGACCCCTTGGTTGTACCCTTGTGCGAAATTTAGGTTATGTTTACAGTGCAAGGCCTGTGTGTTATCATAAATGTTGGTCCAGTGTTCTCATTGTCATTCTTCTGATAATGTGATTATTTCCTGATGTTTTAGAGTTTAAACCCATACGGTAGTTAACTTTCATTTCTCTATCAATTTTTTTATCTTATTTTTGGTGCAGCCGTTCGTAATTATTCTTTAGCCATGATGCGAGTAGCGCCACACAGATTCCTCTCTCCATTCTTACAGAGAGCTCAAAGCTGTTGTATTCAAGAAAAGTCCCTCTTGCGGTTGTATTGCATCAATTTTTCTCCCCTACTCGCTTCAAAATTGCTTCACAGGCGATGTTATTCTTCCCAGAGCAAAAGAGATGAATCCCTAACTAACGTCGAGCAAACAACTGGTGGCGGAGAAGTGTCCACAACTGTCCACAAAGTTAAAGAAGCAACGAAAACTGCTTCTTATCTAGGTGTTATTCTTGTTGGTGTCGGAATGACTGGAATCATCTTTTATGCAGTTTTTAAGGAGCTCTTTTCTAGTAACAGTTCAAATAGTGTTTACTCCAAAGCACTGAGCAAATGCCGAGAAGATCCTAGAGTCACCAATGCCATTGGTGATGGCATCAAAGGATATGGCGAAGAAACTCGTCGAGGCCGGCGTTTACATGTCAGGTAACTATATAATTGCCCTAAGCAGCTTTTATACGTACACTTGTTGAGCAGGATGTTAGAGGTCATTTCCTGAGAATTTTGTCAATATCTAACTGTCACCACATAAGCTGGAGGGTGATTTTGTTGGATTAGATAGTAATCGTTTTGAGTTGCTTCTAAGCGCGTGTTATTCTTATGGGTGCTCTTTATCTTCCCAACAGGCATTCACATAGAAACATTTTTATCACTACGATGTGTGCTTGATAGCTAAGGATTTATTAGTAATTTTGCTGTAGAGATGTAAGGGTTTCGGAATAGCGACCTGAAAAGTAAACCACCCATATGAATCAAACGCACTCAATGTAATTGTTCAAATCACTCCCCATTGCAGAAGCAGATATATTTGGTGCAAACATGAACTTTGATCTGCATGAATAGTAATCTCAAATATACTCACCTCATGTCAACATAGTAATGAGTCATCCTTCCACTTTTGTAAAACAACCTGTAGGCTGATTCTGAGGGAGTGGTTTAAAATATGACAGTTAATACCATCTTATTCTCTCAAACTAATTCTTTCAAATTCTGCTTTGAAATGGACATTTTTTGCTAATTTGGAAACATTTAATAACGTAGACGAAAAAAATTTGGAGACGGATTTGAAGTAAAATAGACATTTCAGTTGTAACCCTCTTTTACGATCAACGTTTTATAAATGGATGTTTTAGCGTAGATATTTTTACTGTAGCCTTATCAAAGCAGGCGGCCCTGCGTGTATGGAGGCATAAAAGCACACTTAAGTACTAGCATAGCCATTAGTCCTGGTCGATGATTCCACGCAACCCGCACTACATGTAAAATGAACGCTCTCTTATCTTTCTTTTCTTTTGTTCTTTCAAGACCAAGAGAGGTTAGGGCTACGTGCAGTACGCGTTGCATCGAATCGTCTACGCAAAACTAATGGCTCTGCTAGTACCTAAGCAACAAAAAAATTTTGTTTGGACTTATCACACATCTAACAATCGTCTCATGATCCAGCAGTCTGAGAACTGTTAAACTACTCGATTGCGAGAAGAGTAAAAATGCCACTATTGGCTCTTTGATTTACTTTTGAATGAAAGTTGTCAACCTTGCTTTTGACGTAAGTAAATGAAATTAATTTCAGCCGGTTACCCGAGCCTGTTTGACAATTTTGCGTTATTCTGTGACTCTCTTAATAATTCTTTATTTTTTGTTCCAGCCACGCCTTTTTTGAACGAGATGGAGTAGAGCACTTACGGATGAGGTTTTATATCCAAGGGTGTCGGAAAAAAGCAACTGTCAATCTAGAAATGAAAAAGGTGAACCTTGACTCTTTTATGTTTTATTCATCGTTTAGATTGTGATCAGTAAATAGTACTATGGCCTTGGAAAGAAAGCATCCCGGTCAAAATTCTTATTGTTAAATTTTTTGTTGTTTTTAATAGAATTTTCGATTATTCAAGACGTATTCTAAAACTCGTTTAGATTGTGATCAGCAAATAGTACTATGGCCTTTGAAAGAAAATAAAATATCCCGGTCGAAATTCTTATTGTTGAATTTTTCGTTGTTTTTAATAGAATTTACGATTTTTCAAGACGTATTCTAAAAGGGGCATTCTGTTAAGTCCTCGAACACTTGAAAGTCACAAAATTGCTCAAAGCTTACCGATATTTGACGGAGTAAAAATTTCGACCAGGTACTTTCTTTCGTGAGTCATAACACATAGGGGACATAGTGGATCCCAAAAAAACCGGGACTGATGCTATATCTACAAAACTAAACAAGCTAGCAACCTGATCTTGGTTGAATTTAAAATATCAACTCGTTTGCTTTCGATTAAGTTCAAGATAAGCACATTCGGTTAAAAATTGTACTAGTTTTGACAGCTTGGAAAGGGGGAAAAAGTGACACCCTACAGGTTTTTTCAACGATTATTTATTCTTATGAAAACTGCAAAGTTACAGCTCTCCCACATGTTGTCATTGGTGTGATCAGCTAATGAGCGTTATCAGTCTTATCTTGAGTTCAACCACGACAGTTATGTTTATGATTAGAATGCCGGTGTTGACAAGTTTTGTCCCAATAAAGATCGCATGTAGGGTGTCATTTTTTTTTTATTTTTAAACAGTCATAACTTTGGACATTTTTGACCAAATGTGCTCATCTTGAGCTCTAATAAAAAACAATTGAGTTGATCTTCCAAACGCAAATCAAATTGCTGGCTTGTTTAGTTTTGATGTTACAGTATTTAGTCCCCGTACTTTTTGGATACACTTTGTATCATCACGGCGTAATATTTTCAAAAGAAAACATGGTGCCTTAAGAAGTCCTTGAAAATCCTTGAATTTTGATGAATTCATCAAAAGTACTTGGAAATCCTTGATAATGACCGGCTTCAGCTTGTCATGGCTCTCCATTTTGTTGAACAATTCTTTTGTGTGCCTGAGGAATATCATGTCGTTTTGGTGGCAAAGTTGTTAGAAAGAATGCAAGAGTTAGCATGAATTTTTTTCTTTCTTTTATTTCTTTGCGCTCTGAAAATTACTATGTTCTTTTTTCTGCCTCTAGAAAATTGGTGTAAAACATACTACGTTTTTGCTTGTCGGAAGTCCTTGAAATCCTTGGTTTTTCTTTAAAAAATCTACCATGAACCATGGGAAAAGAAAATGGCGAATATGCAACATGCATTTAAAACATTTTCCAACCGACCAGTTTTAGAGAATACTCAACTCTCTGCTACCCTATTCAACCCTATTCAGACCGTATTCTCAAAGGCGATCTATTTGAAATACCTCTGCAAGAGACTTTGCAGTACTAATTGGTCCAATTAACTCACAATACATATCTTCGTCCCAATGGGTCTGTTGCAAATTTTTGCCGCAGCTAAAGAGAGGGTTCGTCAGTAGGTAAAATTACTCGAAAATAACAATGGTAGTATCAGAAAGTTCTAAAATTGACTCACAAACTCAATAACCTTACCACAGCAAAGGCGCAATTTTTCCCCCCAAAAATTGAATCTAAATACCATTCTGAGCTGAAGTTCTCACAGCCCCAAAAAATTTCCTTGTCAAGTTTAGTGGCTATTACAGTTCGAAAGTTGGGTCAGAACTCTTCAAAGTGTTCTCTAAAACATATGCTCAAAAACAAATTTGCAAATGTAAATTCGTTTTTGAGCATACCATATTGAAGTGAGCGAGCTCACAGAACGGTCGCGTAGCCGTGTTTCTACCTTCCGTTTCATCTCTCTTCCTCTTCACTTTGTCCCAACTGTTGACCCAACCTCAGATCTTACGCCTCAGACCTTTTAGTAGGTAGAGACAGGGCCAAGAGACTGTTCCGTGAGCTCGCTCACTCAAATACAGTGTGCTCAAAAACAAGTTCACAAAGTGTTCTGATCCAACTTTCAAACTTGAATTGCTGCTAAACTTGTCAAAGAAATTTGACAGATCCATGAGAACTTTTGCTCGGAATCATTGCTTTTGTTTTGCCCTTGGTCTACAGTTATTGAAAGCATACTACAGCCAAATTTTCTTGCTTGATTCTACAATTTTAAAAAACTAATCTTTCCTCTCTCTCTCTTTTTCCAGAATGACTCCGGCAACTTTGATTATAGGTATCTATTTGTTCAATTGGATGACTATCCGCATGAAGTAATTATACTAGAAGATAACCGGTTTCCTAAATCAGCAATCAATGTACCTAGTCCAAGTCTTGAATTTGATTTATCAAAATTTTAACCTCATAGTTGTAAAATGCAAGCATAAGATCAAATCGGTCTGTGTAATCAAAACTAAGGCTTTCTCCTTAAAACCACTGCCACAGATTTTTTTTCGCTGATCATCAAAATTTTTAATGCCTTGTCAAACTGGTTGATCCAATGTTTGGAGTTGTTACTCTTGTAACGTTTCTTGAAACTTTTCAGATCAGAGTGTTTCCTAAGAACTGCCTTTCAAGTGTATTGGACTAGTCCGATGGGGCAGTTGCAAGGGTCTGAAATTGTGTGTGTTTTTTTTTTAAAATAATAATGGGGGGGGGGGGAAAGTACTCGATGAGATGAGAACAGTGGTGCCTTTAATTTTTTCCTAAGGGTCCTGGGACCAATAAATGTACGGTCCGGACGGTCCTTGTTCTTTAACGTAAGGTGCAGTCCTAACCAAGCAGAAGCGAGGATTCGCTACTTGGGGTCGGGAACAAGAAACCGTCCGTACCGTACATTTATTGGTCCCTGGTTTTGGAGATACTCAGGAGTAAAGTTGGAAATAATTGGGTAGTGACGTCACTACGCAGAATTTCCATTTAAAACAATGTATTTAGGGCCAAAATCTCATCTCCGGAACTATGGTATTTAATTTGAAACGAAAGGTATCGTTGTTCTCAGTTCATCAAGCTCTTTCATTTTTTTTTTCTAAAAAAACACAACATTTCTGACCCTTACGTCTGCTCTATTCTGGCTGTTACTCTAATTTAATTAAAACAGCAAATGATGAAATGACCCTTTTTTTTAAAAAAGAAAAAAATATGGTTTAAGGAAAGCATCAGGCAACTCCAGCTGGCCATTTGTCTCCTTTTTTGGAAAACCGATTGTTAAGACTATCTATACTTGATGCCATTGGGCTAGAATTGTATGACAAGACTGTTGCTGCAGTTACCGGTGTGAAACTGCCCATTTGTAACAGCTACTCCTAGCCAGCTATGACTAGCCATTTCAAAGCTATAGCAAACAGGAAACTTAATACTTAGAGTGCAGGTGACGTACAGTGTACGTCGAAATGTAGTTGGCCATTCAGTGGAAGCAATGCGACGTCCGCCGAACGTTTTGGGATTTTCTGGGTTTTTAGAGTTTTTTTTTTTTTGTTAGTAAAAATAAAGTGTCAAAACTTATTTTCCCATCGATAAACCATAGTAAATGGTAAAAAAAAAAAAAACAATAATGTGCAAACACCTTCAGCACTTTAAGTGTTAACGATAGTTACTATAGCAGCAGCTAAATTTTACAATGCTGATCAAGAGCGTCACTCATGAACAATCTTAACCATCATTTAAATGCTATAGTAAATGATCAACCTGCAGGTCTATTTAGAATCTGTCAGTCCCTCTTGAATTTTGGGTTTTAAAACATAGTCAGTCTAATTCTAAGTACTGTAAAATTGTGTGTCTCTGTACAAAACAAGAAACGCTGCATTAATACTCCAATTAATTGTAGTGAAATATTGAAGTTTTTGTACAAAAATGACTGATGTAATTAAGCTTTTACCTTTTTTTACCTTAATTCTTGTTACAACACATTAAAATAGGTCTGGAGTTTGTTCCGTCAATTGATTTTCTTACTGTATTTCTATTTGAATTAGTATGTTGTGTGATGTCTATTTTCAACAAACAAAACAAAACATTGTTTCCAAATCTCAGTTTTATTTCTCTATAACATTGCCACTAATTTTTTCCCTCTACTTATAACAAAGCTGTGGATTCCTACGAGGCAGAGGATTTTGATACAGTTTTGTTTTTTCTCATACGACGTGAGAAGTGAGGCTCGAGTTTCTCATCTCTATAATTGGTACAAGTCTTAAATTCTGCATCAAAATTTGATATCGCCAGGGTACTTCCAATACCATTCAAAGCCCCTTTAGTATCCTGGGGAAGAAGTACAGTCGATGAATGAAATGTTGTCAATAACTCCTCAGATTTTGGCTCAGGTAGGCCACCTGCAATGCTTACTTTTATTGTGATGAGTATTACAAGTAACCTATGTGAACCGAAATCTAACATGTCAAATGACATTTTTTAAATGGAAATTATTTTAAATGAAGTAAACCCAGTTTTTCTCATCAGAATCTTACGCAATATCACTTTGAAATCACTGAAATCAGGATTTTTGAGCACAAGCTGACAAGCATACCCTCTGTTTTATTTCCCCTTTTACCAGTTACTCCTCAATTACTGCCTTGGCAATTTAGGAATACCCAATACCTAAGAAATTCCTTAACTCGTGATTTTGAGTAGATAGGTATCTAATACTATCTCACTGGTTTCCAGTCAGTAGGTCTACAGTAATATGGACTACGGATAAAATGTCTACGAAAAATATGTCTACTTTGAAAAATGACCACTTTCTAAAAAAGTCTACATTTTATTTAATGTCCACAAAAGAAATGTCCTCAGTATTTTATTTCATCTTTTGAAATGTGTCCACTTTTTTTTTACAAAATCATCTACAAGACAACAGTGTCTACAATTTTGTAATAAATATTTGATTATCGATAGTTTGATTGATAATTATTTTAACGGTTGCCATAGTTTTCAGGCGTGCAACAAAGTTGCCAGACTATATACCTAAATCACTTGTGTACACTTTTGTAACATTTCTCATCAAATCGTTTATTTTTTGATTCAGCCCTTCTTCATTTTGACGAAATTTTCTCTTTTCAATTTAAATAGGTAATCAGTAAATTAAATGTTGGTTTTAATTTTGCGAATTCTACATTAAATTGATCCAATTTCTGTGACGCTGTCTTCATTTAAGATTCAAATTTACAAAGATCCTCTAAGAATGAGGGGTGTAAACTAATTTATATTATATTTTCTAATTCTGTTACAAAATTTTAGACATTGTTGTCTAATGGGCGATTTTGTAAAAAAAAAAGTGGACATTTTTTGAGAAGAGGCATTAATAAACTGAGGACATTTATTTTGTGGACATGAAATTTGTAGTCATTTTAAGAATTTTCCAGAACATTTTCTAAAGTAGACATTATTTTTGTAGACATACTTCCGTAGACATTTTGTCAGTAGACCAAAAAAAGTAGACATTTTGTCCGTTGTCCATTTTACTGTAGACCTACTGACCTGGAACCATCTCACTTTGCGCCTCTGCCTTTGTAAGTACTTATGTTTGTACTAATAATGACGATAAGTAGGAAGTGTATAATTCGCCTTCAATGAATCAGATATGCAACTTCATTTCTGAGAAATCGGAACAGTTGTTTAGCTATGACAGCTGAAGGATGACAAAAATTAATCCCACAATTCACTTGTCTCTTTGTGTTGTATATTTTGTCATTTTAAAGACGGATCCCTTTTTTTGTTCCTTATCTATCCTAGACCTCCTCAATTTCTTTCAGAAGCACGGAAAATCAAATTGCCCTTTTTACGCATCCCTTGTATGAAGGGTTAGTAATCCATACTCTTCAGAACTGGGCAGTGGGCAATCTTGATTATGCCCTGTGACAGGTAAGAACATTTGAAAAACTACAAATTCCAAATTTTGGTCGAACTGGTTACGTACTTACCTGCCCGTTAAGTACGAGTTATGGTTTAAATATGGAGACATCGACATGTTTGGTGGCAACGATTGCGCGGAATTCATTGCCGCTAGAGACTTCAATTTTGGCTTAAAAGAAGCGGAATTTCCTTGGATTTGCCTCCTCTGAGCCTTTTTCTGAGTGGAAAAGGCTGAGAGGCATATTTTTTTGGTTAATCAAATTTTACTATTTTTAATGAATTTCTTTTATAATCGAAAAATTTTCTCCGCTTTTTTATCTTTGATTATTATTGGAAACAATGTTAATGCTTTTTTGCAGCTAAGACAATTCTGCTTTTTTTAAGCCAAACCTGAAATCTCCAAAGCAATCATAGAATTTGAGCTTTTGCTTCCACAAGATTAGACAAATTATAAAAATTAAAAAGGTTAAAAAACTCCAGAAAGGAAAAAAAATAATTAAAAAAACTCAGGTGACTCGCCACTAGAACACTAGCCACTGGCCTTTTAACTCAATCTCCCAAACTTCAAAAATGTTGTAACAATATTTTTAAAAACGATTACCTGCGCCAGATTTTTGGGGGGAGGATTTATTTTATCAAGAAAGTGGGGGGGGGGGAGGTCTTGAAAATAGGGAAACCGTTCCCTTAATTATTCTGATGTTGAAAAATACGTCATCATAGGACAGGAATTTACTGTCGGTAATAAAATACATTTAAGTACGTAATGTAATTTCTGACATTGTGAATTCAGTAACTTCACATTCGGTTCCCAGGTATTGTAAATAATTTTGTGGGATTTCGCATACCCGCAAAAACTCTTGTCGACATATTTTTGCTTGCAATAGTATCTGAGCCGAATCTCATCCGCGCAAATTAACTACAAAATATCTTCTTGAGATGGAGACAGGATCAGGATCACATGTAATGCGGCTTCTCCCAGGGCGTCATTCGAACTGTCTGAACAAGATGATTAGTGAAAATGAACCGCCTCACTTTCCGAGCTATGAAGACGAAGATCACTGCCACCGAGAAGTATTGGATCCAGGCGAATTTCATCACTTGCCAGAATCCTGGCTTATATGTCACGCTAGTTTCTGGATAGAAAATTCGTCCGCTCACTACAAAGTTCGATTCTGGCGAGTGGACAAAGCCCCAGGTCGTGTAAACGTTCGCCAATCTTGTCGACACTGAAACAATAACGCCAATTTTGTGATTGATTCATCATAGAATACATTTTGTCAGTAAGAATATTCGCCTTCATTCCGAGTTGACGCAACACGTAGTGACTGAGGCCAGATAGCGTCGCATTGCGTCCAATCTGGCGACATAGCTTTACGCCCATTTAAACCCGTCTGAAATATCGATTCGAGGAAATGCATACAGTAGGTAGGTACACCCGAACTTTTAAGTTCAAATACACGAATTAAGTGCGGTGTTGCCAAATTGCATGCGACGCGACGCCTTTGTCTCGGGGCAAACCTATACGTGTGATTATGTTTGATATTTGAGTGTGTTTCATTGTATCAGCCTCATCCAGAGTAAAAGCTTTGAGCAAACTTAAAAGCTCTGCGCAGCTAACAGTAAAGTTGATGCATGTTGATAGCATATATATAGTTACATGATGCATCTATCAACTCAAACCCTCATATCGTTTCTATATACGCTAAAAGCGAGCACTGAAACGAAAGTTCCGGTGGCGGCTCGTGCATTATGTGGCCACGCTGTTTTTCCTTCATTTGATTTTACGTAAAACGGTCGATTTGATAATTCATCAACAATCGATAGTTATACATAGATTCAAATGGAGGTAAAGCATTGTTGCCAAATTGCACGAGCCGCCACTGAAAAGCTCAAAAACAATTAATTATTTAGCATGCCCTCCGGGCATCTGATTCCTCCTTCCTGTTCCATCTTCCTCACAACTACATGTATCGGGAATAGTAGCGGATCGAGAAAATTTTTCTGGGGAGGGGGAGGGACACGCCTGAGAAATTTGAAATTTGGAGTGTCGGAGGAAGCAATTTTGGGCTACTTTCTGTGAGGAAAAGGCAAAATGCAAAGTTTATAGGGGGGGGGGGGTGCCCCTGCCCCGCCACTGATTGGAAATTATGAAATAGATACACTATAGAATATACGAACCATTTCTCGAGGCATATGTTCGTAAAATATGAGATAGTTCATATGTTTCTTGATCAGTCGGGATGATGATTGACTGGTTGAACCTGAAATCCCTCCCTCGGCAAGGCAAAGGTTGTTTCTGATCTAAAACGAGATCTCCGACGAAATCAAACCTTGAGCTGGGTAAGCTTGTTTGACCGTACACCCATCCAAGAACCTCCATTTGAAGCCAACAATGATTCTTAAAATATCAATCACAGTTACAATTCATTAACATTTATCATAAATCATAGGTAGGTACTATCGACAAATTAAAGACTGACGCGAGATTTCCACGGGCTAAGTTTCGTCTTGAAACTTGAAAAATTTGTTTGAACCAAGGTCCATATACATAAGGTCTGGCCAGTAGCGCCAACTCGGGAAATCCAATGTTTGGGAACCCATACCCCCATTTACTTTAACATTCTTCCCGAGTTCGCCGCCATCTTGGATCAATGGTTTTAAATGGAGAGGTGGTTCCCAAACTGTGGACCAACGAGGGGAGCCGAAAGCTACCGGCCAGACCTTATATTTATGGACCTTGGTTTGAACCATCAAATACACCCCCCCCCCCCCCCCCCCAAGGAACTGACGAGGGCTTCTGAAAATATAAAAAATGAAAAATTTGGGGTCAATTACATAGGGACCGGTCTTTCTTGTTTCAAATCATTTGGTTCAGTAGTTTTCGAGACAAATGGCCTTTATACGGGTGATCTGGTACACCCTGCAAAATATATCCATTAAGGGACTCTAAGCTATCACTGCCGCAGTTAACGTGTGAGTGTGACTGATCTGATCAGCAACTCTCCCGGCCGAAGGAGTATATGTATGAAGAGTGGCCAAACCGGATCCTTGAAGTCGCAACTTAGCTCGTGAAAATCTCGTGACAGTCTTTAATTCGTCGATAGTACGTGTATAAAGTCTCAGAGGTCAGGAGCCCCTCCCCCGGTCAACCAAGAATAACTTTTGAGTTCAAAAACGCGGATACTATAAAAGAAGGTGATAGGTACTCACATAATAATACATATGTCCAAGACACATTGTTTTTATAATGCGTCACTTTAATCTCACCTTTCTCATTTTCTCTCTCTCTCTCTCTCTCCAGCTATTTAGGTAGCAACTACTAACTAGCAACTAGGTACCAAGCGCTATAGTGACTGTACCTACGTTATTTTTTTTAAAATTCAGGTATAAATCACCCTTAATTCTTGAACATCTTTCAGTGGTTAAGATTTCTTGAACTTAAAGAAGCTCTTACAGTTTTTTTTTTTTTTTCTTTTTTCAAGAGTTGTCGAAATAATGCTTTTTGCAGAACTAAACGAAGTAGTCCTTGCCACGCCCTAATCGAAAAACACATTCGTCACTTCTGTAAATAACAGGTCTGCTCGCCAGCTTATTATGATTCGCAGGAGTTTTCAAATAAATTAATAATGACGATGATTCTCGCACTGGCGGATCCAGTGAATTGTATTTCTCTCTCTCTGTCCATTTATGAACGCGTGGGTTAGAAAAGGATAGAAGAGGGGCCCATAGTCACGTGCCTCTTATCTGTTATTTTCTAACACACGCAATCGAATAGCCACAGAGAGAGAAGGAAAACTTCTTGGATCCGCTAGTGCGATTCTGCTTACCTGCAACTTCCAAGCAGACCTACTATGGTTCAACTCTTTCGACTGCACCACATCCGATTATATCAGTTTTCGTGAATAGACCTGCCTCGCAATAATATCCCAATTTCTTATTGACAGTGAGAGCGATTCTACATTGCAGACATTTTCAAAATAATGTTTCGACAAGCGCCTTCAATAAGATGAATATGCAAAATCAACTCCGCCGAGTAGGAATATTTAACTACCTACTGAATTTGAGTAAAAAAGCTATCGAAAAATTGGGAATGTATTTTTAGACTTGGGTCTTGTAAGGACTTTTGGAACATACTGTATATACTGCATCTCTGATAGATATAAATAATAATAAATCGGTTTATATAAAAACTAGAGGCCGGTGGCCGCTTCGCGACCAAGCGTTCCGTTTCGCGTCTTGCGCGTGATTTTGTTTATTCGAGCTAAGACTTTGACTTGATATCCACTCCCTAACTCCGTTTGCTATTCGCCCATCTAATCCTGCTCAAAAGGACGAAATCTAAAAACTTACTCTATTATTCCTGCAATACTAAAGTGGTATTTTCTCATGTACACCAAATGTTTAGAAAACAGGAGTCATCATTTGGAAGGGGCATAAATAGCATAACCCCCGTCCCCCCCACCCCCTTGCATGAAACTTAACCATTTTAGGGGTGGTCGTTCTCAAGAGGGCCCGATCCAAAACCGTCAATTTTTTTTGGCGCTCATATGGAGCCGCCGAAACCCTTAGAATCGGCGCATTTGGATGCACCGTATTAGCGCATGTGGATTATACGATTTAGAACAGTACAGAGAAAAGAAGGGAAGGAGAGAAAGAGATAGCGAGAGTGAAAAACCATGCTTTCACAATAAAATGAGAAGTTCGGGGTAAGCAAACAAACACGCATGACCGAGATCGCACACCTACGATAACCTTTCGTTGAACTGACATGACAATAAGACATTGCGTTTTAGTAGGTAAATCAAAAATCTGTATAAAAATGGAAAAGAAACTTTGCGCGGGAAAAGTATGCCTTTTTCAAACAGCCCTTTATTAACGACAATAATTTGTTAAAATAGGTTGGCTCGGAAATTCAAGCAAACTTCATTTAACATTTTAATTTTTTAAGCTTTTTGGACGTGAGGTCATTTACAACCCCTATTATTTGGGGTCATTCTTTCAGCGCTTTTTGACAATTGATGCTCAATGCTCAAAAGATGTCTCTCCATAAGTTTTTTGAAATTAGAGTGAGATAGCAGTACATGCGGGGGTTACGTGAGACCAAGAGAGACAGTTTGTCTTTCTTTGGAACGCTCATCACCAAGTCAGCACTAAATCAGTCAATTTCGAAAAAGAAAAAAAAACGCCTTCATTTAATTTGACACACTTTGGCTCCACAGATTAAAAAATAACAGGTGTATACAATCATATGAATCGTTAAAAACTACAAAAATACCCAAGAAATCTAACGATTTTTTTTTTTTTTTTTTTTTAAATTTGAAAAAACAGACCTTATAAAAACATCATAACCTCACCGAGATGCGAACTAATACGAAACAGCTCAAATCGCCAACTTTGAAAGAGGATGTGTAACAATATTCTGGGTCCGTTGGACCCGTTGGTAGTATTCTTAGATAAATCACTTATACATTCAAAGTAAACAACACATTTTCAACAGGAAACCAATTATTTTCATTGCTCAGTAATATTCGAGAGCATATTATTGATAAGAGAAGAATAACCATCGTCTCAACTCATCATCACTAATAGTTTGGTTTCTTTAAAAATTCTCGAAACCTAGCCCAAATTTGCTGGGTTACAATCGAGATACCAATTCAACGCACCGATCTCAACAAAGACATCTCTAGTTGATTGTACTATTCTATAAATCTGCGTTTAATACATATGATAAGTATCGAAGCTCTACTTCCCGAAGTTATACAGCAACCTCGTCGAGCCATCAATCAATGACTGTACAGTGCTGCCAGATTTGACATAAAATATACACATTTTACATTAAGTCTCAAGTGCCTGAATATTTTACAACACATCTAGCAGCACTGTGACTGTTCCATTGTTAACATCTACGTAAAATCATGTGATAAAAAGTCGAAGCTATACATCGATATCATACGAAGTGACTTCATTGAAGTCGCTATTAAAATGCTTCTATACCCGAATGTGTCCTTCCCAACGACCTCTATATTAGACCGGCGAACGAATACGAACCAGCGTAACCCGCAAGATAGAAAGTTAGGTTAGAATAGAGGTGCTTGGCCGGATAGGAGCACCTCTGTTTACACGTATTTTTATGAAGAAGTTCTCTTCCGTTTTTCGCTTCTAAAACTCCTAATTTTACACGGATTTTGCTTTTCTTGGTCTTAATAGAAGGAGGATAGCTTGGGCTTTGACCTCCGCCCTACCGGGTCCGGTAACGTTTTTTCGAAAATATATGGAAAATATAAGTAGTTGAAGTGGACACCCGTTGGTATGCTCTGAAGACCTTGCAAATCACGTTCGCCTATTTACGACGATTCAATCTGTCTACAAATCGGCTTTTAGTCATTTTTTGAGTCTACTCCTTCACTCTCAGTCCTTTTAGTGCTAGATTCTTCAAAATCCGTAAAGTTTTAGTGGCTGAGGAGATAATATTTCTATACTGTGTAGTGTGTACCAGTAAACCCTCCTGTGTTAGAGTTCGTAGTTACTTAACTTGAGTTCGTAATTTCTGTACATTTCCCTTCTGGATGATTTTTCATTCCTAATATTGTTTTATCAATCTGCGCCATCATCAGTGTCTATTAAATACTGTGATTGTGGTGAAACCCGCCCGCCGTTAACTCAGGATGTCGGATCGAGCCGACCACTGAAAGGGTTCTGGTTATAGTCATCATCAATTTTGTGAAGTACTCATCATGTCAGGAGTGATTCCCTCTTATTCCTTTGTTTAGTCGCAGCATAATTCAGCCTTGAATCAGGATTCATCGTAAAATTCCTCTCTTTGAACCATTCGTGGTTTTTGCGCATTCTTCGGAATCTTAAAGGTGAGCTTGGAGGGGGAGGCTGAGAGAATGGCCTATAAGAATTGGGTCAAGATTTCTACGAACAGCACCTAGAGGCTCATTCAGTTAAGTTCATGAAGTCGTATCGGAAAGTATTAGATGGCAGTTATATGAGGGGTCCTGTTTCTTCATCACACATTTTAGCATTTTTAGCTGCTGTGACTTGGACTGCTGTGAACCGCAGTCGCTTACGGGAACACTTTGGGAAACGGACCGAACCGCCATAAGACGCAATGAGTGCGAGAGAGAAACCATGAAACGCGAGGGGGTCTCTCTCTCGCACTCGCAGTCGCTTACGGGAACACTTTGGGAAACAGACCGAACCGCCATAAGACGCAATGAGTGCGAGAGAGAAACCTTGAAACGCGAGAGGTCTCTCTCTCGCACTCGCAGTTGCTTACGGGAACACTTTGGGAAACGGACCGAACCACCATAAGACGCAATGAGTGCAAGAGAGAAACCTTGAAACGCGGGGGGTCTCTCTCTCGCACTCGCAGTCACTTACGGGAACACTTTGGGGAACGCACCGAACCACCATAAGACGCAATGAGTGCGAGTGAGAAATCTTACGCGGGGGGTCTCTCTCTCGCACTCGCAGTCGCCTACGGGAACACTTTGGGAAACGGACCGAACCACCATAAGACGCAATGAGTGCGAGAGAGAAACCTTGAAACGCGAGAGGTCTCTCTCTCGCACTCGCAGTTGCTTACGGGAACACTTTGGGAAACGGACCGAACCACCATAAGACGCAATGAGTGCAAGAGAGAAACCTTGAAACGCGGGGGGTCTCTCTCTCGCACTCGCAGTCGCTTACGGGAATGATTTGGGAAACGGACCGAAACCGCCATAAGACGCAATGAGTGCGAGGGAGAAACCTTGAAACGCGAGAGGTCTCTCTCTCGCACTCGCAGTCGCTTACGGGAATAATTTGAGAAACGGACCGAACCGCCATAAGACGCAATGAGTGCGAGAGAAAAACCTTGAAACGCGAGAGGTCTCTCCCTCGCACTCGCAGTTGCTTACGGGAACACTTTGGGGAACGGACCGAACCACCATAAGACGCAATGAGTGCGAGTGAGAAATCTTGAAACGCGAGGGGGTCTCTCTCTCGCACTCGCAGTCGCTTACGGGAACACTTTGGGAAACAGACCGAACCGCCATAAGACGCAATGAGTGCGAGCGAGAAACCTTGAAACGCGAGAGGTCTCTCTCTCGCACTCACAGTTGCTTACGGGAACACTTTGGGAAACGGACCGAACAACCATAAGACGCAATGAGTGCAAGTGAGAAACCTTGAAACGCGGGGGGTCTCTCTCTCGCACTCGCAGTCACTTACGGGAACACTTTGGGGAACGGACCGAACCACCATAAGACGCAATGAGTGCGAGTGAGAAATCTTGAAACGCGGGGGGTCTCTCTCTCGCACTCGCAGTCGCTTACGGGAACACTTTGGGAAACGGACCGAACCACCATAAGACGCAATGAGTGCAAGAGAGAAACCTTGAAACGCGGGGGGTCTCCCTCTCGCACTCGCAGTCGCTTACGGGAACACTTTGGGAAACAGACCGAACCGCCATAAGACGCAATGAGTGCGAGAGAGAAACCTTGAAACGCGAGAGGTCTCTCTCTCGCACTCGCAGTTGCTTGCGGGAACACTTTGGGAAACGGACCGAACCACCATAAGACGCAATGAGTGCAAGAGAGAAACCTTGAAACGCGGGGGGTCTCTCTCTCGCACTCGCAGTCACTTACGGGAACACTTTGGGGAACGGACCGAACCACCATAAGACGCAATGAGTGCGAGTGAGAAATCTTGAAACGCGGGGGGTCTCTCTCTCGCACTCGCAGTCGCTTACGGGAACACTTTGGGAAACGGACCGAACCACCATAAGACGCAATGAGTGCGAGAGAGAAACCTTAAAACGCGAAGAGCCTCTCTCTCGCACTCGCAGTTGCTTACGGGAACACTTTGGGAAACGGACCGAACCACCATAAGACGCAATGAGTGCAAGAGAGAAACCTTGAAACGCGGGGGGTCTCTCTCTCGCACTCGCAGTCGCTTACGGGAATGATTTGGGAAACGGACCGAAACCGCCATAAGACGCAATGAGTGTGAGGGAGAAACCTTGAAACGCGAGAGGTCTCTCTCTCGCACTCGCAGTCGCTTACGGGAATAATTTGAGAAACGGACCGAACCGCCATAAGACGCAATGAGTGCGAGAGAGAAACCTTGAAACGCGGGGGGTCTCTCTCTCGCACTGGCAGTCGCTTACGGGAATATTTGTGGAAACGGACCGAACCGCCATAAGACGCAATGAGTGCGAGAGAAAAACCTTGAAACGCGAGAGGTCTCTCCCTCGCACTCGCAGTTGCTTACGGGAACACTTTGGGAAACGGACCGAACCACCATAAGACGCAATGAGTGCAAGAGAGAAACCTTGAAACGCGGGGGGTCTCTCTCTCGCACTCGCAGTCGCTTACGGGAACACTTTGGGAAACGGACCGAACCACCATAAGACGCAATGAGTGCGAGAGAGAAACCTTGAAACGCGAGAGGTCTCTCTCTCGCACTCGCAGTTGCTTACGGGAACACTTTGGGAAACGACCGAACCACCATAAGACGCAATGAGTGCAAGAGAGAAACCTTGAAACGCGGGGGGTCTCTCTCTCGCACTCGCAGTCGCTTACGGGAACACTTTGGGAAACGGACCGAACCACCATAAGGAGCAATGAGTGCGAGTGAGAAATCTTGAAACGCGGGGGGTCTCTCTCTCGCACTGGCAGTCGCTTACGGGAATATTTGTGGAAACGGACCGAACCGCCATAAGACGCAATGAGTGCGAGAGAGAAACCTTGAAACGCGAAAGGTCTCTCTCTCGCACTCCCAGTCTCTTACGGGAACAATTTGGGAAACGGACCGAACCGCCATAAGCCGCAATGAGTGCGAGAGAGAAACCTTGAAACGCGAGAGGTCTCTCTCTCAAGGTTTCTCTCTCGCACTCATTACGTCTTATGGCGGTTCGTTCCGTTTCCCAAAGTGTTCCCGTAAGCGACTACGAGTGTGAGAGAGAGACCTCCCGCGTTTCAAGGTTTCTCTCTCGGTCTCATTGCGTCTTAAGGCGGTTTGGTCCGTTTCCCAAATTATTCCCGTAAGCGACTGCGAGTGCGAGAGAGAGAGACCTCTCGCGTTTCAAGGTTTCTCTCTCGCACTCATTGCGTCTTATGGTGGTTCGGTCCGTTTCCCAAAGTGTTCCCGTAAGCAACTGCGAGTGCGAGGGAGAGACCTCTCGCGTTTCAAGGTTTCTCTCTCGCACTCATTGCGTTTTATGGCGGTTCGGTCCGTTTCCCAAAATATCCAGTAAGCGACTGCGAGAGCGAGGGAGAGACCTCTCGCGCTTCAAGGTTTCTCTCTCGCACTCATTGCTTCTTATGGTGGTTCGGTCCGTTTCCCAAAGTGTTCCCGTAAGCAACTGCGAGTGCGAGGGAGAGACCTCTCGCGTTTCAAGGTTTCTCTCTCGCACTCATTGCGTTTTATGGCGGTTCGGTCCGTTTCCCAAAATATTCCCGTAAGCGACTGCGAGAGCGAGGGAGAGACCTCTCGCGTTTCAAGGTTTCTCTCTCGCACTCATTGCGTCTTATGGTGGTTCGGTCCGTTTCCCAAAGTGTTCCCGTAAGCAACTGCGAGTGCGAGGGAGAGACCTCTCGCGTTTTAAGGTTTCTCTCTTTCACTCATTGCGTCTTATGGGGGTTCGGTCCGTTTCCCATAATATTCCCGTAAGCGACTGCGAGTGCGAGAGAGAGACCTCTCGCGTTTCAAGGTTTCTCTTGCACTCATTGCGACTTATGGCGGTTCGGTCCGTTTCCCAAATTTTTCTTGTAAGCGATTGCGAGTGCGAGAGAGAGACTTCTCGCGTTTCAAGGTTTCTCTCTCGCACTTATTGCGTCTTATGGTGGTTCGGTCCGTTTCCCAAAGTGTTCCCGTAAGCAACTGCGAGTGCGAGAGAGAGACCCCCCGCGTTTCAAGGTTTCTCTCTCGCACTCATTACGTCTTATGGTGGTTCGGTCCGTTTCCCAAAGTGTTCCCGTAAGCAACTGCGAGTGCAAGGGAGAGACCCTCGCGTTTCAAGGTTTCTCTCTCCCACCCATTGCGTCTTATGGCGGTTCGGTCCGTTTCCCAAAATATTCCCGTAAGCGACTGTTAGTGCGAGAGAGAGAGACCTGTCGCGTTTTAAGATTTCTCACTCGCACTCATTGCGTCTTATGGTGGTTCGGTCCGTTTCCCAAAGTGTTCCCGTAAGCGACTGCGAGTGCGAGAGAGAGACCCCCCGCGTTTCAAGGTTTCTCTCTCGCACTCATTGCGTCTTATGGTGGTTCGGTCCGTTTCCCAAAGTGTTCCCGTGAGCAACTGCGAGTGCGAGAGAGAGACCTCTCGCGTTTCAAGGTTTCTCTCTCGCACTCATTGCGTCTTATGGCGGTTCGGTGCGTTTCCCAAAATTTTCCCGTAAGCGACTGCGAGTGCTAGTGAGAGACCTCTCGCGTTTCATGGTTTCTCTCTCGCACTCATTGCGTCTTATGGTGGTTCGGTCCGTTTCCCAAAGTGTTCCCGTAAGCGACTGCGAGTGCGAGGGAGAGACCTCTCTCGTTTCAAGGTTTCTCTCTCGCACTCATTGCGTCTTATGGCGGTTCGGTCCGTTTCCCAAAATATTCCCGTAAGCGACTGCCAGTGCGAGAGAGAGACCTGTCGCGTTTCAAGGTTTCTCTCTCGCACTCATTGCGGCTTATGGCGGTTCAGTCCGTTTCTTAAATTTTTCGCGTAAGCGACTGCGAGTGCGAGAGAGAGACTTTTCGCGTTTTAAGGTTTCTCACTCGCACTCATTGCGGCTTATGGCGGTTCGGTCCGTTTCCCAAAGTGTTCCCGTAAGCGACTGCGGTTCACAGCAGTCCAAGTCACAGCAGCTAAAAATGCTAAAATGTGTGATGAAGAAACAGGACCCCTCATATAACTGCCATTTAATACTTTCCGATGCGACTTCATGAACTTAACTGAATGAGCCTCTAGGTGCTGTTCGTAGAAATCTTGACCCAATTCTTATAGGCCATTCTCTCAGCCTCCCCCTCCAAGCTCACCTTTAAGATTTCGAAGAATGCGCAAAAACCATGAATGGTTCAAAGAGAGGAATTTTACGATGAATCCTGATTCAAGGCTGAATTATGCTGCGACTAAACAAAGGAATAAGAGGGAATCACTCCTGACATGATGAGTACTTACAAACTTGATGATGACTAACCAGAACCCTTTCAGTGGTCGGCTCGATCCGACATCCTGAGTTAACGGCGGGCGGGTTTCACCACAATCACAGTATTTAATAGACACTGATGATGGCGCAGATTGATAAAACAATATTAGGAATGAAAAATCATCCAGAAGGGAAATGTACAGAAATTACGAACTCAAGTTAAGTAACTACGAACTCTAACACAGGAGGGTTTACTGGTACACACTACACAGTATAGAAATATTATCTCCTCAGCCACTAAAACTTTACGGATTTTGAAGAATCTAGCACTAAAAGGACTGAGAGTGAAGGAGTAGACTCAAAAATGACTAAAAGCCGATTTGTAGACAGATTGAATCGTCGTAAACAGGCGAACGTGATTTGCAAGGTCTTCAGAGCATACCAACGGGTGTCCACTTCAACGACTTATATTTTCCATATATTTTCGAAAAAACGTTACCGGACCCGGTAGGGCGGAGGTCAAAGCCCAAGCTATCCTCCTTCTATTAAGACCAAGAAAAACAAAATCCGTGTAAAATTAGGAGTTTTAGAAGCGAAAAACGGAAGAGAACTTCTTCATAAAAATACGTGTAAACAGAGGTCTCCTATCCGGCCAAGCACCTCTATTCCTAACCTAACTTTCCTTCTTGCGGGTTACGCTGGTTCGTATTCGTTCGCCGGTCTTATATGAGGTCTGGTCCTTCCGCGCAAAAATCATATGATCACAATCGCCACGGTAACGTCAAATCGCCTGATCAAATTTAAAAAAAAAAAAAATTGACAGAGCAGTACGTTTCTCGCTCACACGCGTACAAAATCGTATGCTCGTCCGCACGTATGCATTTAAAAAAGGATGACAAAATCTCGCTTCTCTCTCCCACCCTTGCAAAACGAACTGATTCGCATCCTTTTCGCACTCGCACAACTTTTCCAGAGAAAAGTTTTTAGCCTTTTAAAAAGGGACGCGGGGCCCGCACGGAAAAACTTATATTTTTCCCGAAGCATATAAGCCGAGCCCTACCGATCGGTACCAGGCCCCTACCGAACGGTGCAACGGTTCTCCAGGAACTTAGCTTCATTCTTACAAATATAATATAGGAGGATATCACGTGAGGAGCGATGACATCTATAGGTACTAACGAAGCAAAGATATTAAATACACTCTATGATTGTGTTAACATTTCGTAATTACCTCGAGCAGTGGCGGCTCGTGTAATGTGGCAACAACGGATCCTCTTCATATTAACGAAAATTATCGATCTTTAGGAGGTTCATTGAAACCACTGAAAATCAATACTTTAGCTTAGGTTTAAATGGCAAAATGTAGGGTTGCCAAATGGGGCTATTGCACACTTTTGCTATAAGCGATCTAATAGTCGAATATGGCGTAAAAAGCTCAAAAATAACGATGGCGGCACTAAAAACTTCCAAAATCCACTCCTAAACTCAATAAACGCAGTTTTTTGCGCGAGCGTAATGGTGGCCGAAGGCACTAACAATGGGAGATTCCTATCTTAATTTCGTCACTCTTTCTATGTTGACAAGGATGATTCACAGAGTAATTTTAGTCATCAGAGTGATGATCCACATCCGATGAATGGTACCGCAACACCTAGTGACACCGGTGTCAAATGAAAGTAGTCTCTTATTGGTCACTTCTTAATGAAGTTTCAGAATTGTTGGATGGGAATCTCCCATTGTTAGTGCCTTCGGCCACCATTACGCTCCCGCAAATAACTGCGTTTACTGAGTTTAGGAGTGGATGTTGGAAGTTTTTAGTGCCACCATCGTTATTTTTTGAGGTTTTTACGCCATAATCGACTATTAAATCGCTTATAGCAAAAGTGTGCAATAGCCCCATTGTACGAGCTGCCGCTGACCTCGAGCTTTGAGAATTGCATATTCTGATATATTTTCTCAGTCTCCACCAGTACTGATTCTGAATACATTAATAAAAAAAAAATATGTTGAGAGGGTAATTCCATCTAAATTAACAGTAATGAACGTAGTTGTTCCATCAGGGTTTCAAAAAAAAATTATTTTCTCATTACTTAAACTTTTTGGTTTCAATTGACGTTTCATATGTGCGAGTAGTGCGACCTTGACATAGTAACGTCTTGAAAAAATCAAAATTTATGAGGTTCCCTGATTAAATATCATTGCTTCGAATTTTTTGTTAAATTAAACCTGAATATTCTTGCTGTGAAAATTATGATGACTTCTAAGAACGAACAATGATCTTATAATATTTTATTAGTCACCACGTTGAGCATCTCATTTTTGCGCGACTAGGAGTCACTGGTGGCGCTTGAAATTTGGCAACAATGTTTTACTCCTTTTGATTTTATCTTAAAAAAATCGATAGTATATAGTAAGCAGCGATAGTAGTGCTTATCGATAGTAAGCAGCGCTTCAACAACAATCAATTATTGTTGTGCATTGATTCATATGAAGAAAAATCTGTGGCGAAGCGCGCTATCTGGCAACGCAGCGTTTTGTCCATTTGAACCCATTGCATGAAAAGGCCGAATCCAATGGTCATCGTCGATTCCTATTTAATTCGATATTTTTCTTGGTTTTAAATGAGCCAAATGCAACGTTGGTCGATTGCATGCTTTGCCACTGAGAAAAATCATTGTTGCCAAATTGCAGGCCGCCACTGACAAAAGCTCGATCCAGAAAGTGGAGGCAAAGAACAACCGATTATAATCTTTGGCTAATGCTTTCAATTTGCATTCCTTCAAACAAACCAAAAAAAAAAAAAAAAAAAAAAAAAAAAAAAAAAAAAAAAAAAACCAAAGAACTTGTCCAAGACTTTCATCACTTTTCGATTTTAATGCGTTCTTTAGTGAAAATCCAAAGCTCATCAAGTTCATTTTCATTCATTTCCGACATGCAACGTGAGAAATAACATTGAAAAACTTCCAGAGATTATCAGTCAGGGTCCGCCTACACTGTTCCTGAAACGAGGCCTAAAGAGGAATCAAGTGTAAACGCACTCAGTTCGCAGACCTACCCTTTGAAACTTACCTGAATTTTGAAATCGAACAAGAGGAGAAGTGTGACGGCGTAAACAGTTTCATTTTCTTTCAGGACTGCCGTCACTTCAAAATCCAGACTGTCGTAAATTTTATTCAAATTTGAATCGGCCTCGTGTACCTGAAATGAGCAGAAGCACAAGATGAATCAGATTTTATTGTAAATTGATCTAATAACTAATAATTCTTGATCAAAATTGTCCTTCGTGAAACATGACATTTTTCATTTATATTTAGGGTCTTTAACGAAAACCAAACTCACATTTGGATGAGGAAAAACGAAGGAAGTAATTTTTTTCGAAAATTTCAACTGACCAAGGAGAGGCGAATTGTTAGAAAAATTGATAAATTGAGAAATTACGGGAATGCTCAATAATTTTCACAATTGAAAAGAAATTCCCTGAAGAACTATCAGAATTCGTATTGGTCCAATAGAACGGTCTGATAATTCACCAAAAATATAATCATTGAATAATTAAGAGTATTAAGAGTTCTGGTTATTTGAAAAATAATTTCCTATATATGTCCAAGTTTAATAATACGCTTCGTAATTCCAATTTTTTTTTCTCCTGAGAAATAGAAAAAAATCAAACCAAATTTTTGTATATTATGTTACTTTTCTTTTTTTTAATTCCTCCACCCTCTTGAGACAGTTTGACTCTCTGGATTTGATTAATCGATGTTTGGTTCCATAACTGAAGTTTTTTTCCCACTATCATTTTTTTTTCTTTAAAAAAAAAAAAAAAAAAAAAAAAAAAATGTTCTGCAAGTCTCTTTAAGTTATCGGCCTTTACAAACAGTTATTTAAACGTACCTCTATTATAACTCAGCAACTCAACTTTTAACTTGTTTTTTATGATCTAAATCACTACAAGCAGTTTTAATCGATTTTCAATTTTTTCGATTTTTTCAACAAAGAAATACCAAACTTAGCGCATAGGATATACAGTGATTCATTTATAATCGCTCTGCAAAAAATATTTAGCCATCATTCAAACGTTGGATCGTTTGAACTTTTAAATTGCGACAAGGAAAGTAAATTGGCCAGGTCACCTTGATTAGTGGGCAGCGAGTGAGGTCAGTCTCGTCTTGGGCAATGGCCGGAATCGACGAGCAAACTATTGGTGACTCAAAATTTTGCGTTTCCAGGAACAGCAAATATTCGTACTTGAACTGAATGGATGGATGTTCGCGGTAGGTGTCCAGTTTTAACCAAAATCCTGCACAGAAATGAATTGGTGATCAAACGTTCATTAAACAATATACAAACATAAAATAATTGAGTTGTTACATAGCTGCCGTTTTGCGGTTCTTTAGCAAAATTGTCTATCTCACCCTGTGCTGTGACGCACCCAATAGGGGAAGGGGGTGAGGGCTATCGGGCTAAAGCCCCCCCCCCCCCAAATTCAGAGTATAAATTGGGCTTTCGGTCTATACAATAAACGTCGCATTGTGAATTTTGTGATGCTAAAAAAGTTTTGACTTTTCAGCCCTCCCTCCTCCCAAATCCTGAGTGGGCCACTGGTTACCTAAAGGTCCATTGAAAAATAAGATCATTCCGATAACGCAATGATCTTTTGCTATATTCCTACGCCGGCAAACGGACTTGACCAAATCGTGGAATCAACTCCTGTATGAATAACATGATTTTCTCGATTTGGTCACAGTCACAACGGCTACAGCCACAGAATACATCAATCAGAATGAAAACTTTGCTTTATTATGAAGCATTATTTTCTAGTCCACTTTTTTGAGAAGTTCTAAACTATCCCTATGCGAAGATATTCGAAAAACAGAGACAGATGTGTCCTCCATCTAGAATAGACACTACGAAATAAACTCGAAAAAATGGTTCCATTGGCTCTTGGGAGTTTCCATTCTGAATTCTGATTGCGAATTAATCTGTGCTATACAATGCTATCGGACCGTCATGCATAAATGGACCTTGAACTCATCGATGAATCCGGCAGATTGACAAAAAGATTACACAGTCCGATTCAGCAGCTTGACTGTAACGCACAGATATACTCCGATCTGTCCTTTTTGTTTTTTTAAAACAACAGAATCATCGGTGATTAACAAAATTCCACGTCAAAAGTCAACGGTGTTCCCATTGGTGGCGGAAAAGACTATACAGAATACAGATCAAAGTATTTTCGAAGATTATGATTGACCAAAACTATCAGTAAACCTCAAGTAAACTCGTGGCGGCCAAGGTCCAAAAACTTCTCCAAACCTCTCCCTTTTACTACCTTCCTCTTTCCTACCTCAATCTCCTCTCTTTAAAAACTTTTCTTTCAAAATCTGTTATTTTAACCTTACCTGAGAGATGCATGATTGTGCGTGAGGTCTCTCAGATTCAACTTACAAACTAGCTGATATCAAAGCGACCAAGTCCCCTCCCCTCCCCTCTTCCCACCCTTTCTACTCCTGTGTTTCTTCTAGCCCCCTACCCCTTCTGATTTCAGCCTGAGATTTTATCTCTGATCTTCATTATTCCGAATAATTATTACAGTCTGTTGGCTGCGCTCAACGCAAACCATTGCATAACTCATAAATTGCAGGCGCATGAAAGTGCAAAGGATTTAATGCCCAAAGGCGCTGATATCCGAAGAACCAAGTCTAATTTTTTGTACCTACCGCACCTTTCTTCTTCTTCCTCTTCTACTTCATCCTCTTGCTATAGTTCACCCACCAAAAAGAAAAACAAATTAAAAAAAAGTCAGAGAAACAACTTGGCGTTGACCCGCAAAAGCTAATATGGTATTAGTAAACTCTAAGTTGGCAGGTCAACGCCAAGTTGTTTCTCTGACTTTTTTTTAATTTGTTTTTCTTTTTGGTGGGTGAACTATAGCAAGAGGATGAAGTAGAAGAGGAAGAAGAAGAAAGGTGCGGTAGGTACAAAAAATTAGACTTGGTTCTTCGGATATCAGCGCCTTTGGGCATTAAATCCTTTGCACTTTCATGCGCCTGCAATTTATGAGTTATGCAATGGTTTGCGTTGAGCGCAGCCAACAGACTGTAATAATTATTCGGAATAATGAAGATCAGAGATAAAATCTCAGGCTGAAATCAGAAGGGGTAGGGGGCTAGAAGAAACACAGGAGTAGAAAGGGTGGGAAGAGGGGAGGGGAGGGGACTTGGTCGCTTTGATATCAGCTAGTTTGTAAGTTGAATCTGAGAGACCTCACGCACAATCATGCATCTCTCAGGTAAGGTTAAAATAACAGATTTTGAAAGAAAAGTTTTTAAAGAGAGGAGATTGAGGTAGGAAAGAGGAAGGTAGTAAAAGGGAGAGGTTTGGAGAAGTTTTTGGACCTTGGCCGCCACGAGTTTACTTGAGGTTTACTGATAGTTTTGGTCAAAGATATCAGGCCGGTTTTGCGATTTATTCCTATGTTAAGGGGTTGAGGTTTAGGTGGGTCAGTCATACAGAGATATTTTGACAAAGATGTGTTTCTAAAGCAATGATTATAATAAAGTTGAGTCCATCATAAGGCACATCAATAGAGCAGAATGAAATTGAAATAGCAAGCGCAATCCCTCCCCCCTCTTTTCATTTTATTTTTCTTATTACAAGCAATAGTAGAAAAAAAAGCTAAGTTGCAATGATTTTCTTCTTTAAGCTTTACCTAACCCTTTAATTTGAATGTCACTGATGAAAAGCTAAGTCAATTCTACACGAGGAAAAAATTCCCTTTAAGAATTTCAAAATACTAAACTGTTTCTGATACTTTACTAATAATAGTTTTGCACTATTAATATTATTAAAGCGACAATATTTGAAATTCAGCAGGTATAGAGCTTAAAGTTTAAATTGTTTTTGGTACCCTGAAAAGATCAAGGATCAGTAATGCGTGATTTTAAAAATTAAAAAAATGTAAGTTACTTAGTACTCAGCGAGCTGAGAACACGGATGTCTTTACGCCAAGGAATAGAGCTCGAGTCTATGTATTTAATCATTCTTTACTAGTGGTTATAATTGTTATTCGGAAGTCATTGGTGAGCTTAAACCAAAGATTTCAATACGGTCTTCCTCTTGGGTCTCCCAGTTTTAAAGACACACTCAAGAAAAATTGCAAAATAACGTTTGAGTTGTGACGGTACAGCTCATCAGGTTTTACAAGAACTGGTTTGTGCAACAAGAACAGTAAAAATCTGGCAACACTGTATTCCATCCATTCCAACTAATGTAAAGTACTGACTCGAGGGAGTGCACTGTGCATCCTCAAAAGTTTGACCCTTTACGAGGGTTTAAATGGATGTATTACGTTGTTGCCAAAGTGCACGCAACAGCTCTGGTTCCTAACATATACAGTATCTCCCATCAGAGTGCTTCCAAAATTCTAATCTTCTACAAAAAATTATCACAGGTCTTGACTAACACCATCACAAGAGCTCACATATTATGAGAGAGGTGTTCTGGAAAGTAGCAATGTGGCAAGTAGCCTGCAAAATTGCTTTAACGGGCATTGTTTTGCAGCTGGTCAGCACATTGGTGGATCCAGCCGTAGCGAACGGGGGGGCTAACCTGAGATTTTCACCCCCCGGAGACCTCCTTTTCCTTTTTTTCCTCATTGTTTTCCCCTTCCTTTTCCCCTTTTTTTTTGGGGCCGAACGAAGGGGGGAATGGCGACCGCCCCTTTCCCCCCCTATATCCGCTAATGCGTCGGAACAGGTTCTGACCCGTTGTCGACAAATAAGTTTGTCTCCGTGTTCTTCAGTATAGCGAGCAACGCTACTTGTCAGAACCCGGTATATACTCAGATAATGTGAGCTCTTCTGTAAGAACTATACAGGGTGTTGAAAAACTGTTCCCGAATATTTCAGAGGCGGATTCTACAGGTCAAAATAGGACCTTTGTTTCCTATAAACATGTGTCCGAAAATGCCCCCCTTTTGAGCTACAGCCCCCCAAAGTTTTAAAAAATTTACGGTTTTTTTGGAATAGCGACCACTAGTATGAACCAAATGTCATAAAACTTGGTGTCCTTTAGTAATTTTACGTGTAGAATCCATTAATGACCTCGAAAAATCCAGAAATTGATTCTAATTGTACTTTTCACGCAATTTTGTACCTTTAACGGCACGAATTTTATGTTACGGATTAAAATTTTGAAGAATAATTACCGAAATCAGATGCGAAAAACCCTTAGAAAGATTTTTGGTTCTCCTTGTTTCTTTCGATACGACGCATTTTAAGCGAGATAATCGCTGCACAGTGTGGAAAAGTCAGCGTTTTTACCATAGCGGCCGGCCCGTAGAAGCAGTGGAGAGGCGGGTTGCATACTCACTGCCGTTTTTCATGGTAAAAGCGCTGACTTTTCCCCACTGTGCAGCGATTATCTCGCTTAAAATGCGTCGTATCGAAAGAAACAAGGAGAACCAAAAATCTTTCTAAGGGTTTTTCGCATCTGATTTCGGTAATTATTCTTCAAAATTTTAATCCGTTACATAAAATTCGTGCCGTTAAAGGTACAATACTGCGTGAAAAGTACAATTAGAATCAATATCTGAATTTTTCGAGGTCATTAATGGATTCTACACGTAAAATTACTTTAGGACACCAAGTTTTAAGACATTTGGTTCATAATAGTGGTCGCTATTCCAAACAAACCGTAAATTTTTTAAAACTTTGGGGGGCTGTAGCTCAAAAAGGGGGCATTTTCGGACACATGTTTATAGGAAAAAAAGGTCTTATTTTGACCTGTAAAATCCGCCCCTGAAATATTCGGGAACAGTTTTTGTTGCATACATGCATATTGCATAGCGCGCCCTATTGACAAACTAGAGAGACTGCCTCTGTAATCTCTGGAGCTGAGAAGATCTTTGCTGTAATGACTAACCTAAGTAAAATGTAAGACAAAGCCTGACGTGTTTTAGATCGCAAACGAATCATGAATAATTTGAATAATTAATAAAGAGTATAAGTTTTATCGTTAATCATCTAAGTTATTTACGTCTATAATTTCACCCGGTTTCCTAATAATACATGGTGTCAAGTGTAAATTCGTATAAAAATGGCAAACGACGAAAACCGAGACCCGTGCGGCGGTGGTGCTTCATTCAGGCTCCAACCTTTAAAATTCGACAAAACACTAACGTCAAAATGGCCCAAATGGAAGAACATCTTCGATCTGAATATGAAAGCGACTGGTAAATCAAAATCAACGGACGAAGAACAAAAAATTGCAATCCTCCTCACACACATGGGTGAAGATGCCATTGAAGTCTTCAGCACATTTACGGAAGACAAAAGCACTCTTGATAAGGTGATAAAACTTTTTGACAATTTCTGTGTTCCTAATCTCAATCTTGCTGTTGAATCTTTTAAATTCAGTCAAATTACGCAGTCAACAGATCAAAGTTTTGACCAATTCCTAACCGAGTTGAAAAACCAAGCGGAAAACTGCCAATTTGTTTGCTCCTGTAAGCTATCCTATGCTGACAGAATTATTGTCGACCACATTATTAAAACAATCCCAGATAAAAGTGTTCAACAATCACTTCTTAGTCAAACCAAAACTCTGTCTCTTAATGAAGTGTCTCAAATATGCAGAGCTGCGGAAGCAGGAAAAAACTATAGTGAACAACTATCAAACAATTGTGAAGCTGAAGTAAATTATACACGATCTAGCAATAAGAGTAGTAAATTCAATTCATTTTCTAAGAATCATTTCAGCAATAAATCGGAGCATCCATACAATCGTTCTTATAATGAGCCGAAAGCGTACTATTGCAAAAAGTGCGGAACGAAGCATTTGCCTGCCTCTTGTCCTGCCTATGGGAAACAGTGCCCACTGTGTGGTAAGCCAAACCATTTTGAAGTAGGATGTTTCAAAAGGAGATCCTCGAACAGAAATAATAATTTTAGAACTGTTAATGAAATTGAGAATAATAAGTCCGATTCTGACGACTCTGAAATTCTTGGCTGTGATAGCGTTGAAATAGTCAATTGTAATAATATTTCTTCTATGGACCACTATTGGAAAGAAACAATTCTAGTGAAAAATTGTCCAATTGATTTTAAATTAGATACTGCCAGTGATGTTAACATTCTGCCTTTAAAAATTTTTAGAACAATTTCTGACGATGCTGATATTGAAAACACCCGAACTAAAATCAAAGCTTATGGAGGCTTCATTTTTAAACCTCTAGGGGAAGTGAAAAACTTTCGGTGCCAATATCAACAGAATATTCTTAACCTAAATTTCATCATTGTAGACTCAGATTCTACCCCCATTCTTAGTGGCAACGCTTGTCGGCAGCTTAACTTAGTTCAAAGAGTAAACAACATTAACGTATTAAATAATATCTCTAATTCAAATTGCAGTGAATCATCCCGACCAAATACCTGTGATGCAGATCTTACAAAATCACCTTGTTTCCAGAAGGAAGTCTATCCTATTACACCTAATCAAGAAAAAAGTTCCTCCACGGAAAAACCAATCTCTGCGGAAAAAGAAAATTTCATCGAAACAAATAAGGATCTGTTCTCCGGTATAGGTAAGCTCCCTTACAAAGTTAAAATCACTTTAAGCGATGATGCTGTACCTGTTGTCAAACCAGTTAGAAGATTACCAGAAATTTTAAAAGAAAAATTAAGAAAAGAACTAAATCGTCTTGAAAAACTAGACATAATTGAAAAAGTCGAAAAACCCACTGATTGGGTCCACGACACTGTTATTATTGAAAAAAAAGATGGGTCTGTAAGATTGTGTTTGAACCCTATCCCACTTAATAAATACATTAAAAGAGAACATTTTTTAATACCTACTCAAGAAGAACTTACTGCCAATTTAAGTGGCCGTAAGCTTTTCACCGTCTTAGATATGAAAGAAGGATTCCACCAATTTCAACTCGACGACAAATCAAGTGAACTTTGCACAATGAATACTCCATTCGGCAGATTTAAGTACAAAAGGATGCCTTATGGAATGTCTAGCTTTCCTGAAATCTTTCAAAGAGAGAATACAAAAATATTTGGAGACCTCAACGGTGTACAAGTCTTGTTTGACGACATCATAGTCTCAGGGAAAGACGAAGCTGAACACGACCAAAACCTTGCAGCAGTACTAAAGAGAGCAAGAGAAAACAACGTTAAGTTCAATAAACTCAAGCTTCAGTATAAATCAAAGCAAGTTAGGTATGGCGGAGTAGTTTATTCGATTGATGGCGTTAAGCCAGACCCTAACAAAATAAAAGCAATTAAAAACATGGTTGCCCCGAAAGATGTTAAAACACTGAGGCGATTTCTTGGTGCTGTTAATTATATAAACAAATTCCTTCCGGCTTACTCAAAAGTTACAGCCCCGCTAAGAGAGCTTTTAAAAAAAAAAGTGCAATGGAAGTGGACTTCAGAACAAGAAAAAGCATTTCTTAACATTAAAGAACTGGTAGTCAATGCCCCCACACTAAAAATCTTCAACCCTAGTCAAAATGCAGAAATTCAATGTGATGCTAGCAAGGACGGTCTTGGTTGCTGCCTTCTGCAAAACCAACAACCTGTAGCCTTTGCTTCAAGAAGTCTAAACGATGCGGAAAAGCGCTACAGTCAGATAGAGAAAGAAATGCTTAGCGTAGTATTTGCGGTTAATCGTTACCACCAATACATTTATGGTCATGATAACATCAAAATCCTTAATGATCATAAACCACTTGTAACTATCGTTAAGAGAGACCTTCATAAAAATCCCGCCCGACTGCAACGTATGCAACTCAAATTGTTGAAGTACAAATTTACTTTGGAATATTTGCCAGGCTCGAAAATGTATATCGCCGATATGTTATCTAGAGCATTCTTAAAAGACAAGTTTCCTGAAGACATAGACATGACGCAAGTAGTACATGCTATTACCCTAGAGGAAGTCCTGCCTATTCCGTCCAGCGATATCTTGAAATTACAAGCAGCAACTGCGGCTGATCAAGATTTGAGTGCTTTAACAAACTTCATCAGAAGCGGATGGGTAAGTGTCAACCCTAAAACACTTAATAAAGAATTGAAAATTTTCTACGGACTTCGAGATGAACTTAGTGAGAATGAAGGTTTAATTTTCCTCAATGATCGTCTAGTCATTCCAAAAGAACTTAGAAACTATATGGTTAACTTAGTTCATTCTAAAGCTCACCTCGGAATTACCAAAACCGTTGCTCGTATTAAAGGTATCATGTACTGGCCCAGTATGTTTGAGAATATTGCCGACTTAATCAATTCATGTGCAACTTGTCAAAGATTCCAGAACAACAACGTCAAAGAGCCTCTAATACCATCAGAAACTCCCCAGTTTCCATTTCAAATAATTGGAATAGACATTGGAGAGCATCAGAAGAAAACATTCCTGGTCGTCGAGGACTATTACTCCAAATGGTTAGACATTATTCCTTTAGCTAGTAAAACGCCTACGGAAATTATCAAGAAACTTAAAATTCTATTCTGTAACCACGGGACTCCGACTGATCTAAGGTGTGACAATAACCCGTTCAAAAGTGAAGAAATGTCAAAATTTGCCGAAGAATGGAATTTCAGGATAGTCACCTCCAGTCCCAGATATCCAAGATCCAACGGTCTCTCGGAAAAAGGAGTGGGGATCGCAAAGAAGCTCATCAAAAAGGCAAGCCACTCGGAAAATGACCTCTACGAAGCCCTCCAGGAATACCGAAACACCCCCATCATCGGTCTGAATCTATCACCAAGCCAACTACTAATGGGAAGACTTTTACGGAATAAGGTCCCAACAACTGTAAACCTGCTGAAGCCAAGGATTCCCGACAACGACGCAATCCGACAAAGGATGGAAAACATCAAACGGAAAGCAAAAGCACATCACGACAAAACAGCAAAGCAACGTGAACCTTTCCACCTGGGACAATCAGTATACATGCGATGGGACGACTACTGGAAGGAAGCTACCATCACAAAAATCCTTAGCGAGCCGAGGTCCTATTTGGTTCAAAGTATCGATGGAACCGTCTATCGAAGGAATTCTTCATTTCTTCGCCCTCGAAGAACTCAAACTCTGTCATCTTCCCCTCGTGCCAAGCCTAACTCTCAAAACAATAAGCAATCTCTAAAATTCAACCATTTTCTGTTTCAGCTTCCCAAAAGTATTATTTCAGATGCTCCAGCGCGAGCGACAACAACTCCCGACGCACTGATTCCAGCAATTGTCAACCCGCCAGTCCCTGGTCGTGCTGTGGAACAGCATCCATCCATACCTGTTAGTCATTGTACCAATCGTCCCAAACGTGCCATTGTGAAACCTCGTAAACTTCTGGATTATCTATAGGAAAAAAAGAAAGAGCCTCTCTTTTTTTTAGCTTTTTTATTTATAATTAAAATCTTGTAGGAAGGGTGTTGCATACATGCATATTGCATAGCGCGCCCTATTGACAAACTAGAGAGACTGCCTCTGTAATCTCTGGAGCTGAGAAGATCTTTGCTGTAATGACTAACCTAAGTAAAATGTAAGACAAAGCCTGACGTGTTTTAGATCGCAAACGAATCATGAATAATTTGAATAATTAATAAAGAGTATAAGTTTTATCGTTAATCATCTAAGTTATTTACGTCTATAATTTCACCCGGTTTCCTAATAATACAGTTTTTCAACACCCTGTATAGTATCCTTTATTTGACACTAAGAGAGTTAGAGAAGGGTTGGAGGTGGAAAAGAGACTTACTTGTTTAACACTTGATTGATTTGTAACAGTGAGCAAACTAGCACTTCTTGCAATCTTTTTGAAGGAATTGATGATCAATGTAGAAACAGCAATCTGCTAATAATAGGGATTCTAAGACTAGGAGCACATTGGAATTGCCTGATCTCAGAATATACATTGCTAACAGAAGCGACAGATAAAATCATATATAATCGTACGGACAGCATTTGTCAACACTTCTACAAGCGCACAAGCACAGCACAAGACAACAATACCAATTCTTTGAAAATACACTTTGGAAACTTCAGAGGCTTCCAAGAAAGTTACCCGGAGATGGCATGCTTACAAAGAGCGGATTTTTAACAAACATCACTGCACTTTCATTAAAGTATTGAACCACGATTGAACAATAATATTTTTAAATTATGGAACAGAACTGCGTGAATAACCTCAAATGTCAAATTGTGCTGTTGCCCTCTGATCTGCCAAGATTTGCCGAGAAAATAAGAACTAAGGAATAAACTAATCGATCTAAGAGTATTCAAAATAGAAGGAATTTTATGTACAGACAATCTATATAATATAATAATGTTGATTGAAAAGTTGAAAACCACTAATAATAAAACGAACAACAACGAAACAGATCATGAGTTCACTCATTCACTTCACGAGTCACGACGCGCACATATGGTGCGCAGCTAGGAATTCGTTCTCTCCCAATCGTCCATTCTCTCATTCTCTATCCATCCTGGCAATGAGCGAGATCCTCGAATCTATCTGGCGAAACGGTTGGCTGTTCGAATGGAAAATGGCGATTTTACGCTAATTTCAATCATAGATATCTCCCTTAATACAATTCGAAATTCAACGAGACCTGGACTATGCCCCTCAGGAAAGCCTAACGAATCTTTCTATGTCAGGTTATATGGGGGTTTCATCTGCCGTTATTCCGCAATCTGAGCGCAAAAAACGAGCGGCCGAAACGCAAAAATTCTGAATTTACGCTAATTTCAATCATAGATATCTTCCTTGATATTGCTCAAAATTCAACGAGACCTGGCCTATGCCCTTCAGAAAAGCCTAACGAATCTTTCTATATCAGGTTATATGGGGGTTTCATCTACCGTTATTCCGCTATCTGTGCGCAAAAACGAGGGTGCGAAACGCAAAAGTGAATCGGCAAGAGGCAAAAAAAAACGCGAATAAATCGATGTTTTTTGGAAATATCTCCGTTGTTACTCATCCGATTGAAAATCTAATTAGTGAGCGGCACATGTACACCTCAAGACGAATCGAACAGTACCAGGTGTTATGGGGTTTTAATGGGCGGTTTTCTTGGAATCCTAGGCAACAGATCATATAACGCTTAAATCGACAAAAACGAACTGATCGGTGTATAATAAGTGTCCGCGGACGCCACCTTCTTGCTCGGGGGTTTTGGACTTGGCCTGGTGGCTATCGCCACTTATGATCATGTACACTTCTGATGAACTGAACCGTGTATTCTTTTTTTAAACCAGTGTGATAATTGGTGAATTGAAAAATTCCTTTTAAAATCCGCAAAACGGCAACCTTGGACTTTGGCATCCTTGATTTGTTTAGGCAGCATTTCGATTATATCGCATTCTGCACTCTACTTGTATGACGCTAAACTAAACAAAATTCAATCGGAATTAAAATAAACACGAGCCCCAAGTTTAAAGTGACATTTGTGTCGGCAGGGCGCTTCAGATATACATTCCCGAATCCGGATATATCCTCTCGATAGCAATCGCCGTGCAATTTCATTGCCCGTTTTCATTTTGATTGAGCGGCATTTTTTTTTTTTTTTTTTTTTTTTTTAAATAGTCCTTCATTCAATTGAGCAAAGGATAATTTGCGAATATTTTTGGTTGAAGGTTTACAAATTTAATTATATATAGCTGTATATGTAATTTGCAATATTGCCTCGAATTTTTCAAGCACCATGACTGAACCTGTCTGTATTTGGCGAGGATTTAAAGTTCATATAGCGTTAGAGCAGCATCGCATTGGCAACTAAATTCAATTCAAGATTTTAAAAGACACAAATACAACCAAGATGCTTGGAAAAAAAATAAAGAAAAAATCATCTTTGTGACAAAAAAAAAAAAAAAAAATGTCTAATAAGGACTTTGGTTCACTCATTCCAACAAGGTGAAACGTCCAGAATTTCAAATTTGGATCTTGATCAAAAGCTTAATCTTCCCATTCTCTTTGATGGGCCAAAATTTGCATAGAACTGTTAATTCTGAGCGAAGTTATTAACCCTTTCGCTCATACTAGTATACAAACACACAAGGAGTCCACAGAAAGAATACGATAAGTCGTTTGCCATGTTGCAACTTTTTTGCCGTAACAATAGGAAATTTATTTTTTCTATTTTCTACTGTGGAAATTTTCCGCATTACGAACAATTTTTTCAGCAAAAACTTTAGATCTTGTTCAATTTTGTTGCAATTAAAAATAATGGAGAAAAACTTGCAAAATTATGGCAACATGGCGGAGGGCGTATTGTTCTTTCCTTTTAGATGACATCAACTATGACCACTGCTAAGTACTTACAAGTCGTATTTTTTGGTTAAATTTAATTAAATATTAAGTGATTGCCCTACTTATCGGAATGTTGACACCTCCATAATTTTTATTGAAACCAAGCCATCAACCAATAAAATTATGGTTGAGAGTTAAAACATAATTTTTCATGAAAAGGTAATCTGGCCAATGAGTGTGAGTAGTGAGTCATAATACGTCTCACTCAGACTCTTGGGCGTAACTACGAGGCGGAAGGGGCACCCCCCCCCCCCCCAAGAAAATCTCAAATGAAGAAAAACCTGGGTAGAAAATGAGAAGAAAAGAGAAAAAAACCCCGAGATTTTGAGGATTTTGAGGATGTGACCGGATGGCCCCCCTGGACAATTTTCTTGTATAGTTACACCTATATAAACTCGGCAAGTCTTCGCAACAGCCAATCACTCACATCAGCGGGGGTATTCCATATTTTGTAAGTTTATGCGCTAATAACTTACCATGACTTCGGTATGATAAAATGAAGGGTAGAATAATCGTTAAAATTGTGATGATAACAACAGAGACGGAAGCCTTTGAACAAAATGTTGAACGATACTTTAAGGTAACAGGTTCAGTATGAGCAATGTAAAACCCCATGTTGCCACTCAACACGGATGCAACTTCAACTTCTTAAAAATTGGTTAAGTTTTGGGACGGAAAATTTTTCAGAAACATCGATGATGTAAGGAAGAATGAAGGCACAAAAAACACTGAGCATACAAAAGGAAAGAGGTTATGTGCGAATACCGGCAGAATTGTTTACAAACATTCGTTGCCATGGCGACGCGAGCGTTGATAGTCCACCCTTATCTGACGTTTGGACCCCTTCGCAAAGTGATGTTTGTTTCAGTAAAAAGAAGCAGTTTATTAATGACGTCATATGGGGTCGATGTATCGCTTCGATACCTCACAAACATAATCTCTAAAATAGCGAAATAGTAGCGTCATTTGCGGGGGGGGGGGCTAGGGGGGCCAAGGGTCGGCCAAAAGTGAAAAAGTGATGACTTTTTTTTTTTTTTTTTTTTTTTTTTTTTTTTTTTTTTTTTTTAAGAGAAGAAAAAAGTTTCGAACAAAAATTTGGTGGTCATCAATGAGTTTTGTTGGATTTTAGGGCCTAAATATAAGATATGCAGGGCTGTGGAGTGTCTAAAATAATATTGATGAGAAAACAAAAGAAAAAAAAAAAAAAAAAAGAAAGGGTCATCACATTTTTGCCCCCCACCCCAAGGCCGACCCCGAAATGACGCCCCTGTAGCGAAACGGCAGTTGACAGCAAAATACGCAAACACGTATCGATGACTTAAGGTACAAAGTAAGTTCTTGAGTTCAAATATGAGGTGCTTTTAGTCCCATTAAAGACGGTGAAGAATCATAGTCAACCGTTAGTAAAAGATCGACTCGTGATGATTTTAGAAGAATCGAATCGAAATCCGAGTTAGAAGTAGCTATACTACGTTCCTCTTCACTACGCATTAGATTAATTGCGCAGTTGTAAGGGTCCGAATTTTGCTCTTTTTTTAGTAAGGAAATAAAAGTACCTACATACACGGTGAGCTGAAAATAAGGATGTCTTTCGTTTCTAACAAGGTTTCACAGTTCCGGAGATGCGATTTTGGCCCTAAATACATTTTTTATACGGGAATTCCGTGTTAAGACAACATCACATACACACGATTGTTTGCAACTCAACACGAGCGTCGATGAGCTTATCTGAGCGCCAGTGGCGGCTCGTGCAATGTGGCAACAATGCGGTTTGCCTCCATTTAAACTTCTGTAAAATTATCGATTCTTTGGTGAGGCGTTGTGCCTCATTCCGAATCGATATTTTTGCATTGGCGGTATGACAAAATAGCACGACTGCCAGATTGTACGAACCGCTACTATTCTCTGCTCATCAAGTACTTTCTTCGTCTTTTTAAAAAATCACAAAAATGTCAGACCCTTGCAACTATGCCTTCATTAAGCATTTATTGGATGCAATTCATCTTAGTTTGATACTAAATACAGTGTTACAGAGATTAAATCAATCGACTGTACGAAATATTAATTATTAGCATTTTTGACAACAAATAAACTATTGAATTTCATTCGATGGATTGTCAGTCTTTCATTTGTTACTCTTATTACCCCGTAGACTTGATTTCTGTGGCTGTCTGCAGTTTATGTCTATCACCTCTTTTTTTAACCTATTCGATAGCGACTAAATCGCTGAACTGAATTACTATCAAAGGAATGAATGAGCGGAAAGAGTAAAATTGACCCAATTTCAGACGCAGTCATTCTCCTCCGGGGGAAATCCTAACAATAAAAAAAAGAAGCACGACTCCTTATCGAAAGAAAAATGAGTCAGATTAGATATGTATACAGGAGAGAGAAGAGATGATTGCCGCTGTAGAACGGAAACTTGCTAATTCGGAACGCATTTCGAGCTGGTATGTAACATAAATAGTATGATCCTGACCTTACTCAATACAAAAGCACGCCTCTCTCATAACGTGATCACTTATTGCCAAATCTATTGATCAAATTATGAGATAGTTTTAGTCTTCAGACGATTCGACTAATGGAACCAAATCACCACCCGTATTGTCAATCCATTCAGTATGCATTACGATGAAAAGCGGGTCTGCTAGTTAGTCAGAATCATCTATTGATTTAACCCTTCACTGCATGGGGTTCCACCGGTGGAACAAATTCTTCAAACGCTCATATAAAATACAGGTTTTTAGATATGCCTTCGGCGCATGGTGTGTCAACGCGGGAGAAGGTATATTTTGAGCTCACACAAAAAAAAAAAAAATTGGCTGAAAGAAAACATCATGCAGAGAAGGGTTCGTGATCGAAATCATGTCAGGGGGAAAATTTGCCCCCGTATCCAAACTGACCACATTTTGATTATTTTTATAAAGTTTCCGGCATTGGCTTTTTGAAAAATCCAATTAAAGTAAAAAAATTTTTTTTTTGAAAATTAAAAAAAAAAAAAAAAAAAAAAAAAATTCCCGCCATTTCTTATGGTGTTATATCACTTTTAAAAAACGAGTGAAAAATAGAAAAAAGAGAATTTTGACCGAAAAACCGTCAAATTATTTTTTTCACTATTTTTCCCATGTATTTGACCACCTAATACATTGAAAAATCCACATTTGCTTGAGAAAAAAAAAATCATGCAGTGAAGGGTTAAATGAGAAATTCTGTGATCAATGTAACCGAGCAGACGGGTTGTCTGTTGTCTATCGAAATGAGATGAGATACGTGTTTTTCAACTTGAACCTGGTGAGGATTTCTGGAACATACTGTACATCATCCCACATTGGCGAATCCTGCCCTCACGAACGGGGGGGGGGGATTTGAGATTTTCGCCCCTCGGAGACCCCCTTTTACTTTACTCTCTCTTTGTTTTCCCCTTCCTTTCCCCTCTTTTCCCCTTCCAACCCTTTTTTATTGCCAAACAGGGGTCAGGGAGGGGGGAGGCTAGCCCTCTTTGCTCCCCCCTTCCCCTGTATCCGCCAATGTCATCCCGCTAGTTTTGCCGACGCCATCAACGACTGAATGATAAATTTAAATTTTCTATTCTGCAAAACATCAGACTCGGTATCTTGGTGGCCAGGACATCTAGCTGCTAATCCATGTGTGTATAGGTCCCTGGCCTCGGGTTCGAATCCGTGAGGCATTAGATTTTTCACCGGTCTTGTCTATCGGACTCCTCAAAAGTGGGACCACGGCAAAGATTACAGCGGAAATATGAGTGCATGCCTAGAGCATGAATGGTACAAGTCTCTGGTGTCTTCTGACAAAAACAAAAACAAAACAAAAACTTGTTCAATAAATTTAATGTGTCTATAAATAAAACAAGAATAAAGCCAACAATTTCTCAAAAAAAAAAAAAAAAAAAAAAAAAAAAAAAAAAAGCACATTTTGGTTTAGATCAAAAACTGCGCTGTTCGATGTATTTGTTCCAAATAGCGTAAATTTACTATTTAGTTCTTAATATCGGCAATTCGACGAAAGTTAATGCTATCTTAATGTTTTGCCAAAATGGACCCAACAAAGTGTAAATTCCGATCCCTCAAATCGGTCGTGTTTCTCCAATGCATGAAATTCCGAAATTTCCGCCTAAAAATGCTCTCGTAGGAAAATCAAACTATGAACCAGATTTTGTCTGGAACGAATACAGTCGGAGGGAGGAGGCTAAGGAGGAGGAGGGAGGAGGAGGAGGAGAGGGTAGGAGGAGAAGGAAGAGGAGGAGAGCGAAACAGAAGAGGAAGGGGAAACTTTTTCTGTACCCGAAGTGGCAACATGCTGAACTTGGGCTCGTAGACAATATGGTTCCATTGACGTTGCGAATCATGATATTTAAAAGGTATTGCTGTGGCCCATGAGCAAGCAAGCAAGCGCCGCCGCACTATGGTCTGGAAACCCGTATTTCTGGCCTAAAATGGGAAAAATGACTTTCGGAAAACATGTTTCCGGTTGTTTGTATCGTAATCTACATCATCTGATGTACCTAGAATGGCCATAGTATAATTTTTTCAGTGGCGCTCGTCGGCGATTCCGCCGCCGCAAAGGTGCGCACCTCGCTGGTAAATAACTGAACGCGTCAACGTCGGTTGTGTGTCATTTATTTTGAAAGTGTCACAGCAGCTGATTGAAGCATGTTAGAATAATTATTGGACATGTATCTTGAAGCTAAAAGCAAGGGCTTTCCATTTTACTCAGTCCCATTTATCAATTTTGATTTTTTACTCTTGATTTTAAGCTTCGAATGGACTACCTTGAGTAATTAATGAAACGATTACTTCTAAAAGTTCAAGTAAAGTTTTAAAAAAAGCTACACAACACTACACGCTCTACATGCCGTCAAAATGTTCCTTAGATCTTTTTCTTTCCAGGCCTTATATTGCTTTTTGCCACATCTTGCCACATTTCAATATTTTTTCACTTTTTAAGAGGTATGTCGTGTTGATTTTGAGCTCCGAATGGACTACCTTCAGTTGTAAATAAAACAATTACTTCTAAAAGTCCGAGTAAAGTTTTAAAAAATACACTGCACGCTCTAAATGGCATCAAATTGTTCCTCAGATCTTCCTCTTTCCAGGCCTTTTATTGCTTTTTGCCCTAATCTTGTCACATTTCAAAAAAATTTCACTTTTTCAGAGGTATGCCATGTTGATTTTGAGCTCCAAATAGCCTACCTTCAGTGGTGAAATAAAACAATCCTTCTAAAAGTTCAAGTTAAGTTTAAAAAAAAACTATAGTACACTACACGCTCTAAATGGCGTCAAAATGCCAGTGGCGTAGATATAGGCCCCGCTGACCCCGCCGGGCGGGAGGGCGCAACGTTTCGTGGGCGGCGCAAAAATTTTGAGTAGAGGAAGAGGAAGAGCGAGGAAAAAAAGGAAAGGAAAAGGAGAACAGGAATGAAAAGAGAAGAGATTGAGAAAAATAGAAGCTATACTCCTTGAAGAATCGAACATTTCTTCAGTATTGCTCCAAGCTTTCTTACGAGTCCATATATCATTACAGTCGGACCTCAGTTACGGTGCCTCAAACGCGATTCTTTGGGTGCAATTTTAAGGCATTTCGCGCTTGATCTTTCTTTACTCCAATTAGTGATATATAATTTAAGTTTTATCATTGTGAATAAATAAACCAAATTTTCTACATTCATTTACAATAATTTTTCAAGAAAGGTATTTTTCCGACATAGGCTCCAACTTGTGCGGACTTGAGGGGAGAGGGGGAGCTCCACGGAAGCGGTCGATTTTTCCTTCAAAAAGAGGGGCGCAGCATTCGAATTGGCGGGGGAGGGAGCACACGCTCAGCTAGCTATACTACTGTCTGCTCGTAAGTCTGTTTTCGCACTATAAAATAACATTGGCGGTGCCCCGGAAGAGCAGAGGGGACGTTTTGATGAGCCCTGCGCCTTGTCAACGGTTAAAAGCCCACCAAAACGACATGTCTGCTCGTAAGTCTGTTTTCCCATTTAAAATAACATTGGTGGTGCCCCGGAAGAGCGGAGGGGACGTTTTGATGAGCCCTGCGCCTTGTCAACGGTTAAAAACCCACCAAAACGACAGGTCTGCTCGTAAGTCTGTTTTCCCATTTAAAATAACATTGGCGGTGCCCGGGAAGAGCAGAGGGGACGTTTTGATGAGCCCTGCGCCTTGTCAACGATTAGAAACCCACCAAAGCGACCGGTCTGCTCGTAAGTCTGTTTTCCCATTTGAAATAACATTGGCGGTGCCCCGGAAGAGCAGAGAATACGTTTTGATGAGCCCTGCGCCTTGTCAACGGTTAACAGCCCACCAAAACGACAGTTCTGCTCGTAAGTCTGTTTTCCCATTTAAAATAACATTGGTAGTGCCCCGGAAGAGCGGAGGGGACGTTTTGATGAGCCCTGCGCCTTGTCAACGGTTAAAAGCCCACCAAAACGACAGGTCTGCTCGTAAGACTGTTTTCCCATTTAAAATAACATTGGCGGTGCCCGGGAAGAGCAGAGGGGATGTTTTGATGAGCCCTGCGCCTTGACACCAGTTAAAAGCCCACCAAAACGACAGGTCTGCTCGTAAGTCTGTTTTCCCATTTGAAATAACATTGGCGGTGCCCCGAAAGAGCAGAGGGGACGTTCTGATGAGCCCTGCGCCTTGTCAACGGTTAAAAGCCCACCAAAACGACAGGTCTGCTCGTAAGTCTGTTTTCCCATTTAAAATAACATTGGCGGTGCCCGGGAAGAGCAGAGGGGACGTTTTGATGAGCCCTGCGCATAGTTAACGATTCAAAGCCCACCAAAATAACAGGCCTGCTCGTAGGTCTGTTTTCCCATTAAAAATAACATTGGCGGTGCCCGGGAAGAGCAGAGGGGACGTTTTGATGAGCCCTTGTCCTAGTCAACGATTAAAAGCCCACCAAAAGGACAGGTGTGCTCGTAAGTCTGTTTCCCGATTCAAAATAACATTGGCGGTGCCCGGGAAGAGCAGAGGGGACGTTTTGGTGAGTTCTGCGGCTTGTCAACGATTAAAAGCCCACCAAAACGACAGGTCTGCTTGTAAGTCTGTTTTCCCATTTAAAATAACATTGGCGGTGCCCGGGAAGAGCAGAGGGTACGTTTTGATGAGCCCTGCGCCTTGTCAACAATGAAAAGCCCACCAAAATGACAGGTCTGCTCGTAAGTCTCTTTTCCCATTTAAAATAACATTGGCGGTGCCCGGGAAGAGCAGAGGGGACGTTTTGATGAGCCCTGCGGCTTGACACCAGTTAAAAGCCCACCAAAACGACAGGTCTGCTCGTAAGTCTGATTTCCCATTTAAAATAACATTGGCGGTGCCCGGGAAGAGGAGAGGGGACGTTTTGGTGAGCCCTGCGCCTTGTCAACGGTTGAGAGCCCACCAAAACGACGGGTCAGCTCGTAAGTCTGTTTTCCCATTTAAAATAACATTGGCGGTGCCCCGGAAGAGCAGAGGGGACGTTTTGATGAGCCCTGCGCCTTGTCAACGGTTAAAAGCCCACCAAAACGACATGTCTGCTCGTAAGTCTGTTTTCCCATTTGAAATAACATTGGCGGTGCCCCGGAAGAGCAGAGAATACGTTTTGATGAGCCCTGCGCCTTGTCAACGGTTAACAGCCCACCAAAACGACAGTTCTGCTCGTAAGTCTGTTTTCCCATTTAAAATAACATTGGTGGTGCCCGGGAAGAGCAGAGGGGACGTTTTGATGAGCCCTGCGCCTAGTCAACGATGAAAAGCCCACCAAAACGACAGGTCTGCTCGTAAGTCTCTTTTCCCATTTGAAATAACATTGGCGTAGCCCGGGAAGAGCAGAGGGGGCGTTTTGATGAGCCCTGAGGCTTGTCACCAGTTAAAAGCCCACCAAAACGACAGGTCTGCTCGTAAGTCTGTTTTCCCATTTAAAATAACATTGGCGGTGCCCGGGAAGAGCAGAGGGGACGTATTGATGAGCCCTGCAAATTGTCAACGATTTAAAGAACAACAAAAAGCAAATTTTAGCGATCGAATATCATTTACTTCAAGAATTGATGATTGCTAACTGATGCTGTTGATCGGAGAAAAAGCTAGCCAATGAGAGTCGCGAGAATGAACTTCTGAATGATATTCTCGTGAAAATGAAAACTGCGATAATAATATTCAATAACATAACCCTTGAATCAGCTCTGAATGACATGGCCATTTTTAACAAAAAAACTAGCGTTTTCGAAGCTAAACTTATGCTTGTCTCATAGGAAAATGACTTCTACGCATGGTTTGTACAGTAAACTTTATTCAAATAGTTCGTCATTTCCGAAATTATCGTGGCGATAGGATTCAAAAAGGATAGAAGATGAGATTTCTGACAACGGTTGCAACAATTCGAAAATCGAATCTACCTCCGGAGGTGAATTCGAAATTTTCAATTGTTGGAATTCAACGGTCTCCGGTGAGACCAACGAAACAATCGAATATCATCAAAGTAAAATGCAAATCCATCGAATATCATACAACGGTGAATGATATTCGATCGCTAAAATTTGCTTAAAAAGACAATCGCAGCGCGCTGATGGGTGATGGATTCTGTTATAGTTGAATGAAAAGGTTACAGAATTTGAAGCATCGTTCCAAAAATAATCTTTTTGAGATGATTTAAGGTCAACGAGTGCCGATAGAAGATTCGGGGACAGTGTCGCTTCTATTACGAAGTAATCTTTATTATCAAAGTACAATCATTCTGTACGCGCTGTCTAGCGGAGTCAACGACCGCTGTCCGAGCATCTTGATTTTGTATTTCTTATCAACTTACTATCCGAACTATTATTTATTTATTAAACTTGTTGTTGCGACGTTGCCATTTTCTTTCATTTACTCGACACCGGGAAGGAATCGGAAATCGGAGCTCGTCACGGGAGGGAATCGGAATCGGGAGGGAATCTTGCGAGGGAATCGGGCAACTCCCCTGGAAAATGCTCTTTAAATTCTTCCTTTTTCAGGCCTTTTATTGCTTTTCGCCACATCTTGCCACATTTCAATATTTGTTCTGAACATTTCCAGAGGTATGTCGTGTTTCTCACGAAGTGCAGTTATTTCAAAGGGGTCCATCCAGCTACCATCCAATTCCCCCCCCCCTCAGAAATGAATGAAACTTTCAGGGATGATAGAGCTAAGCGTCAGCTTTCAGAATATCTTCAGTTTTTTTTAAAATTTGGTCAACTGGAAGCGGGGGGGGCAGGGGGTCAAAGTCAAAACCTTCGATGCTCCATAACTTTTGAACGAAAAGAGATATTGACGTGAACTTTGCGCCAAAAGATGCGTATTTTAAAGATCTTTCGATTGATATGCTATAATGTTTACTTATTTGATTTTTGTTTGCCATTTTTTTGATTTTTGAAGTTTTCAAAAATTCGTTTTTTGAGTTTGAAAAATATGCGCAATGTAGTAATCAGAACAAAAAACTTTTGTGAAAAAAGCTGATTTTATAAGCTTTCAGATGGCGTAAACAGCGATGCCGAGAAACGTTTCGTTCAAGAGTTATGACCGCACAAAGTTTCAAATCTAGGTCAAAAATAGGGCTTTGCCGACTTTCGATTCTACAAACAAATTTGTTGCTCCACCAATAATTGATGAAATTCATTGAAACTTAAAGGAAGGATTTCTTTTGGGTCGCTGGATTCATTTTTTTTTATATTAGTTTAACAAAATTCCCAAATCCAAGATGGCCGCCAATAAGCATGAATTCAGAGAGTCACATCTAGTGAAATTTGGCAACAACGCATTTTTTCATTCAGACCAATGTAAAATAATCGATTTATGGTGAAGAAATCCACTGTTGCTTCACCAAGAATCAAATTTTAAATCAAATAAATGGCAAAAAACATAGTCATCAGATTTCACGAGCCACCTCTGGCTGCCGCCATCTTGGATTTGCAATTTTTGCAAAAAATTCCTTCAAATTCGTGTTCAGCGACCCAAAAAACATAGGTACTCTAAGTTTTAAGAAGATCTGGTCATTCCCTGATTTAAGGCCACAAATTTGGGTTCCCAGACCATAGTGCGCCGCGCCGGCCGACAGACTGATTCTGACCGGTGCGGCGTCCAACAGCCAATTTCACCTGGAGCAACCGCAGTCAACTCGCAATACCGAAAACGTATGAATCAGACAACAATTAATGAAGCAATCGCACGACTCGTCATCACTTCCAGCGCGCTCAACTTCCTCAGCTGGCGTGCACGCGCTTTGGGAATTTTTCATGGTCTTTTGAGGGAACAGGGAACTCTTTAACTTACTGGGGTTTACCATTTTCATTCGATGGTTGTTCCTACTAGAGAAATTTAAACTCTAGAGGCTCTCTATATGGAAGCCTTGCGGCCTGATTTCCATTTAATTTTAAATTGTATATCTTGAAAATCATAGATATCTATACACAGAATGAGTTAAAAAAAATTCAAAATCAAAAGCAATAAAATAGGGTCCCTGCTTTTATCCATTGGCGGCTTTCGGTTGTCCAAGCTGTGAGTGGGGAGGGGGACGCTTGATTTTTTTTTTTTTTTTTTTTTTTTTTTTTTTTTTTTTTATGGTCATCAGTCGATACGGGCTTACCACAGCAATACAGCAATAAATGAGAGAGTGAAACCTCAAACCACCTCCTCGGATTACTTAAGGGGCATAAGCGTCCCCCAACCACCATCACCCTGGCCCCCCGGAAAAAAAATCCACCCATATATCTAATACTTTTATCTCGACAACGGATTCGAATGTCGATAAATACGTTTCCGCTTATTTT